>VXBC01012147.1:1039591-1173613 GCA_013399945.1 Ploceus nigricollis
GGCGGGGCAGGCTGGCAGCCCGTGGCGGGAGCTGCGCTGCTTTCCTAACGCACACACTCTTCTGCGTTTCAGGATCTGGTAAAGAGTCACTTGATGTACGCAGTAAGGGAGGAAGTGGAGGTCCTCAAAGAGCAAATCAAAGAGCTGATCGAGAAGAACTCGCAGCTGGAGCAAGAAAACACTCTGCTAAAAACACTTGCCAGCCCAGAGCAGCTTGCCCAGTTCCAAGCACAGCTGCAGACTGGTTCTCCGCCTTCTTCTTCCCAGTCACAAGGGACAACACAGCAGCCTGCTCAGCCAGCATCACAGGGCTCAGGGCCTTCAGCATAGCTCAAGATGTCATCGCCGTCATGATTGCTGGCTTCTGGACTGTCCAGAGCGAGGAGGACTAGCGGGAATCCGCCACAGCCACCCTTCATCCATTTCAATGCACATTGCAACCCAGACTGAGGACTCCATACCTTGCACACATCAGGAGAGGCTTCTCCCCCTTGTATTACACACTCATCTGTCTCTCTTACCTCCCTTACCCCTTTGGCTTGAAGGAGTCTATGTTCTTAGGTTGGTTGAATAAAATAAACTTCTTCCAGAGAATTAGCACAAGTACACTGGGGACTTGAGCAGCTTCTGCAAATGGCTGAGAAACGAAGCTGCATGCCTGAATTTTTTTGGTTTGTTTTTAAATCTTCCACTCATCCAGTGCTACAGCTGATACAAGTGCTTTTCAAATTTGGAAATGTGAAGAAGTAGACTGGAGTAAAAAGTGATGGCTCAACCCCCAGTAGTGCATTGGGGTTCCAAAGTGTGGACTGGTGCATAGGATCTAAGAGGAAGAGGGAGAAAGGTAATCTCAGTGTTTAACACTTAATTGTCACCTGAAACCTTAAGTGCAAATATTTGCACCGTTTTCTGAACCAGTGGACAGGTGCATAAAGCTGTATTATATATAGAAAACAGGTAGGTGACAATATAGTTGGTGGGTCATAGGATAATTACCATGAGGGTTATTTGCCTACTGTATATTTGTGTATTTAGTGTAATTACTTTGTAAAATAGAAAACTGTAACTATTTAGGTTGTACAGATTGAAGTTTAGTTGTTTCATTGGCTGATCTGAAGAAGTTTGAAAAGTTTTTTTTGTATGCTACATAAATAAGAATGCACCTACGCAACTGTTCAGAATTTGGCAAATTAATGCTGTTCGTGTAACTTCTGAAGATCCCTGGCTGCTGATTATCTTGAAGTAAATCATTGTTCATTGTAGTTTGGTTCAAGATGGGAAAAACCACTCCAAAAATTATCAAGCCCTGCTAGCAAAGAATTAAAGAAAAAAAATTGGATTTCCCAGAATGGATTTTTTGCATATGATCTGTATAGTAGTATGCATATGTTTTTGTGCATGTTCTCTACAGTTGTAACACGTCAATGTATTTAACTGTTGCACTTGTCAACTTTCAATAAAGCATACAATGTTGATAAATCACTGTTTGTATATTGTACTGGTGTTAACCACAGCCACTTTTAAGATGTTGCAATGCAGTTTTACATGGGCAGTGAGGTCAGCTCTTTAAAACAGGCAGATACTGAAGTTAAACGGAGGAAGAGGGAGTAGGGCACCTGACTAAGCAAAATGCTGAGTTTGGTCCAGTCCTATATGGTCAGGACTGTAGGGCCACAGATATCTCTTGTATGTGAATATATAAGTTATTTCCTTATGGCAAACTGTGTCCTTGCCTGTCATTCCATGCTGACACAGTTCCCACCCTTAACTCAGGGTGACCAAAGGCAGTAAGCACTGCAGCTATCCCACCAGGTCAGCCTGTATTGCAGTATTAATTCTGCCTTCTGAAAAAAGTTGAGAATAATTTCCACTTTTGTGTGTGTAAGTTTGGAAAAAATGCTTCTTCAGTAATCCTGATTAAAACTGAATCTGAGCTTACGAATTTCTAGGTGAATGAGTAGTGAAGGTGGGATTGATACATTGCAACCCAGGGGAGCAAAGGAATTTGCAATTTTTAAGCAGTGACTTTAAAATGTGACTACAACAAATTAATTTGACTTAAAATACAAGGGTTATTTACAAAGGGTTTTTTATAGGATTATATGACTGCTTACCCCATATAAGGAAAATCAGGAGATACGATTTTTGTGGAGCTTCTTGTTACTAAGAGTAATCAAGTGTAGCGCAGGAAAATAGAAAGCTGAGGGTTAAAAGGCAGGACAGGTCACTCTTGTGTAATTTAATTTTTGCTTTTGATGGATACCTACCATGTAGTAGTTAAGGCACTGCTTAGCTGAATCACAAATAGTTGAATTGCCTTTACTGGGATTGCCATATTAAAGTGCTTGCATGAGTGTGTCTTCATGGGAGTGTGAACTTGAATTCATAGCTTGTGTTCGTGAGATTTCAGTGAACAATTTAGGAGAGCTCTTAATGAGGAAACACCAGTGAGAAATGCAGGATTTTTCTTTTTAATGGATTAAGCTAAAATTAGAAATTGTTGATGGCCTTTGTGGCAGAACAACACTTGAATTATTTGGATCCGACAAAGGGAATGCTAATTTTGGTGCTTTTTAAAGGGCTTAATTGTCTCCAGTTGCCTTTATATTCTGACTGTCTCTTCAGTGCTTCCAGACTGTAACATCGTGAAAATTGACTTTTTTTATATACTTACACAGATCGGCTTTTTCATCTGCTTCAGTTATCAAAATTTGTGAAGAATTTTTTTTTTTTTTTTAATAAAATGGACCTCTGGGTTTATTTCTTTGAAGAACAGCATCAACGTATTCTAAATTCCAGTTTGGGTTTTTTTAAACTGTTCTTTAATAAATGATTTGGAAGGCTTCAGGATTTTGGTTAGGTAATACATTAATTTTAGTACACTGTACTAAACAGTGGCAAATCAATGCTGGCAAATCTGATCATTTATGTACTGAGTAGTTCTAAACTGTGGAGCTGGTTCTTGGAGCTGTTTATTAATTACTAAAATGAGGCCAAACAATGTTTTGTTGCTGAGATGATTTTAGCAATAACTCTGTCAAAGCTGCAGCCTCTTCATGAAATGGATTCAAATTGAGTAAAATTGTGCTTGAAATCCAGACAAAGAGTAGATATTTGTCAGTTATGTTGTAATACTTCTGGAATGAATTGTTTTGATTTTTCCTTTTGTTCTAGAACAAATAATTTTTCAGAGAACTTTAAATCAAATGTTATCAGTGGTCAAGAGTGTTGTGTTTTTCCACAAAAAATTTTCTTCTTACAACTCTGAGATGTTCATGTTTTCATCCGCACTGAGAGACATATTAAATGTAACTTTTATATGTCAAGCTTTTTATTCTCTGCATATCTCCAATTCAGTAACTCTTCAGGCTGTATTCAAGCTGTTTGCCATTTAATTTCTTGCTGTCAATTAGCTGCACACTGGCTTTATTTTTAACAGCAGTATGATAAACTGATCAAAGCAAATTACCACTGAGACCAGGTTGCTGGTCTTTTTTGTTCTTAGAGCTTTCTTTTTTTTAACTAATACTTTTTTGGCAAATAATTCTGAGGCAGGTCTAGGCGGTTCAGATTCTGGGGTCTCTGTAAATACTTGAAAGTGCTGGCTGTAGCTGGGGTAGAGCTGTTTTTCCTGAGAGTATGGTATGGGGTCATGGGTTGGATTTGTGACCAAAACAGTGTTGGTAACACAGGGATGTGCTTTTTACAGCTGAGCAGGGCTGACACTGAGTCAGGGCCTTTTCTGCCTCTCACCCTACCCCACCCCACCCCACCAGAGAGAGGGCTGGGGCTGCACAAGGAGCTGGGATGGGACACAGCCTGGACAGCTGCCCCTGACTGACCATTGAGGTATCCTATAATACACGGTGTTGAGCGCAGCCTACAGAGCTGGGGGAAGAAGGGGAGGAAGTTCAGAATGATGGTGTTTGTCTTCCTAAATCACTGTTACATGTGGTGGAGCCCTGCTTTCCTGGAGATTGCTGAACTCCTGTCTGCCCATGGGGAGTGGTGAATTGCTTCTCTGTTAAACTGTCTTTATCTTAACGCACGAGTTTTCTCACTTCTCTGATTGTCTCCCCTATCCCACTGTGGGGGAGTAAGGAAGTGACTGTTGTGGAAGGAAAGACAAATAAGAGCAAGTGGCTGTTGTGGCACTTAGCAGCTGCCTGGTTAAACCACAACAGTCCGTTTTGTCGCCTGCTGTGGGGCTCGAAGTACCACCAGATGTGATTGGAATGTGCTAGATCGATTTTATCGCTATTATTGCTGTTATGCTATTAATTGACAGGCTCCTGTTTGTCATAGGGCTTGCTTGCCTGAGTCTAGTGCTCATTAGTCGCTGCTCACTGCACTGCTGTGCTGCTTATCACCTTACTGTGCGGTGCCTGGGAGCATTTTGATAACAGCCATGGCAATGTGTCAGGCTGGCAGATAGCCAGAGCTGCTGCTGCTGTGCTGCTGTTCTGGACAGGCTGGAACTCCAGCGTGAACTTGAGTGGAAGGGCCTGTGATCTGTGGCTGAGTCCATGTGGGAGCTGGACACCCTGAGGCATCTGTGGCCCTGGATAAGGCCATGCCAGAGCAGGTACATCTCACAGCATCTGTGGCCATGGTTATGTCTGTGTGACAGCAGCTGGACTTCTGAAGGGATTGTGGCCCAAGGGTAAGTCCATACTGGAGAAGGCACACCTTGAAACATCAGCAGCCGTGCTTGAGGTCATGCAAGGCTACCCCAAAGTGTGTGGCTGTGGAAAAGCTCAGGAGAGAGCAAATACACCCCTGGAGGGACTGCAGTCATAGGTAAGGCCATACTGGAACCGGTTTACTTTCCAAGGGACTGGCTGTGGGTGAGGCCATGCTGGAGCTGGAATATCTCTGAAGGCGTTGTCGCCCATGGAAAAGACCATGCCGAAACTGGTCTACCTCGAAGCAACTGTGGCTGTGGGTAAGTCCTTGCCACAGCAGGTAGACCCCTGAAGAGTCTGTGGTTCGTAGATAAAGCTTCACTTGGAGCAGGTACACTCCTAAAGGACTGCGGTCTGTGGAAAAGTCCAAGCCAGAGCAGGGCAAGCAGAAGAGTTAACTGCAATTTTAAACCCCATGGTCTGCTCCAAATGAACCAGAGGTGGAGATTGTAATGGAAACATCTTGAAATTGTTGTAATGTGGAATTTGGCTTTTGTGTTATAGGAAATACTACAGCAGGAATCACCCAAACCAGAGGAGGACAAGCCTTACAGGAAGCAGTGCAAGTGCAGCAATGACCTGACGTGACCTGCCTTTGATGCACAGTAACCCCACACAGCACACCGCATCTCCTGTCCTGACTAAAGTCATGGACTAAATGAACTCAAAGGATGTTTTGTGGATGTTTGTGGATGCTTGACAGACATTTCACAGGGGTGAGCCATAGACTAAGGAAATGATACCTGTGTATTATATCAAGGGATGGTGACAGTGGTGGTGGGTAGTGAGGATGTATGGATAGTGTGGGACCTAAGCATGATGTAAATGGTATGGAACCAGGAACGGAGAATATGATGGTTTGGGCTGGGATAGAGCTCGGATTCATCATAGGAGCTAGTATGGGGCTATAGTTTGGTTTTGTGTGGAGAACAGTGTTGATAACAGGGATGTGTTTGTTACAGCTGAGCAGGGCTTACGCAGAGTCAGGGCCCTTTCTGCCTCTCACCCCAACAGAGAGAGGGCTGGGAGAGGACACAGCTGGGACAGCTGACCCCAAAAGGATATCCCAGACCATATGGCATATGGCATCATACTCAGCATATAAAGCTGGGGGAAGAAGGAATGTTTGGAATTATGGAGTTTGTCTTCCCAAGTCACCATTACACGTGCCGGAGCCCTGCTTTCATGGGGATGGCTGAACACCTGCCTGCCCATGGGAGGTGATGAATGGATTCCCTGTTGTGCTTTGCTTGTGTGCTCAGCTTTTGATTTACCTGTTAAACTGCCTTGATATCAACCCCTAAGTCTTTCCACTCCTCTGAATCTCTCTCCCATCTCAGTGGTGGAGGGGGAGTGAACAAGTGACTGTTGTGGAAGGAAAGAGAAATACTCCTCAATAACATGCCTGGAAACTGTCCAGAGAGCACCCAGACAAAACCTCCCAGCAGCAAGGGAGTAAATGCAGTGCCTTAGAGATGCCTCTCCCTAATTCTTAGGGAATAAACCAATGCCTGGGAGGCAGCTTCCTGTGGTTCAGCTGCAGAAAGAACCCCACAAGGCTATTTGGGAATTACCACCCATGATTTTTTGTAGCTACAAATCTCAATACAAAGAATTTTAAGTATTATTTATTCCTTGCAGGGAGAAATAGCAGCTTGCTGGCTGAAGGCATACTTGTTTATTTAATATGTGCCATTTGCAAAACCTCTCATTAAGCATCCTGAGCACATTAGTAACAGGTCACATCTTACAAATGATGCATTATTTGTCACTTTTCTCCTCTCTTTAGGATTATGTTTTTTAACTTCCTGGTGAATCTTCTGCTGGAGTAAACCTGAAATAAGTTAGAAATTCAAGGAGATCAGCCCGATTCCAACCTTTGCTGCTCAGTGTTACTTCAGTTGTATGAAATTAAATGGAGAATGGTTGCTGGAGGGATCTCCTGAGAAGTCTGGAGTGAACTTAGGCGTTTGAAATGTTTGGGGATATTCTGAAAAACTCCTGCCACTGGGCCAGTCCTTTTCCTGTGATGAGTAAGCAGACTTTTCTGACTGCATTTATTTAGTATGTGCTGAGCTAGGCCAACAAACGGCCTGCTTGAAAATCCCAGGCAAGGAGTTTCCAGCAGACACTGGCAACTGCCCTCCTCAACTGGGATCCAATTTCCAACAGGAGCAAAGCCAAGCTCAACAACAAAGTTAAAAGCCAAACCATGAATAAACTGACTTCCTTACATTGTAAATACATCGGAAAAGAGCAACAGTTCAAAAGGGAAAATGAGCCAAACTCTGATTATTTTCCTTGAAACTGAATTCCAGGGGGTGATTGTCCATTGAGATGCCCCCAGGAGAGTTGTGCTGTGCCAAGAAGCAAGAGATTTTGGGTAGGACATGTCCAAGAGGCCTCCAAACTGTTGCACAACAGGAATTTGGGTACAGTGTAACAATTGCCTGAGGAAAGGGAAAACAGTTCTCAAAAACCTTATTCCTGAGCTAAACCAGGTTCTCAGGCCATCTTGAAGCTTAATTTTGATTCCTTAGCTGCGTTGGGTGGGGGTGGTTTTTCAGTGATTTGTATGTGGTAATACACACTGGATGTGGCTCAAGCCATCATGAGAAAGTAGCTACAGGCAAAAAAAAAAAAAAGGGTCATAACACTCCAATTTATAGTCTTGTAGTTTGGGTGCACTGAGAGCTTTGTTAAAGTTCTCCCTCTCTGGAGCTCTAAAGGCACTGCAAAATGACAAGAGGTTTTGATCTGGCAAATGCAAGCTCAGGGCAAATCCACCTCAATCTTGGTAGTAACAAAAGGGGAGTGAATAAAACCTTTCAGCCTTTAAAACCAAAGTCAAGAAGAACAAACCTCAATGGCCTTTAGAATGGAAAGCAGATGAAGTTTTTCATCAGGGAGTACTGGAAGCAATGGAAATGAGCTTATTTGCGTATTATTTAAATTACTGTTAACTGCTTTCCAGTCCAAAATACACTCAGGATCTCTAGGATTTGGAAGCTGGGTATCTGTGCTGAGGTTTCAGATCTCTCGCCCCACCCCCCCCAAAAGAAAATCTTGTTAAAAGAATCTACCTGCATTATGCTCTCTGTGGAGGCTGCTGTAAATGGCCAGTCTTCCTTCCATTAGTTTTATTACTGAGAACCTCCCCGTTCTGCCTTTGCTCCTGCTTTAATTGAAGCTTTGCTAGCAGATAGCCATCAGAAAAGACATCTGCAATTCAATTAGATCTGTGCTTAAACTCATGATCTCTGTGAAACCGGCCGCTGCCAGAACAGAGTGCCCTCCATGGACTTACTTGGGGCTGCAGCCTGCCGTGCTTTGCACTTCTTCCTCCTCCTGCCCTGCTGGCCCCGCTTACAGGTGCTTGAAATGAAGATCCATTCCTCACAGGAGGCTTGTAGGAGCTCATTGCCTCTTCCTTGCATAGCCAGAGAGACGCTGGAAACTTGGCACCACTGAGGAGCCATGAAACCTGCTTTATAATGTACTGAAAGTGGTTACTTCTCTACTCTGCAGAATAGAATCTTTCTGCCATGAGAGGTAGGATATTAAGGAGTTCCAAAGGTGCTCCAGGGGTATCTTATTGTCTATTTTGCATAGACATGAGAGCATGATGAATTTATAGGAATGTCCATACAAAAAGAAGTTGGGCTTTTTTGCTGACTTGAAATCCAGTCTCTGGTGCTGTAAGTGGTATGTTCCCTGGTGCCAGCTGCTCCAGGGCCACCATTTGTGCTTGCAGTGACCCTGTGAGGTGACTGAGGTGAGAAGCAAACATCTGGGCATGCCAGACCACTGAACCCCTGTAAGGAACAGCTCTTTGGAAATATTTCCATGACCCGAGAGGTAAATGTTGGTCTCTAAGTGATGTCAGGCTGGTCCCTGACATGAACCACAACCTTGTTTATAAACGCTCCAGAAGGATGTTACAAAGTGCTTCAGTGGTCTTGCTTAAAGCATTTGTAATAACTGATTATAAAGACTTGCAAAATCACAAGTGAAAGAAGTCAGAACAGCTTGGTAGAAAAGACTCAGTTGATGAAAACCCCAGATCTGAGGAGAAATGAAAAGTGAAGGTGAGCATGAAGAGTGGATTTGGTTTGCAGCTCACTGCAAGCTCCCCTGCCTTCAGGGAGAAGCGGCCCCCAGCTGATAGAGGGGAAAACTGAATACTTACCTGGGGTGGGAGAAAATCAAATGGGGATCAGAATAATGCAGCTGAGTGTAGCAGATGGCTTGGAGTGCTGTACCTATACTCTGTGCCCCTGAGTATAGGGCTTAGCAAAGCCTTGGTGAGAAGCCTGCAGCCATGGGCTTTCTCCATCTGCCTTTCACAATATTGTTGCTCTTAGTTTATTTTTAATAAAGCAAGTGAAATCTTACAGGGGAAGGAATTAGTCTAGCAGGGGTCCCTTTCTCTTTTAAAGAGTGGGAGGTTTGGGCCTGCTTTTCTACTGGAGCATCCTCAAAGCCTGCAGTGTTTGAACTTGCTCCTGGACAATCTGGGCTGTCCAGACCAGTCTGGGTTTTGGCAGAACCCATGTACGTGCCTAGAACCCCCCAGGCCATACGTACCGAGCCTGTTGGATCAGGGGGTGGAAGGCCTGTAAGACAGGTGATACAGGAGCTTTCAGCTGGCCACTGCCAACCCACCCTTCCCTTGAGGAGCTCCTCGTGAGGGTTATGCCCCCAGCCACTGGTGAGGCACACAGGGCAAGGAGAGGGCTGCACCTCTGCACTCCATAGCCCAGGGGAAAAACACTTCCATTTTCCACGGATTTTCTAATTTAATCTCAGCATGGCTATTCATAGGCAATCTGGAGGTAAAATTAACTTGTACCACAATTCTCTTTGCATTTCACCACACTGCTTCAGCGACAAGCACCCCTTTATTTTAAAAAGTTTCCTTTTGGGGATGTGAAAGTACAGGTATCAGTTGTTAGTAATTTAGAGAGGAAAAAATTCTTGTATCAATGCTAAGAAACTAATGTAAATATAAAACACTCTGTGGAAGGCCACAGCAGTTCTGTACACAGTGATGTACATCCCAGGGGGAAGGAAGAATCCTTCCAGCAAAGCCTGGCAGTTCATGGCTGTTCCAGCTCCTGGAAGACCAACCAATCTAGGGAAACGTTGAAATGAAAACACGTGCACCCTTTTGAGATGTCGTATAAGAAAACTCTCAGACATTAATTTTCTTTTCAGAAAAAGAGAAAAGAAAAGCAAACTTTAATTTTGGTCTAAATTTCCACAAAGCTCCATTTCTATATATACTTCAAAGTTTGCCAATGAAGCTACTTGGCAGCATCAGTACAGAGAAAGGATATATCAGCTATCATCTGTGTTAGAAGCAAACCCAGGATAAACCTTCAGCATTGCTAATTTCTGATGACCTTATCATTATGCCAGATAGATTTGATGTTCCCATTAAAATGTGAGTTCCTGAAATAATGCTGCTCCTGTGAGATTTGTACCTTCTATTAAGAATGA
The DNA here is from genome assembly GCA_013399945.1 of Ploceus nigricollis. Classification (NCBI taxonomy): domain Eukaryota; kingdom Metazoa; phylum Chordata; class Aves; order Passeriformes; family Ploceidae; genus Ploceus; species Ploceus nigricollis. The sequence goes on from VXBC01012147.1 coordinate 1,049,779, forward strand.
GTCAGCTTCTAGCCTTGGGTTTCTGGGTAAAAGAATTCAAAATATCAACGAGCTGTAATACACCAAGCCAGAGATGAGAAAAGAAATAAGAGAATTCCAAAATTGTTTTTTTTTAAGATTAAATGACATATTTGGCCTGAAATTTTGGATAGTTTGACAACTCTGAAATCATGTTGCTCCAAACTTGCTCTTGTGCTGTGACAGTGACACAATCTGCCTTTGGTGTCATGATGCCCTGATCCTGCAACAAATTAATTAAGGGTTTGGGGTTAAACAAACACAGGATCAATCTTTCTGTTTCACAAAGTGGGACTGAATTTTTTTCCTTGATGTGTGACAGTTTTGTGATATTTAAGCATATGCTGGATTTTTAACCTTAAATACCATTTATCTCTTTCCCTCCCAAGGAGCATTTTGTATTCAGTATGTTTTATCTGGTGACTCATATTATCTGCAAATAATCAAGCTGAAATACTAATTGCTTTTGAAGAGGGAATAAAGGATGACATTGTTCTGGATCATCAAAAGCAATTCAATCTGTTCCTCAAGGCAGGAATAAAGGTTGCAGCCTTGTTTACAAAAATGGGGAAAGCAAGGGGCCACTCTCTTTCAGCTGTGCAGATGGGTGAGGAGAAACAGTGTTCAGATTTGGGTTATGGAATGCTCCAGCTCTACTGAGCCTCTTAAAAGTAGCATTTAGCTCAGAGGCAGTGGTGCTCATTCGCTCACCCCAAAAGAATCTGGAGGGCTTTTATTATAGCTCTACAACCTGGGCAGTGTTTGTCACCAACTGCTTTGTAGAAGATTGCTTCCCTGGAGCTCTTGCAGGCTGTGCCCAGGCACCAGGGCTAATGCCCTTCAGTGCCCAGGGGCACGGCCACCCTACAGCCAGCAGTGCTTTCTCAGTGGCCCCAACAGTGGGGGCAGGTCTGTGGATCCAGAACTCTCCAACAACAGGTTTCCTAAAGCTTAGGTTGTGTTTTGAAGGGTCAAGAGAAAGCACTGACTTTTCTGTTTTCAAGAAACTGCTAAGTTAATGAGACTGAAAAATAGCAACAGCCATTTCCAGCAAAAATAACCAGTGGCAGTAATGGTCCCATCTCCAGTCTACTACATGTTGTCCTTTCAGAACTTCATCAGGAGCACACCAAAGGACACGAGAGTTGTCTGAAAATCTGGAATCATAGAATAATAGCATTGCTTCTGGTTGGTTTGCAATGCCCAGCCCAAACCCCTAGCCTCCCAGGCTCTGGATTTAAGGGCCTGGAGGAGAAGCCATATGAAGAGCAGCTGAAGTCTCTTGGTCTGTTCTGCCTAGAGGAGACTGAGGGGAGACCTTGCAGTCTCCAAGTTCCTTGTGAGGGGAAGAGCAGGGGCAGGCATGGATCACTGGTCACCCTTTGGTGGTGACCAGTGACAGGATCTGAGGGAATGGCCTGAAGCTGTGTCAGGGGAGGTTCAGGTTGGATATCAGGAAAAGGTTCTTCACCCAGAGGGTGGTTGGACACTGGAGCAGGCTCCAGGGAAGTGATCACATCACTAAGCCTGACAGAGCTCAAGAAGCATTTCCACAATGCTCTCAGGCACATGGTGTGTTTCCTGGGGATGGTGCTGTGCAGGGTCAGGAGTTGATGATCCTTGGGGGTCCCTTCCAACTCAGCATATTCTGTGATTCTGTGAATAGTGATTTATTGCACATTAAAATACTTACTGCTGGGTTGAAGTGACAAATGTACACAGTCCTATGGTTTTGGGTTTTGAACAACTTGCTTTTAAAAGATGAGAGGCTGATCTAAGGCTTAATTGTTTCTTGAGCAGCCTTTGTTCCACTGATGCTGGAAAGTCATTTTCCAGGCTGTGACACCTGCTGACCGAAGCATCAGGGGATGAAAGCAGACCCAAACATGAAGTGACCTGTGCTTGGTGCCTGTTTGTGCTGCACATACTGACACAGAACCCCGGTGTGCAGCGGCCTGGGCTGTGCTCAGACATGCTCCATGTGTTGACACCACACCAGCATGTGGTTGTGTTGGACAAACAACTCGCTGTGCCCCCAGCCTGGTGCTGCCTTGGGTCTCTGCCTGAACCTGGGAGGTGTGATACGAGTCCTCCAACCCCAGACTGGTTCAAATGCATGCTTGAAATGCAGTTATTTGGGAAGCCAAGGACTTTCTCCTAGCAGGGTTGGGTGCTGTGCCTCCGATGGCGCATGCCTGGAATGGGAGGTGATGACCTCCACCACCAGCACAGCAAATGCCATTGCTGCTGTGGGTAAGGATACAGGATCACACTTGGGCAAACCTGAGACTTGTTATCTCCTGGCCTGGGATTCATCACATGATTGCAGGGACAAAGTAGCATAGATGTAGAATGACTGAACCTTTAAGGGACCTGGGGAGGCTGTGTGCTCCAACTTCTCACTCAGAGCAGGGCTAATTTTGGCGTGAGGGCAGATCGGTCAGGACTGTGTCCACCTGAGTTTTGGAAACCTCCAAGGACAAAAAATCCACAGCCCTTCTGGGGAACCTCTTCCAATGTTGTTTGGGTTTTTTTCCTAATACCCAATCAGAATTTTCTTTGAGGCAACTTTTGTCTTGGCCCATGAAGTTTCTCACCTCATTTGGGGTAAAATAATTTGCAAGTTGCAGATGAGGAGGAGTGCCCATCTTTTCCCACTGGCGAGACCTTGTGCATGCTGCTTCCCTTCTACTACCAGTTATCCTGGGTTGCAGACACCTCCTCCAGCTGCCGTGTCCATCAGAGATAACCAGCCCTTCCTCAGCTGCGACTGTCCACAAGGAAAGCTGGAATAGCTTCTGCTGACAAAGCAGGAGAAAACCTGCTTTTAGGGAGAGGAAGAGAGGCTGGTTGACTTTACCTGCTCCACCTGCAGCTCCCATGTTCAGGGGCTGCACACTCACACCCAGCCTGTCTGTGGTGTCCATGTGCTTGGCATAGGTGACTATGGAAGAGCTCATCTTCTCTTCAGAATGCAAATTAAGATAGAAATTACAATGTGCACGGTTTTGTTTGCTTGTTTGTTTTTCCACAGTGTGTAGCTGCAGTATTTACATTCTTGGAAAGCCATGGGCTATCTGTGGAGTCATCCTGCTCCCCAGGATAAAAGGCCAATGTGTATGGAGGGGCTGGTTGGAGCAGTGCATTTGAGAAATATGGATGAAATAATCCTCAAGCAATTAACTTATTTAGGAACTACAAAAGAGCTAGCAGGTGATTCCTTTGTTCTCTGACAGGGACAATAATATTTAGTCTATAAATAGGCTTTTTAAAACAGCTTTTTAAGTTGAATCCATCCGAATTTTTTCAATGAAGTGTTTTTGACAGAAGATACTGATCAAAATTAAAATAACTCAAAAAAAATAGCAAATTATGCTACAAAAAGGTCATAAATCTGTAGAGGAAAAATATAATAGGAATGCTTTCAATTCATAAGTTGTTCATTTAAAAAATCTGGAATTTCACAGTGATATTTTTAAAGTTATATGTTCTGAAGGGTTTTTTAACATCATGGCTGACATGTCATGAAATCATCACGGCGCATAATAACATCTTATCATTTCTAGCTCAGAGTGTTGCCTGTTTGTTGTAGTGAAACAGTTTGGCACCTGATCAAAGTGTCTCCTGCCTGTCTTGTAAAAAAAATAATGTCAAACTTCCATTACAACACAGACAGGAGACACTTTGATCTAGAAAAGAAAGTATGTTAGTGTTTACTAAGTGGCAGATGGTTTTAATAGTTTTAAAATGAAACAGAATAAAAAAATAACAAGGTTTTCCTATATAATATGCAGAACAAATGAAATGCCATGAAATCATATGAAAAAAACCCTAAACCAGAGATAAAAAGCAGGAAAGAGCATTTCTTAAGAGAAAATGACCTTTTTTTGGTAAGGGTATTTTCCTTTGTCATTTGCTTTTGACCAGGCTGGGTTTGCCAGGCACTGAGTCTGCCCTGCACTCCGCTGCTGGGATGTGGGCATGGAGCTGGCAGGGCTGTGAGGCTGGAAATGCCTGACTTGTTTAAAAAGAGAGATGAGGTTGACCCATGTGACAAGGATGACTCCTGCGTTGTTGCCATTGGCTCGTTTAATGTCCAAGGAAAATTCCAGATCAGCAAATATGCCTATTCTTGGCAAATATGTTTCTTAAACAAAAATAAAACCCCAAAGAGCTGCCTGATCTGGAGCATAAACTTGAGACAGTTATCTGTGATACTTGGGGATCTGTTCCAGGAAACAGCGTGCTGAGTTCCACGTCTGACTCCAGCTATTTGGGAACGGGGTGCCAGCGTCACACCATATGTGTAAGCATATAACAACAACAACAACAATGTTATTATTATTATTATTATTATTATTAGTCCTCCAGCATAAAACAGAATCATATGATAGTGTGCACACAGTGAACAGCATCCAGAAATAAACAGACACACTCCCAGTGAGAGCAGAGGGAAATCAGACCAGCTTCAGGCTGGCTTACCAATATGGTTTAAATCAGGACAAAGCAAAAATGTTCTTTTCTGTTGCAGGTCCTTGTAGTTAGGTAGGTTGGTAGAAGCCCAGTGAGGGTTCCTATTTCCCTCTGATAACTCATCCTGCCCTGCTTTAACTGTTATCCAATAATTAACAGTGAAACCTTCACTGCTGATTGTAGGATCATTTAGGTTGGAAAAGGTCATCTAGTCCAACCATAGAGCAGCAGCTGAGCTTGCAGCTGCCAGCAGCATGGCTGGCTGGTGGTGGGACATCGCACTGGTGTCCTACCTCAGGCTTCCAGCTGCACAGGCATCTGCCAAATGGAAGAGCAGCTGACTGCTGGCCTTCCTGCATCAGACTGTGGCAAGTCCTCAGAAGACATGAGATGGCCAGAAATGTGTTTGCATTTGTGCCATCAGAACTGGGGGTGTCCAAGCCCGAGGCACAGCTGTGCTATTAGGAGAGGCAGCTGTGACATGGAATGGCTCTGCTTCCTGACTGTCCCTGAGGGCCTGCCTGAGCCTGCAGTCCTCCTGTGTGCTGAGATGCTGGGCATCTACCCACCTCACCTGTCTGCAGGATGGAGCCAGCACAGCTTGCAGTGTGCCCTGAAAACTTTTCACTGTGAGATTCCTTACATGTGGCTCTGTTGGGTGCCAGCAGCTTTCCACTCTGGTATTCGTACCAGACCTCCACATGCCTGTGGAAAGCAAGGCCATGGCACATGAAGGGTTACTGCAGGAGGAAGCACAGGAAAGAGGAAAGACAGATTTCAAGGCTCGAGTCAGCCAAAAAGCTGAAATTGTAGGAAGCTGCACTGAAAAGATGAAAAAAATAAAGTAAAGAAAGGGAGATTTGAACGGATTCAAGCCTGCTGAGCTGTACAAAGGAGAAAAACAGTGCCGGCATGAAACTCTTCCAGCTGCCTTCCACAGACCCGGCACAGCAAATTTGTCACAGGAAGTAAAGCAAAGAAAGGGAGTGAAATGGGTCAAGGCAAAGAGGGCACATGGAGGGATGGATGCTTTCTACCTCTGGCAAGGCCAGAGCACTGAGCTCACCTCTGCATGTGGGCCTGTGACCAGCGCCGGATTTTGGGTGCCCTTGGAGAGGTACAGCAGGGATGTGGATGGGGCTAGATGGGGAAATGTCCCCTGGGACTGGCAAAAGCCATTGTGTCAGCTCTGCCCCCAGCCAGTCAGGGTGAAGCAGGGAGAAGAGCGAGCACTGGCTGCTTGGTCTGCCTCCTGCAAGACTTGTCAATCCCTCCCTTCATGCAACAGGTGAATCAGGGGGAACACACAAGGAAAAAAAAAAAAAAGAAAGAAAAAGGAAAGAGAGAAGAGAAGCCACTCAGTGTAGGAGAGGAAGTAGTTATGAAGAAGATGCCTCTCAGGTGTGACATGGTGTGTCAAGACTGTCCACGGGGGAAGGTTACCACTCATGCCTGGTGGGAAGGCAGTACCATCACGTCCTGCAATCAACCAGCCCTGCGAGAGACTGAAATGTTAATGGTTAATGACTCAAAACAATGGCCCATTTGTGGAAGCGGCAGGGTGCTTTGCACCTCCCGAGGGGGAGGAGGTGAGGTTTTGGGTGTGCGATGGCAAACCTCTGGTCTGCATAAGACAGGGGGGCTAAACAATCCCCACCAGAGGCCACAAGCCGGGCTTTGAGGCTGATAAGAGGCAGATCCTGTGAGGTGGGATGGTGCTTTTCATCATGCCAATTGCCCTCCCTTACATAAATCACTCAGTTGTAAAACTCCCCCACACCTCCACCTGGGAAAGGTCCTGAGGGTTTTCATCCCTCCTGATGGGGCATTCCTGGCTCAACTGCGCTGACGTGAGAGGCAGCTGTCATGTCTTAGAAGGTGTCACAAACCATCAAAGACTCCCAAAGTACCCCCAGACTCATTTCTGAGGCTTTCCACCAGAGGACTGCAAGCTCGCCCCCAGGGGAGGTACTTGGGCGCTCCCACTGAGCCCGAGTGTATTCGAACCCATCGAACTTCGTGTTTTACAGGCTTTTTCCCCACCCTCAACAGATCAGGACTGTGATCATCACTTTAAACCAGGGACACTAAATTGCATCAATCAAGTCTTTCTACTCTTACCTTTTCTTTCTGTTTCTTTCTTTTCCCTTACACATTTTCTTAAGTGAGTGATATTTTTATGCTTTCATATCGACATATTACTGTAGATAGCAGTAAGCAAAACAGCTACATGCCTGCTTTCCATTGCAACCAAATTGTTCTAAAATAAGCCCTACATATCTATATCTATATATATATCTATGTGTGCTTTTCACCTTTGATATTTAGAAAAGGCCTATAAGAATCTGCTCTAATACATAAAAGATACAGGCCTGTGCAAATAACCTCTCTGGTCACTTAGGGTCCAGCCTGGGAAGTGAACAGGAAGAGGATGGGAAAGAGCTTTCAGTGACCTGTACCAACAGAAACAAAAGCAAGCTGTTGCTCTGCTCTTGAAGGTGGCAGGTTAGTAGCAATGGCCTGAAGCTGAAGGAGGAGCAGGGTTCAGGTTAGACTTTGAGATGAAGGCTGAGCAGTGAGAAGTCACCCAGTCAGGTGAAGCTTCCTAGACTTGAATGGAGCTTGAAAAGTGATTCAGAAATGGCTTCTGCCAGCAGGAAATGTTTGCCTAAACACAGCTCCCCTGGCCATCTTATTAAAGTTGGAGTATCTGAGAGACAGTACTAAACCTATGTCATTATCAGTGCTGTCTTTTCAAGATGGGTCTCCAGATAATGGTACTAATTCTGTCTCTCAGGCAAAATTTCCATGTGATTTGCTGGAGGCTGTGCACAAAAAATGAACGTCCCTCAGAGTTCGATACTACAAATGTTTTTACTCAGAAGTCAGTCTGTTGATTGAGGAGGTCATTTCATGCTAGAAAAATTGTGTTGTCTCTGAAATCCAGCCATGAGCTTAGGGAGAGGAGGCTACCTAGTCAGGTGTGCGCTGTTGACTTCATCTCTGCCAGAACACCCTTGTGCTCCTGTGCTCACTGCTTCCTCCTCCTCCTTGGCATCCCAGTGCTCCAGGTGCTCTGGGGCAGACTTTGTTTTCCTACAGGGCTGGTTCAGTGTGATGAACATGGAAGAAGAGAGCACAAGAGGCAGCTTTGTGCTGTCTGCCCAAGGATCCTTGAAATGGCTGGGCGCCTCGTTGTGACATGGAGCAATAGTTTGGGGATAATGATAATTTAAGACATAACTCTAAGAAGCTGCTTATAATGTTTTCTTAAATAATTTCCCTCATAGCTAAAGGTCACAGGATAAAAAAGCCATAGCAGTCCAAGTATGGCCGTCCTTAAGCACAAATCCCAGCTTGGCCAGACTTTGCTGAACACTTGCAAGGAGATAGCCTTACACAGTGATTTGTACCAGCACGCTTGTGTAGAAACATTATGTTGGGATACATCCAGCGTGATCACTGGAACATGTAAAACGTGCCTTTGAAAGCAATTCAAGGTTTGTGGAAGCTTGAGTGGGTTGGAAAGGCCTCTAGGTACCAGCAGAGCACAGCACAGCTCAGGGACCAGATGTTCCAGTCCCCCATACCCCACATCCCTGCCTGAAAAGGTGGCCCAGTTCATCCCTGTTAGAAGTCTCTAAGGAGCTTGTAACCCAAAACTATAAATACAGGAGGAGATTTTGTCACCGGGGCTCACCCAAAAGTCTTCCCTTGAGAGTGACCAAAGCTATTCTAAATGGCAGCAGTGACAGTCACTGCCTTCCCAACAGCAGATAACAACCTTCAGGAGAGCAGCCCACCAAACCCCCTGCACCGCTGCCCAGGATCCCAAGTACCGAGCAAACCCCCACCAGCTTTCATGTCCAGACATGTTTTCTGTCAAGACTTAGTAGCCATTAAATATTGAACGCTGAAAGTTTGGGGAGGAAAGGTAGCAAATCAAACTTTATTGCTATTTCCAGAGCTGTTTCCTAAGGCACAAACACAAGTTTCAGGGGGAACCATGCCAGGCTGGTGACTGCTTTCCACTTTCCTGCTTTCCCTCGCTGCCCACCCTTCAGAAGCATGTTCCTACCTGGTCTGCAGACAAAAAAAACAGAGAGAGCCAGCAGCTGGATCCTACAGGGGACTTCTCCTGTGGCTTCAAAAATATGGGTGGGGAGAGGGGAAAAAGGAGTTTTCGGTTGTTACTGCTTTGCTCTTTTGGTCTGCTAGCTCATGTAAAAACAGATGCAGAAAGACAAGATAAGGAACTCTGTGGTTTCATCTTGTAACCTCAAACAGCAAACACTCCTCAAAAACAGTTTACTATGTGGTCACGTTGCTTCGAAGAAAGGATAAGAAGCCCAACTGAAAAAAACACGATATAGTAATTGAAAAATAATATTTAGTCACAGAAGAGCTATAAATAAAATAGAAGATGCCCTGAGATTTGAAAGCCTCAACAACTCAATAGCATCTCTCTCTCAGGAGGTTTCTTCTTCTTTTTCTCTTGCAGAGATGCTTCAGTTCCTATTGATACAGGCACCTCCTCCCAAAACCTGGCTAAATGGTTTACCCACCCCCCCCAAGCCCCATTAAAATAGATGCTTTTCAGCATGTGCCAGGAATAGCCTTATGTGAAATGTGCTAAGATGTTGCAACTTCTATTGGGTTTATTTTGAGTGAGTACGATGAAGCAGCATAAGGCAGGGCTCTGAGGCTGGGGACAAACGTGGAAAGGAGAAGTTCATTAATTTATAGTAATTTTGAACTGCTAAGTTTCGTTTTCATGTGTACTGCTAGCATGGCACTACAGAACAGGTTGAAGATTTTAAAAAAAACAAGCCAAAAACATTAAATACCAATATGTTAACTATAGCACTTGCAGCTTCACAGAAAAAACAGATGTTCTCTAAATGCAGATGTTGCCAGTACTGAGATAACAGCTGGCATATACTGATAATTACTAATTGGACTCGTTCAGTGGGTAGAGCTTAACAGTGTCAGAGTAAAGGCTGAGTAACAGACTGACTCCTTCCCCCAGCTCCAGAGAGTATCTCAGTTTCTACTCTGGCTTCCCTTTCTTCTTCCTTTTCCTTGCCATTTTTAATTTCAGCCTTCCAACAGCCTCTGTTTCCTCTCCCCCCGCCCTGGGTACCCACCCCACGGATGCAGGTCCTGGGGCAGGTCCCTGGTGGCAGCTGCCGAAGCCACCCTGTCCCCAAGGCAGCCGCTGAGCAGGGAAGGAGGTTCGGAGCGATCAGCCTGAGGGGTGTCACCCACATTGGTCCCCCTCCCACCGAGGGCAACGCGTCTGCTTGATGCCAAGCATGGAAATTGAGCTTCAAACACAATCTTGGTGCAGGGAGTGCAAAGTCCCACTAACCAGAACAAGGCAACTCAGCAGGAACATCACCTTAACCCCAAGGGATGAGACCTGGAGCTGCATGGGGCTGTGGGCAGAGGAGACACAGGGGCAGCAGTGGAGAATCCCAGGCTATTTATGCTGTGAGTGGTAGCTCCTGCTGTTAGTCGTGGGCACTTTGAGCTAAAATGCTGCCTCACACATCAACGAGAGGCAAAAGCGAAAGAGAAAAACAGACTGACTTGATTTGAAGTAAACACGAGAAAAACAAATCCACCCAAACCCCTACACCATCTTATCAGAAAAGTACCAGGCTGTAGGAATGCTGTGGGTTAAATTAGCCTGTAATAGTTGATTTTGAGATGCATTTTTTTGTAAGAAACGCAAATCAACAAGTTTTTCCTAAGGACTGGAAAACGCCAAGAGCTGTAATATACTTCTTTTAAAGTTTGTCTTCAGAGATGTGAGGACAATTCAACAGGAAAGCTGGATTGTGGCCAAACACATCTGAGGAAGAGTCCCACTTACCATGGTGTAGTGGGTCATTCTGCCTGGCCACACAAAAATTCTGGCGGTGGGTCTCCCACCGCCCCCTTGGGAGACCAGAAAATCTCCTTTCCTCCCTTCCTGGGCAAAACTTCACTGCTGGGATGGAGGCAAGGGAAAGGAGTACACCTGTGCACTTTCCACCTATCTCCTTTTCTTGGTGGGTTTAGACCAAGGAAGAACAGTAAATGAGTTTTGAGTCAAGGCACACTAGGCTGGAATTAAAAGCCCTCCTTCATAAGCCAGCTTGTGGCTATTGCCAGCTTTGGCAGCCCAAGTGCTGGTGAGCTGGTGAGCCTTTGTGGCTGGATGGGCTCTCAGCCCATGGAGCAGGGCCAGACCCTGAGCCTGGGCACAACTGCCATGGCCACAGGGGAGATTTTGGATCCCTTGGGCCACAAAGCCTCCATTCCCGTGAGCCATCTGTGTATAGATACAGACGTACACATTCACACGGGTTTGGTTTTTTTGCAGGGTGTGGCTTGACACTTCCTCTACTGGTTTCACTGGGTCAGAGATACACTTTGCAATGAACAGGCAGGAGGTTTTCCACCCTTTTGAAGAGGAAGTCTGGGAAAAAGAAGCCCTGCCTTCTNTCTTTCCTTCCTGGTGGGTGGGGGTTTCACTGTGCTTCACACTTACCTTCCAGATCCACTGTTTGGCCATCATTGCTTTCTTATTTCATATATATATTAATTAATTGTAAGTACGTATACACAAATAATTACATATAGATGTGTTATCTCCGTGTTTTGGATAAATTCTCTCACACCCACCTTCTCTGTGGAGGGCTGGTGCAGAAGGGGCTGCTGGTGCTCGTTCCTCTGGCCCTTGAAGTGTGCACATCCCCGAGTCCCCTTGCCCACCAGAGGCTGTGTGGCACTGGGACACATGGGGAGCCCCATGGGAGGTGAGGACACTTGCCTAGAGAAGCCTTGTGGGTCCCTTCAATCCCCAGTGTGTCCCCACTCTGTGACCCCCATTCTTCCTGCCACCTGTGTCACGCCATGCCTGGCCCCCAAACCCCTACGTCTCCCCCGTTTCCACATGCTCTCCCATGTGCCCCCATCTCTCACTACTTCTCCACATGTGTCCTGCTGTCTTTCCCCTGTCCTTCCATGTTTTCCTACATGTCCTGCCATGCTCCCCTGTGCCCCACCACACGCCCATGGGTCTCCTGTGCCCCCACATTAACCTCCCCTGTATCCCACCTGTTCCTTTGCACCTTCTTAAGTGTCTCCATGTGCCATGCATGCTTCCCACACCCTTCACACATCCCACCAAGTCTCCTGCATGTCCCCAGTGGTCCCCAATGCTTGTCCCACTGTGGCTCCATGCCTGTCCCTCGCACCCTCCTTGTGTGTTCCCCACCAGCTCTCCCAGCTGCCCCATTCCTTACTGTCCCTGGCAGCAGAGTCTGCTGACATCTTGGTACAATGTGCTGCCAAACACTGAGGTGTCAGTTTCTGATTTTGGGAGAAGCAGGGAGGTTACCATCTAAGATGAAAGCAAAAACCCCTTTCCTCTTGTGACAAGCACTGCTTGTTTCAAGCCCATGTGGGCACAGTCTTGAGTGTTTTGGTGTAAATTGCCTGCTTGTGACACACAAACCAGTTCCTGAAAGAGTGCAGTGGGCTCACTGGCTCCTTTGGTCTGGGGCTGTCTCAGCTTTCAGGATATAACACGTCTCCAGGAATTATTTCAAGCTGTAGCAAGAAAACACATGGCAAACTGTCCAGCTGCTTGCAGTAGCCCTGCAACAAGATCTGTACTGTGAAAGTATGACTAAAGATGGCAGGAGAGAGAGGGTGCCCCATGGCATAGCTCCATGGCCCAGGTGACTTCTACTGTAACTAATGTAGATTGTTATTGACAACTGAAAAGCAATAAACCTATTGCTACATGCCTTTTAGGCCAAATTTTGGCTGGCAAACAAGGAATGTGATGGACCTTCCCAAGGCTGGTATTCTGGTGTTTGCTTTGGGTATTGACATTTTATATCCCATTGTTAAGGGCTGGGAAAAAAAGTCAGTTATTGACTGAGACAGAGCTATCTTTGTAGAAAGGCATAGGGGCCTCCTTTTCATATTATTTGCATGCCTTCTCATTTACTGGGTGTGGAGAGGGAAAGGCTGTGTCTGTGACACTGTGTGGTGCACAGACCTCCCACTCTGGATGCGCACTGAGGTGACAGCGTGGCTGATGGAGAAGGCCAGCTTGTGTAGGTTAGACTGGTTTCACATCCAGCCCAGCATCCATCTCCAGATGTGGCCAGATGTTTTGGGAGGAGGGAGGACAGGGTTTGTAATGCTTCCCCTGCCAGGCTCTGAGATCTTTGTTCACTTCCTGCGGGTTGCTAGTGCTTGACCTGCTTTCTTGACTGCTGCCGAGGGCTGAGCTCGCGTTTTGGTGGACACTAAACACAGGACCCGGCTCTGGACCAGCAGTGGTCTGTGCAGAGCCCATGTGAGTCCAGGACTCTTTTACCCCTCAAAATACCTCAGTTTGCAGTTATATGTGTTGAATTTGTTCTGTCCTTTGACCCCTCACCATCTGCAGTTCTCAAAGCCTGTCCTTGTCCTCAGACAGCTCCTTATCAGTGGCCAGCTCTCTCCCCTCCCTCCTCACCCCTTTTCCAGGCCGTTTATGAAGGACTGAGCAGCCGAGGTCACTGCACAGACCCAGACCCTGATGGAAGGTCACTGCTATCACGCTGCCGTATGAGAACTGGCTGTCTTCTCCTGGCCTCCGTTTCCTGTTTTTCAGCCCGTTATTTGTAGATAGCAGGACCCGCTTTCTTATGCCTGAGTGGCTGCATTTCCTGAGGAGCTTTCTCTGCAGCCTCATTTAATCCTGAGCAGCTTCCTGGGCTAATGGAGCTGTTGTGCCCACGGGAGTGGTGTGCTGATCCCAGCTTGCCTGAGCCTTGGGATGGGGGTATATGTGCCAGCAGGTCCAGAGCCACCCCACTGCCTTGGTGTCTTCGGAAGAAATGTCAGTGTTTTGGGTCCCCCCTGCAGTCACTGCGGGGCAACAACTCCAGACCCTCCAAGGGGCTGGTCTTTGCCCATCATCCAGGGCAGGTGCCTTCATCTGGGGGTCCTGCAGCCACCAACTCAGGGCTGAACAACCACCAGCAATAGTCTCAGCTCAGCAGAAGTCTGTAAGAACATGTGGCTAATTTGGTGTACGCACACGTGCTACCAGGACCAGTGTGGTTTCTGAACAAGCCCAGGTGATTTTGCAGCTGGGACGGGGCTCAGGGCACATGTTTTTAACACTGCTGTTTATCTCATGTGGTGGTGAGTCAGGTCTAAGACCTTTGTTAACTCTGCTCTCTCCATTTCTCCTTGTTGCCTTCAAGCACTCAAGGTTTACCACCAGCATTGGGATGTCCTTCCCCAGCAGCCCGTGAGGAGTCTGTGCAGCAGCTGCAGCAGCACCAGGGTAGAACACGCTGGATAGGCATGGCTTGTTTCTCTTCCCACAGCTCCAGATGACAAAAATAACACAAAATGGTGACTATACTCCTATTGTTTTATTTCATGATAATTTTCTTCTCCCTCCTTTCTCTGCTCCACTGAGGGATGTTTTGGCAGTTTGCAAACATCCCCCTGTTCACATTCACTGAATGTTACTACAGGCATTTCTTTCATGTGACAGCTTGAAAAAGGGATGTGAAAGCTTTCCTTCTTGTCTTTCTGGCCTTTCCCTCCATCATCTGACCCTCATGAATGCTCTCCAGCAAACAGTTTGCCTTTCTTGCATGGTAGAATCTGGAAATAATTGCCTGCCACAGCACTTACTTCTATCAGTGAATAAGCTTGTGTAATTGCACCGTGTTCTTTGCTCCACAGTTCATTTTCTCAGCTCAGAAATGTGCTTTTATTTTTTTTTTAACCATTGCATATCGTCTGTTTATTCCCACAATTCATTGTTGCCAATAAAGTAGAAAAATAAGGGATAATCACCACTTAAATGCTTTAAAACCAATGCCATGTGTGGGGAAAAAAGCCCAACCAAACAAGGAAAAAGTCCTACCATCCTCAAAGGAATGTGCATCAAATGTGCTCTAGCCAAAGCACTGCCTTTTTCTGATGGGTCATATAAAAACTCAAGGTCCTGATAATCTGACAAGCCACAGTTTGATTCTTTGAATCCCAACCACAGCTCAAAAGTTGGCTGACTTGTATCAGAAGCTCTGTAGTTCTGGTTGTTGCTGATCATTTGTTTGTAATTGGTGTAGCAAGCTCTGGGAGCAGCGAATGTCATAATCCTGTGTCACTGTATAGCTCCAAGGAGATTGCTGATAAATAACAATAATATACACACACATAATGGATACACATAATGGCAGCAGCCAAACAGGACAATAATTGCTGTCTTGGTGGAGCTTATTAACTTAAATCAGGCAGAAGGAGATTTTGTGAATGGATGTCACTTTTGTAATTTCCTGGGAAAAAAAAAAAAAAAAAAGGCCAATATACAGCTTTCAAAAGATGTGCCCTGAGAGATGTGCTTCATGTGACCAGGGAGGAGTTACAGATATATGTGTGGGGGGAGTTTTGTTTGTTTTTTGTTTTGGTTTGGTTTTGGGTTTTTTTTGTTTTGTTGTATTGGGGTTTTTTTGTTTGTTTTTTGGTTTGTTTTTTGGGGTTTTTCTTTGATGGTGTCTAGTATTTGCCCCAGGATTGGCCACAGAGACTAAACTGGCCCTGTTTGATCTGATTGTCACTGTTACTGAGCCCCCATCAGAGCATGTTTCCTCAGGACCTAGCATTGGTCCAGCACTGAAGTGACCCAAATCCAGCTGACCTGAAAGTCCTCCCTAAATCTGAGTGATATTTCAGTGTCTTGGGATGGGTCCCTTCATTTTCAAAGCTCAGGAGTGTCTGTTCTGCATGCCCTGGTGCAGCTGCCTGCCTTTCGCACCTCTGAGCAGGACTACTTCAGGTTTTGCTAAAAATTAAGGATGTTCACAATACAATTCTCTAGTTCCAGGGTTAGCCAAAAGCCCAGCTGCTTGGTTGCCCACCCATGGTCTGTCTATGTAGGAACATATATATTCCAAGAGGAAATTTTGGACAACCTTTGGCCAGATCCAACTACACATCCAAGCTGCTTTTTGCCATTTCATTTATGCAAAGTAGCGGGAAACACAAGTAAAATAGCTGCTTGTTCAACACATTTATCTCTATTTTACAGCTTGGGATTGATCTAAAGCAGTAGCATAGCATGCCTATCCTGAATACATACGTTTTAAGACATAAAGGGGAAATCTTGGTTACAGGGAAATTTATGAGCGTTTGTATTCACTACCCTGTGAGTCCTGTCTGGGATTCACCATGAAACCAACATCTTTAGGTTCATCTCTACAGATGAACCTCACAGCTGAAGTTCATTGAGCTGACAACTCCCAAGGAGGAGTCCCCACAACCAGGATTTTCATCTCTGTTGGCTGGCATTAGTGTGAAGCCAGAGGAGTAATCCTCAGTACATATTGGTTTAATTAAAATTAATCTTATCCTCAGTCAGTGGAAATTATCAAAGAGGGAAATGTTAGGGAATTCTCTGCTGCTGAACTGAGGAGAAATGTATACAGAAATAGGATTCCCAGGTCTCTCGCTCAGCTAATGAGGTGCATGGCATGGGCTGGGTCCCCTTGGTGCAAATGTGGGATAATCAGTGCAGTCTGGAATTGCACTCTCGGGAGAACCAGTCCATCATGCTCCCGCACCGCAGCTCAAGTGTTCTTCCATTCTGAGTTAATAATAAACACAACCCACCTAAGTGATATACGGGACACGTTTATTACCGTGTCCTTTAGAAGCAATTTCCTTTCTGCTCTGTTTTCTCACAGACAGTGTAATTACCAAGTTAAAGAGAGCAGAGAAAAAAAAAGTTTCCAGACTTGATCCTTCCCAGATGAAGTGACAAAATTACTGAACCAGTGTATACTCTTCAGATCTGTAAGGAGATATACCTTAGGGTTAACAACTGCATTTCAGCAAGTCTTCAAGTGAAGGGACACAGTGAAATCAACTCCATATAGGTACAGCTTAGCAGCAGGGATTTTTACATGATTATACTGAAGCCGTTTATGCCTACATGGAAGGCAGGCATTGTGACATTCCTGGCTATGTTTTGCAAAACAAACCCAGACACCATTCCTGGCATAACAGATTGCTCAGCTCCAATCAGGGAAAAAAATAAAAAAAAAAAGAGGCAAAATCCTAATGCAGTAGGAGGAGGTGACCATTGACTTTGTCAGAGTCAGGATTTCCCTCATGTGTTGCCTCATCTTGGGTTGTGCAGGGTGAATGCCATGAGTTTTGCATTTATTATTCTTCCTGTTCACTCTGTAGCTCCATCACAGGGAACCTGTTCAACTGAGGACCAGAAAGTAATCCCTCAACTGCAGATTGCTCAGCAGCAGCTGTCCTAAGCTGTCCTATTCATAATAGTTGCACATTGAGCACAGTGGTGCTGGTTAATGGTTGGATTTGATGGCCTCAGACATCTTCTCTGACCTTAATGATTCTGTGATTGATAAATCAGAAGGCTGAGAGGAGTGTGAGTGAGGGTGTGCAGGCTGAGAAGCACAGGGAAAAAAGGCCTTTGGATTTCTCTGCACCAGTGTGCCCAGTGAGAAATAGTTTCCATACATGCTTTCAGCTCCTTCTGCTTGGAAAGAAAGGACACAGCCCCAGGGCATGATCATTACAATGGGTTCTATGTAAGTTGCTCCTTAGAAGCATTTGTCAAACTGCAGTGAGCACAGGACAGTGTGGCAATGTGTCTCCATTCAGCAGTGGTTCCCATGGGCGATGGATCATGCTGGGAACTGGGCAGACTGCTGCTGGGCTCTGGCACAGCAAGGCAAGCTAAGGTGCTTGTGTTTTAACCTCTAAAATCCCAAATTATTTGGCTTCTGATATCCTCAGAGGGTCTGCATTGAGTCTCTTGGTCAAAGCAGCATGGGCACTGTCTGGGTGGCAGGACCTAGGTGTTAAATCGTCCCCTGCAAATTGCTCTCTGCTTCCCTGTTGGTCAGAGATTTGGAAACTTTCAGAGCATACTGCAAAGCTAGCAGCTGTGTGAGTCTGCCCACTCCATATTAGCTTTCAAGGAGGGTAATTTAGCAGTAGAAAAACAAGGAGGCAGAGTCAGCCAGCAGGAGGGTGGTGTGATGGAGTGCCACAACACGTGTGCCGTGGTGTGAGGCAGGCAAGGACCCCACACTCACCTTTCTCCAGCACCACCAGACCAAGACCACATCCAGACCAAGCATGAGGAGGATCCCTTGGAAGGGTCAAACCCCTCTTCCTTGTGGAGAAAGTCTTAGGAGTTTTCAGGGACTGCTGTCCTGTAGGGCTGGTCTTGAAAGCTGCCTCTGTCAGGGCAGTAATTGGGACCCCCATGGAGCCCTCCCACCTCTGAAAAACCTGTTGTGTGACCCCTCATGGCCATCCCAACCAGTCAGTGGGCCTGGTAACCCAGCAGAGCTTCTGCTTCTTGCCAGGCAGCTGTCATGATGTTGGTTTGAATGGGGATGTTTACTACAGCCAAGGGCAGAGATGGACACCCTCGGGTCTGTGATGCTGGGATATCCCCACGCTGTGGGTCAAATATAAAGAACTAATTAAGTTTAATCCTTCCGAGGCAGAAATCATGGGCCAGATTTCAGCTGGTGTAAATCAGCATGGCTCTGCTGGGGTCAATGGAACAAACCCATCTTGTGCCAGTACAGGCTCTGGACTGGTGCCTGCCATTGTGCACAGTCACAAACACTGCTGAGTGCCATGAAATTAGAATGAAAGATTAATAAAATCATATTTTGCATTGTCCTCGGCACAGACAGGCCATTTGAAATAGCACAGCAGCCACATATTATTGGTGGCTATGAACCATGTTGCTTTGAAAATACACTGTTGTGTATAGAAATTAATATGGTTACATGGTGAAAAGTATTATCCTCTGCATTATTTGTTAATTTAGGCTTATGGCTAAACAATTCACTTCATTTAGCCTTATAGTTTTTATTTTAAATTGCACACAGCACTTCCAAGTGCTTTATAAGCTCAGATGTTCTCTAGACTGTTTTCCTGGGAATTTAGGAGGTGGTGCCCCTCAGGGTTTTGCGCAGAGAGGGTCCTCAATACCAGTTAGAACCAGGTGTGCTGGAGGAAACATCTCTTCACTTTTTCCTTCTCCTCCTGGAGTTTCTGCAGAATTCCTCTTTACTGACAAACTCCCTGAGAGAAGGTTTCATTGCAATTTATGATAACCATGGTCATCTAGCAAATTGAAGTCCACTCCTTTCCTTTGACAATATGTATGATACTGAGTGAAAGACTTAATATGCAGATTTTTTGTTTTGAAGCAGCATCTCAGGACTATGTACTAGCCTAACACCCAGCCCCCTTTTCCCTAAATAAGAAAGTTTTTCTAAAGTCAAGCCATTTGCTCCCCTATGGCTTAGACTCTGTTCCAGAAGTTGTAATTGAATTTTGTAGCTTCTATCTCAAGCTGACTTGCTTAGGATATTAAAAGTTAGTATTGCCTTAAAAGCAGTAATAGTAGATTTGCAGTTTAATCATATCACACTTCTGATTTGCAGCAGAAACAGCTTTGTGGTCCAGCAGAAGACTAGAGCTGAAAAAAAAAGCAGATCAAATTTCATTTCTTGGAGATGTAATAGCCTTTATTCTTGCAATTATTCACCTATGTCTTGTCAGATTAGAGTTAATTACTGGGAAAGATAAGCTGCTCTTTCTTTCATTGTTACAGCTGGGGTGACACTGGATCAGAATGACTTGGTACATGCTCATTGCACTTTGAGAGACATATTCTCCAGTGAAAATTGACAGAACAATTTCAGCAGACATAAAACCTCCTGAACTGGCACAAGGCCCGCAGATGCTCCTGCCACAGAGTGAGTTTCCATACAGACAGACCAGGAGAATGGTGATGTGATGTTGTCTTAGAGGTTATGAGTCCTCAAATGTGTTACTGCTTTGATTTCATGTCCCTGGCACACCCAGGGTGGCTCTCCTCATGGAGAAGGAGCCTTACTAGGCCAGCTGAATGACAGCAGAAACCTTAACAGGCATCCTCTGGATATGCTAAAGGGCTGTCAAGCATCCTTAGATCCCTGTTTGATGTCCTCTAAACTGGAAAAGATTTCCCAAAGGAAGGGGTTTCCCAGCTGTTGCTGGGATAGCCTTGGTTCCTGGGCTCAGGTTTTGTCCCTGCATTTCAGAAAATATCTTCAAAACTCAAACTGGCAAAGCTTGGGATCTTGTGGTGCAATCTCACCTGTGGTATCTGTATCAGACATATCTCAAAGGTAGCTCTGATTTCTCCTGGAGCTCCTGTTCCATGTCTGGCCAGTTAAGACAGGTATTTTGGGCCACCAGATCTGTAGTGTATGAAATGCTGTGGCAGATGTGTGAAGGTAAATCATTAATTCCTTTGGTAGCATTAATGCCTGGAGTTCAAGGAGGTATTCCCTTGATCTTAAGGATCCCAATGTATCTCTATTGACCCAAGGACACTGGAAGGAAAAAAGGATTGTCTAAGGAGGAGTCGTAGTTGCTGCTGCTCTGATCCATCCCTCTTCCCTTTCTCTCTTCTTTGGCTGCTAAGAAAGCACTATTGGCCTGATCCATTAACAGCCTGCTTCTACTCCTCACAGCCTCCCAACTCAGCTCTGCCTGTGTCTGTTACCTCTCTGATTTTGCACATCATTACCTGCTGGTCATCACCCATTCAGCTTCATTTTCTCATTACCTCCGGGAAATCTGACACCTTCGCTGTCAGAGGGGTTCAGTTCCCTGCTGCAGCTCAAGGTTTAGCTGTGAGCTGACAGGAGTCAAAGCCATCATTGCTCAGCCTGTGTGCACCAGCAGGGCACTGGGCTGGGCAAGGGAGGCAGGCAGCCTGAAGTCCCTCTCCACTGTGGCCTTGCTGCCTAAGCTAGGGCTCATTTCCTCTTAGCATTCCCTGCTTCAGCCCAGTTTGGTGAACCCTTTTGCTATTACAGGTGGGCTGCGCTTTCCAAACATTTCTAACCATTTGTGCACCATCATGCTTGACTCCCCACCTGTCTTCATTCAAATCCCCCTTGAACACTCAGTCCTTCCAAGAGGCCTATAAATGCTAACCTAAGTCAAGATAATGTCATTATCACTGCCATCGATGAAGTAACTCATCAAGTGCTGAAATAAATCATTTTCCCTAGGGATTACTGCCTGAAAGCCAAATGTAATCAGTAAAGCTTGGGTTTGACAAGGCTGTCACAGATAGAATTCATTTACTAATGAGTTCCAGCCTAACAGTCCACATTGGTAATGTGTCTGTGGTTTTAATGAAACATTACAGAGACCTTTTTCTCAGTATCTTTTGCTTGTTAGATATGCTGTTTGTCAGATAAGTCTTCCCACTTGATGTGCAAGTTTTTTTCTCTCTCTCCCCCCAGCTGAACAATAGGTCTCTAAGCATTGTGTTGCCAAATGCTGTTTTCTAAAAATCTTATTTGATCCTTTGGAATGAGGATCAAATTGGCCAAAAGCAACATGCCAGCTATGCCATTGCCTGTCCGTGGAGGGATACTGCCTTTTGCAGAGGCTTTTACAAAATTGTTCCTCCTGACAACTGCTGAGTGAAAAAGGAAGGTGCTATCTGTTCACCATGCTATCAGGAGAAAACTTGAATCATCGATAAGGATGGTTTCTAAGCAACCAAATGCAGTCTACAACCATAATAACAGCACTTTGAAAGTAAATCACTTAGTCTGGTACATGCCCCACTCTCCAATTAATGGCAAATTCTTATCAGCTGTATTGTCTGGCAGACACACATTTAAAGGGCTGAAGTAGTTCTAAAACAACGCTTCAAGTGGTAGAACAAAACTCAGAGTCATTCAGATCTCCCAAAGACTAATAGCTTTATAGAGTTTTTACAGAAAATACCCTGAAGATTTTAATGGAAAATAACAATTCTTACCTTTTCTACTCTATAGGATATTCCAGTGGGTTGTGTCTCTGTTCAAGGCTGATTCCCCAAAGCTACAGGAAAGATATTGCCATAAGTTTTTGAATATTTTTCCTGATTTTCTATATAGAAAAGTGACCCGAGTACCATCAATGTAGAGTTTATTACAGTGCAGAAAACTCACTCTTCATAAGAGAATCATATACCGCATCATTGTCTGCTCTACTGAAGTGTAAAAGCCAGTTGAAGTAGGAGCAAAATTATCTTTTTCAGTAGGTAATATTGCAGGAGGTAATACAGAAACCTGTAAAAAGTACCTTTCCCTGCCACAGTCCACTTCCCAAGTCCATCACCCATCAGCTTGGCTCCCTGCCATGCCATTCCTTTCTTGTCTGCTTCTCTTCGCCATCTTACTGCAGAGAGAGGGTGATGCTCCCCAGTGAGCTGGTCCTAGAAAAGGTCTTCTTGTCTGTCCCTGGTAGCCCTCCTCCTCTTCCCATGGGCTGAGAAGCATGGAGAGCAACAGCCCCCAGTTTCTCTTAGCTGCTAAGCAAGCCAAGAGGACTCATATCTTCATCTCCATCCTTCTGGTACATTTTAACAAGCATGGAGGGATTTAGGGGACCTGATAGGCCATGAAAAAGGATGTTTTAAATGTTTTAAAATGCACTGCAGAAGAGAGCAGGCAGCAGATGGTTGTTGTTCTGCATGGCTCTTGTGAGGAGAGAAAGGGCAGCAACTGTTTCTCAGGTGGCCCTGTCAAGGACATTGCTGAGAGCTGGTGACACAGAGCATTGGGAAATGGGAGACTGGGGAAGCAGGCATCCTTCCTGGTTAGGGACCAGCTGAGAGGGGTGGCAGAGAGTCTGGGGATGCCTGCTTCTTCATGTGCATGGTGTTGAAAGGGCCACAAACCCTGTGGTCCATGTGGGAACAAGGACCAGAACTTCAAAAAAGCAGATGTTTGCTGGGGGAAACAGAGGCACTGCGGCCACCCAGGAGCCTGGGCAGCTTACAAAGAACTTTTCATGCCGCAGTTTGGGTCCTTTTAAGTGGCATGCTAAGATCTCCCCATAATGTCTCTTGACCTATGTATAAAATGGGAGGTAGAAATTGTATGTCTGCCCTTGCTTTATCTGATTTGTCTAGTTTGACAGTGTCTGGTATGATAATAGTGCTGAACACAACTGAAATACAAGCAATACCAAATAACTTCCCAGAGGAGTTGTAGAAGCTCAAGGATGCAGCAAACAAGGGTGGGAATCTGGGTCTAGGACATGGGGCAGGGAAATACTATGACTGCCTTAGTTGCAGACCTCTATACTAACACACATTTGACAAATATTTTCAAAAAATTTTGATGGCATCATAGAATCTATCCACATGTTAAATGCTCCTGGCAAGCTTGATATATTTCGTTTTGGGACTGTAACCTCCATTTCTTCAAATGCATGCAAGAACCAATCTCCTCTCCAAGTGCTTTCATGGAAGGACATTTGGTTAGAAGCCTCGATACAGGACAGCCTTTGGGGAGCAAAAGGTCCTTGAGTCCATGGCGAGCCACCACATGACAAGGATGTGTCTGCTCAGTGGAGGATGCAAAATGAAATTTAGGAAACGATGGGAGAGGAGGCGTGAAGGGAGGAACCCCTTTTACAGTAAGTATGCGGATCTCTTAGGCTGAGTCAGATTTGGAGATGTTATGAACAAGCCAGATGATTCAAAAGTAGAATTCTGGATACTTGGAGGGATGCTCACCTAATGCCGAAGAGTTCTCCAGGACAATGAGAAAAGCACAACAAAGAAACGTAATGATGTAATTTTTATTACAACCCCCCTTCCCAGATCTAAGTATTTCTCATGCTAGCGATTAAAGATCATATTTTTGTTTAGAAACCAAAGTGAATTCTAGGAGTGCTTCAAGGTCTGAAAGGAAGAAGTCCAATGAATTTTTGTTCTAGTGGAGAGGTTATGCCATTTCTTTAAAATTTCAAGATATATTTCACATGTCTATATGAAAAGGGGCAGCTATTGAATGTTGCAGTGAGCAGCAGGGTGTTGCGACACACTGCAGCAGGCAAGGGTAACCAGGTTCTTGTTAATAGATTCCTTGGGGTGTCTTAGAGTGAAACAACACTGGATGATCAGTGTTTGTAAATACATGCATGTAGGGGTTATTACAGAACATTTTGGTTGCAAAAGAAAACAGGTGTGTAGCCATCTTGGCTATTATTGTCTATAGCAATATAAGAACATGAAATCTTTGCAATACGAATGCGCAACAACATCACCCAGGGACATGCAGGAGGGAAAAGAAAGAAAGAGAAAGGACAAGAGTGTGAGGATCCCACCGCCTGTAGGCCCCGCGATGAGACTGGGCTGCCACGCAGTCTCCATTGAAGTGGTGGTCACAGACCTGATCCATCAGGTGCTGGGGGATAGCCAAAGGAGTGATGGGGGAAAAGCCTTGGGAAAACCCACAGAACACAACATCTACTGGGTTTATATTCACTCAAGTTCAGGTGGGAACGCCCACATACCTCCCCTGAATCGTGGGCTTCACAGTGGATGATGCAATGTTGTGGATTGCGGGACATCTGGGGATTCTTGACACCTTTAAATCAACTCGGCTGCCCTTGACACCAGCAGTTGAGTTCACTATGGCCCATTATGGCCCATCAGCCACGTGCCAATGTCCCCGGTATGTTCCCGGTGGGAGGAGGGGGATCCCCACAACCCAGAGGTTTGTGCAAGGGAGGGCAACTCAGCGTGAGGATAGGCACCACAATGTCTCCACAGGATCTGCCTCCTGTCTCACTCAGAGCCCATCATTCACCCTCTGAAATACCAGATCAGAGGTTGGCCATTACACACCCAAAAGCTCATCACCTCCATTTCAACAAAGCACCCCAGCACCTCCACAAAAGGGGGAATGTTTTGAGTAGTTATCCCTTAACAGTTCTGTCTCTCACATGGGAACAAGGGACACAGACAAACCCATCCACATGAATCTGTGGGCAGTGAATTTCTCAGCTGAAAGGAAGAAGGAGCTTGTGAACATGGCTTCCTTGTTGACAGCAGGGCACTGCCACGCCTCTTCTGCGGCTGAAAACACAGTCTGGAGAGGGTTTTGGTTCTGTTTGACCTGGTGGTCTACACTTGGAGGAACTCTTGAGGTGAGAGTGAATTGATGCATTAGGCAGTGCTGGATACCCTAGACTCGTGACAGTGGGGGGCTGGTAGGAGAGGCTGGGATAGGACACCCATCACAGACCTACCTCTGCTCTCTGAGACCCATCACAGCCATCCAAACATGGGCAAAGCAGTGGGCTGCTATTGCTAAGACAGCCCCTGCCTGTGTTGTGTCAGCCATAGATGTGTTCTCATGGCAAAGGACCAAAGCACTGAATAGCAGCTGAGCTGTGGAGAGGGCATAAGGAGTGTAAAGTTCTTACCCCTACACCCACATCACAGCCACCTGTGTTATTAATTACCTGCAAGGTGGGAATTAGAAAGTACAGAGGTAAGAGATCTCTGGGGTCTTCACAGCTCTTCGAAAAGCAGCTTTAAGAAGCCTGAACCTCCTTCTCAGGGCAGTTTCAGATATTTGTCTCCTTTTTAAAAAATTTCCATGTCAGCTTCTCAGCTGCACTTGCATATGGGGTACATATGGAGGAGAGAAAAAAAAGCAGTGCCTGGCGCCAAACGGGGCCTGCTGCAGCCTTTAACAGTCCTCTCCTCTTACTATTAAAATGCAGCTCTGCCCAGTGAAAATGCTGCTTTATTGCTGCAAAAATACTTCCCAAAGACATGGCCCTTGGAGCACAGCAGGGAAACATGATGTGAAGCAGGCAGCTTCGGAGTGGCAGGCACAGGGGCTGAGTGCAGCAGCCAGGTCAAGGCTGTCCCAGAGACTCCAGCCCTGCTGACCTGGCTGCCAGGGGCTCAGCAGCATGGGAGCTGCTTGTAGGTGGGCTGAGCAGTACATGGGCCAGGGTTCTTATGGGGAAAAGCAGCAATGATGCACGGTTCAGGCTGCCCTGGATGACAGCTCGGGGGATGGGACCATGCTGAGCCTTTATCCATCCATCATGTTTTGCTCCCCAGAAGGCAACTCTCCTCCATCTCGCCCGGGCATTAGTGAGGACATCTCTCCAGCTCCAACAGACTGCTTTCACATGGAACCTGGCTCTCTCCTCTTCACATCCCCACAGTCCTGGCCTCATTTCCGTGCTCCCCAGCCTGTGCGCATCAAAGAGTAATTGCACATAGGAAGATGCCTTCTGCACCCCACCACCATGTCTCAGTCTGGGGCCAGCTGGTTCTGCTGCTGTCCTGTATTTGGCATGACGTTGCCCAGAGGAATAAACCCTGGTGGGGGGCAGGAAGAGAAGTGACAGCCAGGACCTGGAGGCAGACACGCCGGTGAGGCCAGGAAAGCCCATTGGTTTTTGATGCTTGTGGGGGGCTGTGGCCGTGCTGCTGTACCCGGGAAGTGGCTGGCAGCTCCTTTGAAGCCTGCCCTGTCTGCCTGCCAGCTGCTCTCCATGCTGCGGCTGCCCACACAGGCACCGTGGGCGGGAGGCGGAACGGGAGCGATGCTGAGGCTCAGGTTTGGTGGGATGGTGAGCTGCCCGCAGCGGGGATGGGCGATGTGCCACCCATGCAGCACTGGAGAGCAGATTTTTGGAGCTGTGGCTGTGAGCTATGGTCCTTGGGGTCTTCCTCCCCTCTTCCACAGCACCTGGTAGTCTCTGAGCAGCAAGTCAAAATCTATTTCTGATCAAGACAAATAACACTTCAGTGGGATGCCTAATACTTTTGCAGGCATTTGGCTTGAAGCTGTAGGAGGACAGTGCTGTTTACAGCATGAACCTGCATCAGGACAGTGCTGGTGACCGCATAAACCTAAACCACTGTTTCAGAGATGCCCAAAAGACGGAAGAAAGTTTGGGCTTACCGAGGTTGGTTAGGTCTTAACTCTTTCTGTGGGTTCTTGCCAAAGCCCCTAGGAAAAAATGCTTGTTCTTCAAGAGTTTTTTCTTGCCTGCACTATCTGTGCCTGTTCTCATGCACCGTATGCATCTCACCCACCTGACTACATCCTCAGCAATCTGTGAGGGCTGCACACCCTCTTTAAATGCAACAGCAGGCTGTGAAATACTTTGTTATCAAAGCTCTGTCTTTCAGCTGTACTGCACCTGCCATCAGTACCCATTTTAAGGCTTCTTGCATGACGCTGAAGAGTTTTCTTCACCAAACAGGATGCAGAGTAGATGCACAGTAGATGGGAAATTGGTGCATTGTTTTGGTTTTTTTTATCCTTGTCTTGTATTTCCTTTAGTTCCAGTGTGTATAGCCAAAAGATGTGGTTAGGGACATGGTTTAGTGATGGGCCTGGCAGTGCTGGGTTAATGGTTGGACTTGATGATCTTGGAGGTCTTTTCCAAGGTGAATAATTCTATGATTCTCTATTTTTGCTTTCCCTGTTTTTATATCAAATACAAAAACCAAATACATACTCATGCACTACCGCTGATACCCACTCACGCTATCTCTTCCTGCCAAAGTTAGATTTGTATTCATCTCTTCCTATTGCAGCCCATTGGAGAAGAGCTGAACATTTTAGCAGTTACATATATAATAGGCTAAGACCAATTTTGATGTGTTACTTCAGAAATGGAAAGTGAAATTAGAAGTTAGATTTCATTGTGAAAGAGCTGGTGGAATTAGTAAAGAAATATGGAATAAAAATAATAAAAATAATGAGCTTCAGGAAAACATTGGTACTGGTTTTGTGTTTTGTTTTTCGTTTTTTTTTTCTCAAGCATTGGTATGTTTTCAGAATACTTTGCCCACACCCAAAGTTACCCTTCTGTGAAAAAGGATCCCATTTTTTCAGAATAGTCTCTGGGAAGCTGTGATAAATCATGTTTATTGTTGTCACCTCACCTCAATCATTCTGAAATTTCTGTGGTGACCACAGCCAGAGACAGAGGTGAAAAATATTGGGTTGAAATGGAAAGGAATGAGTGGCTGCTCTTGGACTATAAGAACATAACACAGGTGTTAAAGTGTCCTCCAGTGCCAACACAAACAAAGGGTGGTCTGTGCTTAATTTTCCTTGGAGTAAGAAGAGTGTAGTTTCCAAATACAATGAGATTTCTTTCCATAAAATTTAGTTTATGAATCGAGATTATGTTTTCAAATGGAGAAATTAACAAGTCCACAGATTTCTGGATTCATATGCTTTGACAAATGAGGTTAATTTTAATGACATTAGCACTGAGTGGACAAATGGGACGAATTTGCAGGATAGTGGATTACAGATATAAAAAAATTGTTGGTGATCAAGATTTATGAATACTGTGTTCACCCTGATGAAGTGCTTGGTTGTTGCTACTTAAAATTTAATACTGGTTCTCCTTGGATTTTTTCTTTTGTTTTCATCCTGTGGCCTTTTTGAGGGCAGGAAAAGAAGAAGACAGCAAAAGGATTTAGAGGATGTGAATGGGGTCAGGCTCCGCACGCGCTAAAGAAACAACAAATCGTCTGAGGTCATAGACATTGTTAAATTGCACTCAAAATGTCCAGTGCTTTTGTTCCAGCTGATATCCTAAAGCAGATGTTTGGTTGTTTATTCAGTATGGAGATAAAGCTGAGCTGGCTGCGGTGGGGACTGTCGATGGCCGACGCAGCCTGCCTGGGGCACTGTGCCAGCAGGAGATGCCTCAGACCCTGGTGCTGTGCTTTCCTCCCCAGCAAGAGGAGTGATGCCTGCAGAAATGCTCAGGAAAAGGTGCCTGAGACCCAGAGGGTGCTGGGAACATCCTGGCTCAGCTCCCTCCTGCTGCTTTGCAGGAAAAGAAGAGGAAGAGGTATGGGGATTTCTAAGGCAAGGCATCACTTCTGCTGCTGGATCTTTGGTGGCATTTCCAAGCTGTCCCAGGAGGGAAACAGGTGGAAAGGGAACAGCCTTTGTTGCCTTCTTGAGCTATCCATGCCTCTATGGGACATGTTGGTTTTCCCTCTCCCAAGCAGGAGGAGGGCAGAGCAGCTCTTGGGGAGCCTTGGGCAGTGCTGAGCTCCTCAAAAAGGCCACTGATTTCAGAGGCAGTTTTGCATCAAAATGTTTTTAAGAGCTTGGGGGGTTTTTGCATTTTGAAGCAGCAGTACTCTGGGAAAGCTTTGGTGGGCTCTCAGCTCCTGTAAACACATTTCCATCAACAGCTGATGCCATGGAATAGCATCAGGGTCTGTGCTGCTTCAAGCAGCATAATAAACCTGGTGGTAGCAAAATGCTTCTCTGGGCCATTCTGCCTCCAGGACCTCTTGTCATGCACTGTTGGATGGGATGCTGAGTAGTTTAGGCAGAATTCCTGTAACTACTGAAATATTCTGACCTTTAAAGTGACCTTGTTCCTCTATCAATGACTAATATCAGTGACTAATAATCTTTCTTTTCTGACTGATCTTTTTTAAAAATAATAATTCTTGGGGTGTGGTGTAAGGTAGCAATTGCAAATAGACAACATTTCTTTTGACTTATCAAAATATGCAGACAAAAACAATCCCAAGAAATGTCAGAAGAAGGACTGACTGGGCAAGTAAAGTTCTATTGCTCTATAAAATATTCCCTTTGCAATGTGGGTTTGCAGTTTCATATCATACCATAAAGAGCAGGTAGCTCATCTGCCCTTCTGAAGGGCAAATGAGCCCTTTTAATTCACTCCTGTAACTGTCTGGTACGTGCCTTCTGTTCAGCTATTATTTTAAAAAAAACATTAAAATGTGATCTGAATAATTTTCTGCTTCCTGAATTTTTTACTTTTCTTTTCACTTGTTTTTGCCCTAAGATATT
Organism: Ploceus nigricollis; assembly: GCA_013399945.1. Classification (NCBI taxonomy): domain Eukaryota; kingdom Metazoa; phylum Chordata; class Aves; order Passeriformes; family Ploceidae; genus Ploceus; species Ploceus nigricollis. The sequence continues at coordinate 1,079,022 of VXBC01012147.1, forward strand.
CTTGGCATTGCTTTTTCTTGGGGATGTTACATAAAAGACTTTAACCTGTAGCAGTTGTTTAAAATTAACTCTGGCAAAATGAATGTAATATCATCATATTATTCTAATAGGAGGTGATTTCCCTGCTTCAGACACCAGAATATCCATGCACAGCATCTGATGACTCAAAGTCCAGGAGGGAAGAAGCTGGCAAAGAAGGCAGGGACACAGATGAAGACTGAGAGAGCCAGTGTCTTTTTCCTTTTAACTGTTGGCACCTTCTACCAGCACACCTGCTCCATGTCCCCAACATCTGATGGGCTGATTTGATGAATCTGTACTGTTAGGCTTGTTTTCGTATTTTGAGATTACATGTGTGAGGTCTGGGGCTGCATTCAGCCTATACCTGGAGCATCAGAAGTAAACATGCAGCTGACTGATTTCCCATGTCTTTCAAAACTGGGCATCTCTAGAGAGCGGTTCACATGTTGGGTGGGACATATCAACATCTTTTTAAAACAGACTAAGGCCAGTTTTTCAAAATATTGTTCCAAAATCATCTGTCTCTATTGAGAATTCAGGCAGTTCAGGAAGTCTTACCTAGGAAATGGACCTCCAAGTCACTGCACCTAAAGAAACCAGGCAGCGAAAACATTTCTGCCCTTTGCCCAGCAAATGATATTTGAAGACAGCTAGAAAAGCATCTTTCAATCACTTTACAGGGGTGTTTGTACCAATGAAAGTGAGGGTGGGTGCTCAGTGACATTGTAAGATGCCAACCAGTAATGCATTTCTGTCAAGATCAATAGGAGTTGGCAAGGTAACACTTTTCACATTTTGTGAAGTAGAAGCTCGTCTTTCTAAACTGGCTATTAAATGCTCAAGAACCTAAATCTCCCTGAAAACCCCATTCCTTGGGAGTTAAATTGCTTTTCAAAATGGTGTATTTGAGACCCTAAGTCATTTTTTAGAATGCCTTTTTGAAATGTGTGATTGTAAATCCTCTTAGATGCTGCTTGTGACCACAGTTTGTTGGGGAGGGCTTGTGAGAGCCAAGAAAATTTGATTACCTATTTGTTGAGCATGTTCTTGGGCAGAACAAGTGCAAAGAGTAATTTTATTTAGCTTGAAGTATCTGGTAAACATAAAGAGAAAAAGAGCTCTGCAGTTGGACAGGTCTTATCGCAGTATCTTTATTTACATATTCAAAGAACACTGACGCAATCAAGCTACCAAAAGAACTGCTTTCCATCAGCCTGGGAACAGAAACAAATTAGTCTTTAATAGTGTTGTGTGAAAACTCTGGTGAATGTTATGTAAAACTGTGCAAACAGAATGTTTGTGTTCTAGTTCCAGGTCATTTAGTGGGCAAAAAGAGAGACATTTTGTGTGAAATAGCCATGAAGTGGTTTGCTATTATATAAGGATAGGAACTGCTAGATCAAACTAATGGTGACATGCTGAGAACCAGATGCTTCAAAGCAAAATGCAAGACATCCCAGTGTGGATAATTATGAAATAGTCTGACCATAGGGGAAATTTCTGCATAAATGACTTTAGTCCTAAAAGGCTACATGTTTGTATTGCTTCTGAAAAGGTTTAGTCTGATTTCCCACAGACACAGGGCTTATGCAACCAGTGTGCTGCCTGGCTGTGCAAATCTCCGACTCCCTCCCTCTCTGTCTACTCCCCCGTCTCCAGCAACCTCTGAACCTGTCCAAACTCTGCCACATGGAGCAGAGAGGAGCAGGTCTCACAAACAGTTAATGTCCTACAGGTTTCATGAATATAACCTGCTCCCTAGTGAGCAGAGACAGGTAATCATGCCAGCTCAAGGTGAGCTTACACCTCATTAGAAACCAGAGAAAGCACACAGGAGAGCATCTTATAAGTGTTCCATCTGTGGGAAAAATTTCAACCATGGCTCTCCATCAACATGAGATGCAAATCCTAGGTAGCTACTGGCACTAATGGTGCTGTCTCTTTCTCCTATTTATTATAACTATGGATATCCCCAGGACTTAATATAAATGTTTAACTCTTTGTGACTGAACGTGTTCTCATCTTTTAGAACTTCCAGGAGCAATGAGTGCTATTTGAATAAATTGCAGATAGGACATTTCTTTTAGGTATCTGAGATGTACAGATTTCCTTGTAGCTCTTCCCATAAAGCAGCTGGGCTTAATTAGTGCATGATACTCTTTATGGGCCAGCAGGCTAATTTGTAAATTAATTAGAAGTAAGTTGAAGGCAGTCTCCCACCCCTTGGGAATGCTACAATTAATTGCTTCAAGGTGTTGAAACTTTGGCTCTGCAACGCTGGGCTGGTTGACCCCTCTCTGGAGTCAAAACCATGTTAGAAAATTTATGTTCTCTCTCTACTCAGACCAGGGCAGGGCCACTCCATGGCATGCATCTTTTTCACACTGGGATTCTGTGGAGTCCTCAGGATGAAGATACAGTGTCTTCAAAGCTTGGCCATCTTCTCAAGGAGCTGAGCCACAATGAGCTGCCCCATGCCAATCTGGCAGTGCCCCTTGCACTGTCAAATGCCACATCTTGTACCTCTTTTTCATCACCTTAACAGCAGCATGAACTGAATGAAGCCTCCAAGGAGAAGATCCGTTGTCCCTGCTGTTGTGCTTACATTGGCCCTGGTGGTGTTTAATATTGAACAAAAGTCACAATAGGAAGTTCTAAGGTGGGAAAGTGGGACCTCTAAACTAGAGGGAGATACATGTATGTGTTTCACCACAAAATTCAGCAGCTGGTATAACATTGCTAATGGGGGTGATGTAGTCATAGATATTTTGACAACTTCTCAAGGCAGTCTGATTTCAATTGCAATTGCTTAACTCGCCTTTTACTTTCCACTAATGTTTGTGCAAGGACTTTATTGCTCCTAGGAGCAGTATTGCGAAGGAACTTTGACACACCCAGCTCTGGGCTGCTTGCTCCTAAAATGAAGCAAAATAAAATCAATCTATATTTCATTTGGAAGCCCCAAATGATTTATAAGATGAACCAACTTGTCAGGGACAGTCAGAACTGGCAAGTAATATGTCATGTCTGAGATGGTGGATTACACGATTCAGCTGCTTGACTGAAACCCTCAAATATGCAGGAAAACACAGCTCTGGAGCCTGTTTAGGCAAGACATTAATTGAATAAGTCCAGAAATTCACACTGTATATACATTTGTCCTCAAAGTGAGCAGAGCCATGTGTTCATTCAGTTTTCTTGGAGATGTGGCTTTGATTCACACAGAAGCTCTGAAATAACCCAGCAGCCTGAGAGAGGAGCAGCAAAGCCCTGCAGGTCAGAAGGGACACAGACCCTGGTAAGTCCAAAGGACTGATGGCAGTTCTCATCTGTTTCTTTCTGAAACCAGGCCCTGAAGAATTTTACTTGGTCTTTTTGTGAAGTAGCTGAGTGTCATGTGTTTTTGACAAGATGACCTATTTGATGAAGCACTGTGCTTCTCTGGAAAGCCGTATCAGGATGTTATTTTCCATACCTTCTCTTTGGCCCTCGTACAGTTGTGTCCATGCGTGCAATATACTTTGTGTTCCAGTCTTCTCTTGCATGTCTACCACACATCCTTGTTTCTACACTCTCACATAATCTATTTAAAGGGTGATATTTTTGGCTTTTAAGAGCGGTGTTAACAAGGATCAGATGCTGCCATCACTTCGGAAAGAGCTAGGTTTCCTTTGCCAGTTGTACTATGCACCGGTAAAAAAAAATAAAATCCTCCAGCGTGGACATTACAGTGAAGTTCTTGTGTTTAGCAGGTGAAAAGCCAATACTCGACCTGTAGTGAGATTTGCTCATGGAAAACCCCTGGAAGCCGTTTTTAGCAGCAAGGCATTAGTCACCCTTGGAAGGCTGCTGGCTGCTCCATGCCTCTGGCTCGCGCTGTGCCACGCCACGCCACGTGCGCGGAGTGCTTTGGATGCGGCACAGCGTTAGCGGCCACTCCCGCCTTGCCGCAGGTGTTGAGTTTAAGTGCACAGCTCCTGCTTATTTTAGGAAAACATGAGCTCACATTCCAGACTGCCTTCTTGGCAGCCAGGAGGTGTGGGCTGTGGTCCTTCCCTGTTCTGGGGGGCCAAGAGGGGTTAGGCTCCACATGTGCAAGGAGCGTGTGGTGGGATTTCTGTCAAACAGGTCTGGGGACATGGGGTGGTCAGGAGACAAGGCAAGGGTGAGGAAGGGTTGAGAAAGGGATGTTTTCCATGTCAGATGGAGATCAGGCAAAGAGGATACAGCCGAGCAGTGAAATCACGGAGAGAGGTCTGAGGATTGGAATCTATTAGATCATCAGAAGTGGTGGATTAAGTCACGCTGCACAAAGGCTAAGGCAACTCCTAAAAAAACTTAGGGAAAATACAGGTGATGAAGGAAGTAGTCAGTTTAATAGACTGGAAATCTGGCTTGCCTGCAGGGATGCCACCTCAGAGCAATGACTCTTCCTGGGAAAAAGAAGGGCAGCTGCTGCCTGCTCGATGGTTACTCATCCTCTCCAATCTCCAGTTCCCCCTGATCTCCAGCACAGCTGGGCCAGCCAGGGAGGGGACTCTGGCTCAGTGCCCCAAGGGGAGTGCCAGATTTGTCTGGCTAGTGGAGGAGAGGGAGGAAAGCCGCCGTGAGGATGGCACTGTGCTGGCTGTGCAGGCATTGGGATGTGCTTTGGCACGAGTTAGCAGAGGCTCAGCCAGGTCCCTTCTCCCAGACCAGCCAGCCCTTTCCTTCCTCTGCAGCTGAGACAGGGATTTGCAGAAAATAAAGGCTGCTAATACACATTGTTATTGCTTTATAAGGAAATGTCTTGGAATAATACAGCTTTTGTTGATGTCTTTATTTTATGACAGCCTAAGAGTGTGTGGACCTTGAACTGGATAAACAGTGCTGGGAACACTTTTTCTGATGGAGGGTGTTAAACAAATATGAAAGTGTTAGAAAAGATACAGCATGTCATTTAGACATGTTGAAACACTTTGATGTTTCATTTGGTGTATTTTCAGGGCCTGGGTACCCTTCATTCAAAATACCTAGAAAGTAAAACATGAAAAGTAGAACAGAAAAAATGGGTTGAACAGAGGGTCTTGTTTGAAACAAGGTTGTTGGGAGAGAAACACTGGCTGTCTCAGCTGCTAAATTTTCCCTTCAGTTTTTCTGCTGAGGCTCTCCTGGAGCAATGGAACAGTGGGCTCTTAAATCTTGACAGGGGATACTCCTGGTGCAGGGAAAGCTCCTGGATGGCCCCAAGATGAGCAGGTTGCTTAAGAGAGGCTTTAGTTGTGTTTTAACCCGGCAGGTCTCTCTGTGTAGGGCTGAAAGCGTGTGGGAAGGCACAGTGCAGCTGACAATCTCTCTCCTCTGTTTCCATTTTGTGGCTTCTGCAATAACCTTTCCAGGGAACCTTATAAACCTCTAAGTAGTGGGGTTTTTAAAAGACTGCTGTGATGGTAATAGTTTAGTTCTGCCTCCTTTGTTATGTGTTAATGGTGCCCTTCTTTAGGCCTACTAATAAAAGGAACTTAAACCTCAATGTGAAAGTCCTTGTAAAGTTACAAATCAAACACATTTGTGCTGGTTCTCCCCGATGTACAAGACACTGGGTGGCTGCTGCATCGGGGGTAGGTGTCAGACCTTAGCCAGGGAGCTTGCCAGGTCAGCTCTGCATTCGGGATCACCGCCTCTACCTACAGGGCAGAGCTGGAAAGGAGTGTTTTACACAGCAAAAGGTCTCTTCACTGAGAGGGGAAGGGGTGGGGAAACTTCAGGCAAATGAGAGATAATGAAGAATATGACATCTAGAATCTGGGTAGAATGATTCATAACCTGTATCGCACTTTGATCATCTCTTTAATACAACTTTTGAATCAACATGGTGGAATAAATTAATGTCGAATTTATCTCCCTGAAAGTGAATTATGCAGACTTTTTCACAGGTCTATAGAAAACTCTCAGTTACAGCCTTTAATTCTCTATACTGCCATTTTAAAAAGTAGGAAAAAGAGGGGTGTATCTGATTTTCCCAAACTGTCCAGGGCGTCACCTTAATACTGTGCAGACAGCCCAGTCCTCAAGGCACTAGAGTCCTGTTACCTTTTTATGGAGGTGATGAGTGCATGTAGATTGGTAGAGTCTGGGCATTTTTGGAGAAAGCTACAGTTCACATGACATCTTGAGAAGTCTCCTAGCTTTATATTTCCTATCGTTTCTGTGAGCAATTGCCTGCTAGGAAAATTAATGAAAGAAAAATCTATAGATGAGTGAGAAGTGTGGGCTGATTTCTGGAGAAAAGTACAGTGGGAAAAAGAGTAAGGCTGAATTTAGACAGATCTAGAAAATATAAAAATGATGCCAACTCTTTCTTTCCTATTGCCAAGACAGAGTGATTTTATAAATAGTAAGAGTGAGGGTTTCTGCAAGTCATTAAGAGGTGGTAGTTTGGCTCACCTAATCTTGTCTTTATGTGCTTTTGGGCAAAATCAAGGACTGTCCCCTGTGAGCACCATGAAGGTCAGCTCTGCTTGTCACTAGGTGCCCTCAGAAAAGATGAAGTCTCAAGATAACTTTTTAAGACAGACAGGATCTTGCTGTGGAGAGCCTTGGAGTTTCTGAGAGCTGACAGGTTTCCATACGGTGTCCCCTTGGGAGCAGATAAAGTAGGGGTGGTCTCAGTTTTTGTATTCATGGATGGAAGATCAGTTTTGACCCCTGATGATGTTCCAAACCCTCAGGAAACGTTAAAGTAGAGTTGCTCATGCTGGTATTCTGGGATGACAGGGCTTGAGTCTGGTATTAAGCTCTTCTTTGTGCATCACACAGTGTGGCAGCCCTGGGGACCTGCTGTTTTATGTGTTTGGGTATGATGAGGTATATGTTCCCAAGGACCAGCCAGGCAAAAGCAGTTGGCCACTTGGAACTGGCTTTAGGGCCAAATCCAACCCATCAGTCCTCATTTGAGCTATGCTGGTGAAGCTGGTGTGAGGTCATAGACCTGGTTCCTCTCTGAGATGGAAAGGATGTGCCCACCTGGACCATGAAATGAGGTGCTGGAGGTAGAACCCAGTTCCCACATATGCTGTGCTTTTCTTAGGGTGTCAGAAGAAGTTTAAACTCTCAAAAATGGGACAGAAAGATAAAAAAAAGAGAAATTATTTTTGTAGTTGGGAAAAGGCAGAGAAAGTAAGAGAGAGAACTTGAATGGATCTTTATTTTTGTTGCCAGTGGTCCCAGGATGAAGGCAGGATCCTTATTTATACACCCATCTGGTTTCTACCACAGGATACAGCAGCTGACAGGTTTCCACCAGGAGGGTTAGATTCTGTTAAAGCAGCATTTTCTCATGGAAAATGTATTCTGTCGGAACATTTTTGGCTAACTTTCGGCACGAACATGAAAGGCTCTGACAGCCGTGCTACGTTTACTTCATCCATTAACAGCACAGAGGCTCTGGAGGGGCAGGAGGGGGCTAAAGGCACAGCCCCTACCTCTCCGTGGTGATGCTGAACACGGGCTGCCCTGTCTGCAGCTCTGGCCACCCCAAATCGCTGCGGTGGGGAAGCCCTGGGTGCTTGCAGGGAGATGGGGCTCGGCTGAGTGGTGACGGCTGCATCTGCCCACGCAGGGCCCGCACCCGTGGGCGAGCCGCCCGCATTCTGACTTTCAGCCTCGTTCTAATCCGATTGATGGAGTGGCCAGAGATGCTGACGGGATTAGAGCTCAGCAGAGTGACGAAGCACTTGGGATTTGCCTTTGTGCAGATCCCTGCAGCACAGCAAAGGGAAATGGCTGCTTCTGATTTACAAGCTGCAAGAACGTTGCACTGAGGTGGAGTGTTTTCTCCACAGTCTGTAGCCACAGCTTGGCCTGACATGTTTTTGACGGTGTCTGATGCGTCGTGCGTGGTCTCAGGCATTGGGATATCACTGTGGAGCTGGTGGGTGTTGGGGTCTGCATGATCTGGCAGGTGCCAGTTCTGTGGGCACCTCTCTTCTCTCCCCCAACCCCATGAGAACTGACAGAATTGCTCTTGGGGTGCCCAGCTCCGAGGGTCTGGGCTCCTTGGCAGGCATGAATCACCCAGTGCTCACTGACTGCTAGGTGGATTTGCACCATCTATGAATTTCATTTGTTGCACTTAAAAAGACTCCTTTTATTTTCCCCACGTGGAAAATAAAAATAGAAAATTAAAGCAAAGCATTTCTGCACATCCTGATTGCTTTGTTTACAGGGACTGTGTCTCTAAATGCTCCAGGCTGAAGCACCGGTGCTACTAATAGAGTAAATTGCAAGTACATCGCAGCAATCATCCCTGCCGCTTTCACAGGAACCGAGCATTCCTTTTTGAGTGAGCCTCCGATTTTAAACCCTGAAAGAGCATCTTGACACCCTGTGACCTGCCTGGTAATGTTCCTAATCCACCTCTTTATAAATACACGTTCCCGAGGGGGCGGTGGGGCAGCGGGGGAGGATCTCGCAGCCTCGCCTTGTGCTGCGCTTGCGGGAAGCTGATGAAGGTGGTCACAGGCTAAGTGGATTAAACCAGGGGAACGTCAGTTCAAAAATAGGAGCTGCAGCCTGACATAAAGATCTTGAGAAGTGAGAGGATTTGCTGGTGACCGGCGCCAGGCCCCCAGAGGAAGTGAGGGAGGGTCGGGTCTCGGCGGAATTTCCTATGTTGGCTGTGGACACGGTCTGGAGACGCCCGTGGGATTCTCGGGCTATGGCTCTGCCTGGCTCCGAGCCCTGCAGCTTACACGCATCCCTGCAAGATGCGGCTGGTGAAGCAAAATCAAAACAAGATCCTCCGGGGGACTGGCTGCCAGGACCGGGTGCTCCCTCCTCCTCGCCCTGTCCTGCTTTGGGCCCACCAGGTATTTGGGCTTGGTTGGGCATGGCAATGCCTGACACCAAACTCTCTTCCAGAAGGATAACAACACCTGGAGTTATAAATAAGATGGAGACACAATAACTGAAAAAAAAAACCAAAACAAAAAAACCAAACCAAAACAAAAAGTTACAATAAGGAAGAGTTAAAAGTAAGATTTAGAACTACAAATAAAGTAATAAGAATTAGCCTCACCTCCTTGTGCCTCCCCAAACTTTTTATTCCTTCTTTTCTTCATGCAGAGAATGATGTTCTTCATGGCAATGGCTGGCTTTACCTTCTGTCTTGTGCAGTGAGAGGGCATCTCCAGGCTTTGCTGATCATAGCAATACCCAAGCTAATGACACTTCTTGCTCCTCTATAATATCTGACGTTTTTTGACTGCTCCTTTTGCGCTTTATCCCATTTATTTGCTTCACATAGAGTGGTGTTAAACCTGTCTTTAAAAAGTAGTTGCCCTTGTAATCTGAAATATGTGTGGATTGACTGTTGCATAACTCAAATGCAGCTCCATGGTATGTTGACCAAATAGTAAAATAATTAAACTCTAAAAAAAAAAAAAAAAACAACTCTTTGCCTCAGTATAATCATATTAATGATTTTAAGTTTGAAGCTACTAAGTAGGGAAGATGGACAAATTAAAGCACGATGTGAGGGGTAGTGATTCTTTGAAGCTCAATGTTACGATAACAAGCATATCTTGCTTTTTATAATTTTCCTATATTTAAGTACCCAAAGAAATTCCTGTTGAGTTTCACACACGTAGACTCTGAGCTAAAAAACGGCAGCTCTGATCCCCCATCTGTCTTTCGGCCCTTCGGAAAGGTTAGTTTTGTCTCTTTGCCCTAATACTGCAGGAATTAACAGCTTAGGGATGGAAACATGTCTGAAAGTCTCCAGGAAGATAATACTTGGGAAGACAGGTTTAAGCTAAATAAGAAAGCAGATTTCATCGGCCTTCTTGGAAACAACCTGTCCAGAGACTTGTGATCCGTTTCTAAATTTGGCCTTTGCATTTTCCACGTACAGGAAGTGATGAAAACAGCAGCAGTAATCCCTGGTGAGTTTGGACACGCACATCAGAGAGTGAATGCCTTTGTTTGTTTAGGACTGCTGTAAGTTGGGTGTTGTAAACATGACTCATGACAAGTTTAATTAAGACAAAAAACATGGGAAATGTAGCAGAAGGTCACGCATCTTTCTTCACAGTTTTGGCAGCTGAAGATTTTTCTGAGAGATTTGAATGTGCTGCACCAGTGCAAATATAAATACAGGTTTTATACTGATTTTCTCTTTCCCAAGATTATTTTTACCTTGTTTTTTGGATGGTGCTAAAACAGTCTGAATAGAAGAAACTTGGCCTAATGCATAAGCGGATTAACTTGTGGCAAGCCAAACTGCAGCTGATGAAAATAAAAGATGTGGTGAACATATGATAAAACTCCTAGTCAATTTGGTCCTGCCCCAACAATGAAAAATTTACTCCTGGATGAATCTGACTAAATGTATTAGACCCTCAAATACACACTTGTCAATGCAGAACCTGCCTGTTTCTCAGATTTTCAAATACACATTTGGTGTTCAGATGAGCACACTTGCTGATGGAGTGAGAATTTGTTCCAGACTAAGCTTCATGTCTCTGCAGATGTTGCGTGGAGCTTCAGATTTTGGTTCAGACAAGTTTCTTCCTGAAACAGCTTATATGGAGAACAAAATAATCCTTATGAGTTGGGAGCTACAGGCACAGTGGTCTTGAAAAGATAGTGATGAAACCCTTTTTTGCAGAGTGGATAACAAATTCAGACGGTGGGCGTTGGCCTAAAGTTTTGTTCATGGAGGCACTTCTGGGAACTTCTGGCCTATTCAAAAATCTCATGATGCCCAGTCACAGCATAGTGCTTAATGCCTTACAAATAACAATATATGTTGGGATGAGCTGCCTTAACATTGTGTGCTTGAAAGCTGAGCATCCAGTTAAGTTTGTCAGTTGCACTTTTCCTATTAAAAAAATGAGAAAAAGAGGCAGGAAGGAATATCTGAAAGGAATTCATCCTGTGTCTGCAGTAGGTGCCTATTTCTAACCAGTGAAGCCAGACAAGGGAGCCCTGGTGATTAGCTAAGTCTGCCAACCTAACTAACTTCATTAAATTAAATTAATCCCAGCCTCAGAGACAGGAGTACTTCTGCCAAAACACTCCTTCACATGCAGGACTTGTAAAAGCACGCTTCTTCAGGACTTTAGACAAGTTTATAACAAATTTCAAAAGTCTATTATCAAATAAAATTCTCATGAGGGTTTTTGAGATCCAAGAAGAGCAGATTCATACTGGTGTGGGCAAAACCCTCTAGGCATGTGAAATAGATTAGCTGGGAAAGATTTAAAAATGTAAGATTTTTAGGTTAACACAGCCTCTCGATTTTCCCTAGAACTTGTGCTCTTAGATCATCCAGAAGCATTTGAAAACTCCCTGGCCAAATTAAAAAGATTAAATTTATGAAACTGAGAAAGTGAAGTTTGGATTCTGAAGAAAGTTTAAGTCACAAGACTTGCAGAGTCTATGCCAGGATTCAGAAGCATTTTAAAATGCATCTAGATGAAAATTTCCAAGTAATTACACAAATAATGCCAATATGTCTTTGAAAATCTACCCCCTAATATCTACCTTCTCATTCCCTTTAATACAAGCAGCAAAAAACCAAGTAATTTCAGATTGTCTGCTGACCTCCATGATTAAAACATCCCATTCACATAAAGCAAATATTTACATTTGAGTGAAGGTTTTGCATAGCTTACTGTCCAAAATGTGTTTTAGATCATTCTGGTTATGTGTATGGATGGATTTATCAAAGGTCTCTCAATTAAATCCTTTCCTTTCCTTTCCTTTCCTTTCCTTTCCTTTCCTTTCCTTTCCTTTCCTTTCCTTTCCTTTCCTTTCCTTTCCCTGATTTTTGCATGAAGATGTTTTGCATTCATATTAAGTTGAATATCTGTTTGCAGACCAGAAATGCATGCACAGCGTGAATTTCTGGGGAAACTAATGGTGGGCAATTTTACCATCATTTCAAAATCCTGAGTGCTCTGTTTTTCGGGGATGAGCCTGGAAAGGCCAGTTATTTACAGGGACAGAAAATCATTGCAGACATAGAAAATGAAGTCCCACTCTGTTGTGCAAAATTCCTGTAAATGCATAAAGGCTCCAAAAATCAGCGATGGGGAAAGGCCCTTCCTCCGGGAGCAACACAGGCAGCAAGAGTGAATGCTCCCAGCCATTGCAAAATGAGGGTACATGTCAGTAATATCCTCCAGTCACCCCTGTTGCAAGCTGTTGCACTGGGAACACTGCAGTGGGATTAAACAATTCTCTGGAATGGATTAACCAAGGCATGGCTGCAGCCCTGTGCAGGTCCCTCGGCTGGGTTGGTGTTCTTGCCCTTTGTGCACCATGGCTCCACAGCAGCTCTTGCCAGCCAGGCTTTGCTTCCTGGGCAGAGCACTTCAGCACCCATGGAGGTTTGTGGACCTGGGTGGTTTTGTCGAAGTCCTGTGTCTGGCTTGGGATGTATGGCAGGAAGCTCAGCATCCTGCAGGGTCCTGTGCCAACAGCCTGGCTGCAGCAAGTGAGCTGACCAGCACTGACTCATTAGCCTAATCAACCTGAGTGTCCTACACATTCCTCTCAAAGCTCCTGCAAAACCCAGAGTTAAAGGACAGAAGAGCCCTGTAATGAAAGGGGAAGTATCATATTTTACAACCAGATTTGAGAAAAATCCTATTCATAGCTCTTCTAGGACCATAATGGCTTCTGAAACATATTTTGTCTTGAAAGCTGAACCAAGGATGCAAGTCAGAATGACACGACTTCTGCGTAATCTTCATTTGCGAGAGGCAGAAGGGAGAAATGTGTATAATCAAAAAAAGAAAAAAATTGTTCAAATACCAAGGCTAGAATGCAGAAGTAGATTTGGTTTTACTCCTTAATTTTTATTTTTCAAAGTGACTATGTGTTGGGTTTGGGTTTCATTTCTTTGGGTTTTTTGGGTTGGTTTTTTTTGGGTTTTTTTGTTTGTTTGTTTTGGTTTGGTTTGGTTTTGGTTTTGGTTTGGTTTGGTTTGTTTTTTGTTTTCTTTTTTTTTCCAGTAGGATACGCCATTTAAGGATAAGAAGAAATTCTGGATGATCAAAAGAGGCAGTTCTCAGATAAGAATGGTACCGCCAGTAGTTCTGGTCAGATTGGTGTGCTCTCCTGTGCATTTCATTCAAGTGGAATGGTAAAAACTAATGAAGAAAGGACTCTGAGGCTCCTGCTGAGTCAGCTGAAGCAAAACTCCACTTTTAGATAAGGAAATTTTACCTGAGTAAGAGCTCAACAAAGACTGTAAAATCTGGTCATGAAATCCCCAGCTAAGCTGGTAAGAAACCAAAATCCTTCAGACAGACAAGTAAAATAGGATTTCCAACCTCCATAGTTATTCACATCCTACTAATGACCTCTGGCATCTGTGGCAGAATTGTTAGAGGGGAATTGATCTCCTGCGAAATTTGGTGTGTAATAGTGATTTGCAGACATATAGAGAATATTGAATCCTCCTCCCTTGTTATTTCCCAGCGGGCTGATCAGTTGGGGAGTACTGGAAATGCAGATGGCATTTCCATTTCTCGTTTTCATCCATCAAGAGGTTATTTGATGGTCCATCCAATTAGTATGACTGAGTTTTTTTTCTCCCTTTTCACAAAAAATGTTATTGAATGTTGGTATTTGACACAGTCATATATTATAAAGCAAAGGTTTAATGAAGGGAACTGGTTATAAACAGGCCCTTGATCCTGAGTAGAATGAAAGCAATTTCTTTTTTGGTAGTGTTAAAAATAGCCAGTGCTATTAAACATATTTGTATTTCAATACATATTTTTCCTGCTCTTTTAAATGTCACTGCCTCCTCTACTGAGAGTGTTACAACCTGCATCTGCAGGCAGGACTGTGTGGCAGCTTTCCAAGAAGAAGAGTCATAAGCACACCTGTACCACATTTCCCAGTGGGAGTTAGATGGGATCTTACCAGCTGATGGCACGTTCAGCCAGAGCAGGGAGCAAACCAGAGCACCATTTCAAATCCAGCATTTCTGCCTGACCCATCAGGGTCAGAGCCTCCCAGGAGACTCCCTTGGGGTGATCTCACACACATCTTAGAAGAAAAGTAAGTTGTGCTGTCCTCGGGGAAAACCACTGCTGTCTTTTCCTGAGGACTGCTCATGCCATTACAATCTGGAGCAGGGAACTGGATTCAGTGAGCTTGTGTTGTATGCCTGACCTCTTCCCCTTCTTTGGAAAAGCTACCCAAATTTGGCCGAGCAGTAAATGTCTATTAAAAAAAAATTCACGCCTACATGATTCATGGAGACTTCTGACTCCAGAGCAGGGTTTCAGCAGTAAAGATGAAGCACGAGACCATGTGCTGGAGAAGAAAACAAGATATTGAATAGCTGCTCATTAATCAAGTGCTGGGAACAGAGTGAGAGGGGTACGGCGGTAAAATGTGGCAGGCAATTCTTACAATTAAAGGCTGTTTCAGGATGTAAATGTAGAGAGAGAGGTGGGGGAGTGAAGTGATATTACACAAGCAACCTTAATTTACACATGCCTTACTTCTGGAGTGCTCAACTTGGCAATTCTGCTGCTGCTCTATGGGCACAAGAGAGGTTTTTTTTTTTCTATTGTACAGAGTGTTTTGCTGCCTTTCAGTTCCCTGTACTTCTCTGGCTTTAAAAGATGTGGAATATTTGTGACTGCCTTGTGCTGCGATGATGTGATTGCAGAGCTCTTTTCAGCTCAGTGGAAGAAATGAAAGGTTGGGCTCACTGCAAGCAGTTGCTAAGAAAGCAAGCAAGCAAGCCTATTTTAAGCTGTTCTACAGAAGCACATACTGCCTTGATTGGTTATTGATTCCAGTTTCATTATGGAGAAAGCACATTTTTAGCCACAAACATGGGCAGCCACATGTTGAGCTGCAAGTATGAAAACTGTAAGGCTCTGCTGCAGGCTGCACTCAGCCCAAGCATCCAAAAAAGCTGAGGACCCACATTTCCCACTCTAGCAAATGGCACCAGTCTCTTGAGAAAAGTTTTCTTGGCTCCTTCAGCTATATTGAGCTTGGGATTCAATTCAGTTAGGAGTCGGTTGTGACTTGGATCTTGCAGGCTGTCCCTAGACTGGCAGATGAAACAAAGCCTCGGACTGTTTTGAGCATTGGAGCGTGACTGTCTATTCTGCAAAACTCTTGGACTGGTCTAGGGAGTGGTGGAGTCTGCACGAATTACTGCCCTGCCCAACACTACCGAGATATTTGAGCCTTTGAGAAGGTGCTGCAGGCCCTTCTGTGCAGGGTGGCTTTGGTGTCAGACAACGTGCATGGGCACGTTCAGTGTTCTAGGAAGTGGTAGGTACACTTAAATGAGGAAAGGACTCTGTGTATGTATATAAATACGGGCAGCCATGCTTCCCAGAAATACACAGCGAGGTAATGCCTCACAAATCTGTGTGGGTTTCAGTAGGTGCATGAAGGGAGCCAACTTGTACATGCTGCCTCGAAGTGTGTGGAAGGAAGAGATGTTGGGGCTGCTTTTACCCCAGCTAAGCCAAAATTGAGGTTTGTGGCAATTCAGGATTAGCCAAGGGCAGGAAGAATTCGGGCACGGAACAGGAACGAGCCTGCGGACACTGGGCTTTTGATATACCCTTTCTTCAGAGCTGTGCCAGTTCAGTCATTAGTTGAGAATAAATAACAACAAAGTACCTCCCTGAATCAATGTTTGTAAGAACAGAGCCCAAGGTCAGGCACATTTAAAAAGGACACTTTTTCCCCTGAAGAAAGCCAGAGTCTGTGAAAATGAAAGGCTTGGAAACTGTTAGCTATTTCCTGAAGGCTTTTCTCATTCCTTCTCATGCAAGTTAACGTGTGCTTTGCCTGGATGGAAGTGGGTATTTCTTTTTTTTCCAGAAGTATTGGAGATATCTTATTTTTCTTTTGAAGGAAGGTTCCAGACCTTGCAAAGTTTCTCAGTTTCATGGCCTGAAAGAACTGAAATGTGGTCACTTGTGTGGGCTGCAAAAGTCATCTGTTTGGGCCTGTTTTCAGAGGATGCTTGAGAAAGACACCCCACAACAATGAGAGAAGAGAAAGGAGTCCTCTCAGTGCCTGTTGGCACTGGACTGCTACTGACACAGTTGTTTCTGAAATTTCTGTACTGACCTGTGGATCTAAACGATTATCCATCCAAATTCTGATAACCCATTTGTCATCAGCAGGACTCTGGCCAAAGTCTGCAGTGACAGTTGTCTGGCCTGAAGACCCAGGTTTTCCTTTTAAGGTTGGCAGGAAAAAGGGCAGGTTACTACTAGAAATTTTTCCTATTTAGGACTGGGTTGTGGTCTAAATGCACATCTTGATTCATATTTCACCAGTGTAAACCAGCACTATCTCTCATTAAAGTTTCCTTAATATTTGACCAGTTGATCAATCTTCCTCTTTGGTTCAATGAATATTTAATCATGTATATAAAATCAAACACTTTCAAAATAAGAGATTTGGAGCCATTTTCCCCAGCCACAGCACACAGCTCTGTAATGACCAATGGAGACTTCAGAGACATGTCAAGCCTCTGCTCTGACTCAACTCAAAAGTTTGAGCCTGGACTTCTCCCACACTCTTTGTAGGGTCCCAAGCAAAGGAATATCTTTTCTTGGTCTAGCCTTGTGGTTTCAGTATAACCAGCTGCATTTTGCTGACTGTCAGGACTTGATCCTGGTCATCCAGGTGACAGGCTAGTTTGGAGCCCTGTTGTTCAGTGCTGTTCCCCAGGATAGTAGATTTGGTTTGGACAGAGTTGGTTGAAGTCACTGAATCAGAGCTAGGAGCTGAGAAGTATTGTGGATTCCAGGACCTCTGTGCTTTCCTAGTCCTTGGAAGGGCAAGGAATGTACCTGGCATGCTCAGCTCCCCTCAGGCCTTGTATGGGGGTAGCCTGATTTCTGATCTGAGGACTGAGAATTCTCTAGGCAGCAGTGGGATGAGGAAGAGCAGGGGATTGCAGTGCTAACATGAACATGGGGGCTTGTTTCTTGGTGTCTGGCCTTAGTGCTATGTTAGTTAATTCTACACTCAAACATATCTCTGTTCTGGGGTCCTCTTTCCCTTGATGCTGTTTAGTAATGAGATGGAACAACTTGCTTGCACCATGCCGATCACCATAAATAAAGGAATTCAGACCATTGTTTTTGTTTTGAATGTACCGTAACTCTGACTTCTAGAAGTGCTTCATTTATGAGGAAAACAGGATCAAATTTAACATCTCATGTTTCTCGATACTTCTCTAGCAGAAAATAAATTTCCAAAAGTAAGCCAAGACCACATCAAAATCATATCAAACCATATCCATTTCTGCTTAATGATGCATCTTTGTATAGATCAGTTAGCACAAACACTTATTCATTCATCCTTTCGCTAGCCACTCAACCAGAAAAGTATAACTGACATTTAAATGGTGCAGGAGGAGAGACAGGCAGGTTAGCCAGGCTGGAGATAGGGCCAGTAATTTCACAGTGTAACAGGAAGGCTCTCAAACACCCTATGAATTAATTGAGGCTGAACTAGAAGACATGGATTTTACTAAGGTTAATAACAGCTGACAGCTTGACCTATTCCTGCAGTTTACTGTACCAGCATCATCAGTCTCAGGCTCTGCTTGTCTTCTCTCTCTATCTAAGGATGGTGATGAGAGAGTTGAGTGCTCATGAGTGAAAATCAGGGGGGAATGCCAACAAGGCAGGTATCCTGGTGGGAGTCTCTTACAGACCACCCGACAAGGGTGAAGAGGCAGGTGAAATATTCTGTAAGCAGCGGGGAGAAGTCTCACAATCTCCGGCTCTTGTTCTTGTGGAGGACTTCAACTTATCAGACATCTGCTGGAAATACAGCACAGCAGACAGAAAACAGTCCAGGAGGTTCCTGGAGTATGTGGAAGATAACTTGGTGACAGAGCTGGTAAGGGAGCCAGCAAGGAGAGGTGTCCCACTGGACCTGCTCTCTGTGAACCAAGAAGGGCTGGTGGGTGATGTGATGGTCACTGCGAGGCAGCCTGGGAAACACTGACCATGAAATGACACAGGTTTTAGTTCTTGGGAAATAAGGAAGGTGGTCAGCAGAACTGCAGCCCTGGACTTCTGGAGGGCTGACTTTGGCCTGTTTAGGACACTGGTTGAGAGAGTCCCTTGGGAGGCAGTCCTGAAGGGAAAAGGGGTCCAGGAAGGCTGGACATTCTTCAAGAAGGAAATCTTAAAATGCAGGAGCAGGTTGTCCCCATATGTTAAAAGATGAGTCAGTGAGGAAGAAGAAGCTTGGATGAACAGAGAGCTTTGGCTGAAACTCAGGAAAAAATGGGGAGTTTATGACCTTTGGAAGAAGGGGCAAGCAATTCAGGAGGAATACAAGGCTGTTGTGAGGTTATGCAGGGAGAAAATTAGAAGGGCTAAAGCCAAGCTAGAACTTGATCTGGCTGCTGACATAAAAGCAATAAAAATGTTTCTATCAATTCATCAGCAACACAAGGAGGGCTAAGGAGAATCTCCATCCTCGTGGAGGATGGTTCATGGCTTGGACAGGTGCACTGTTTGCTGGGTGAAAAACTGGTTGGATGACTAGACCCAGAGACTGGTGGATAGAGTTAAATCCTGCTGGTGGCTGGTCACAAGTGGTGTCCCCAGGGCTCAGTTTTGGAGCCAGTCCTGTTTAATTTCTTTATCAACAACCTGGGTGAGGGGACTGAGTGCACCCTCAGTCAGTTTTCACAGGACACCAAGTTGTGTGAGTGTTGATCTGCTGAAGGGCAGGAAGGCTCTGCAGAGGGATCTGGGTGAGCTGGATCAGTGGGCCTAAGCCATTTGTGTGAAGTACAACAAGGTGAAGTGCCAGGTCCTGCTCTTGGGTCACAACAACGCCATGCAGTGCTACAGGCTGGGGACAGAGTGGCTGGAAGGCTGCCCTTTGGAAAAGGACCTGGGGGTGCTGGTCAACAGCAGCTGAATGTGAGCCAGAGTGTGCCCAGGTGGCCAAGAGGGCCAATGGCATCCTGGCCTGGATCACAACAGTGTGACCAGGGCAGTGATCATCCCCCTGTACTCAGCACCGGTGAGGCCACACCTCAACCCTGTGTCGAGTTCTGGGCCCCTCACTACAAGGAAGACATTGAGGGGCTGGAGCGAGTCCAGAGAAGGGTTGGAGCACACATCTTATGGGAAGCAGTTGAAGAAGCTGGGATTGTTTAGCCTGGAGAAAAGGAGGCTCACGGGGGACCTCTATGACCAACTGAGGTTGTGGAAAAGGAGAGGTTGGTCTCTTCCCTCAAGTAACAAGTGGTGGAAGAGGTAACAGCCTCAAGGTGTGTCAGGCAAGATTTAGATTGGATATTAGGAAAAATGATTCACTGAAAGGGTTATCAAACATTGGAAAAGCTGTGCAAGGAAGTGGTGGAGTCCCCATCCCTGGATATATTTAAAGGACATGTAGGATGTGGCACTTAAGGACATGATTATTGGTAGCATTGGGATTGTTGGGTTAATGGTTGAGCTCGATGGTACTTTCCAACCTAAATGATTCTGTGATTCTGAATATCCAGTGCTGGATTTAGCCTCTGTACAGAGTTGAGAAGTACCATCATTTAAATGTTGCTGCCCAGCCCTGGTCCCCAGTGCTGGGTGTACCCAGGCACATGGCTGGGACATCTCCACCTGGCTCCCCAGGGTCCCTCACCCATGCTGTTGGAAGCACAGGGCTCATGCTGATGGTGGAGCTAATGGGGCGTGAGTGAATATTGAGGTTTGTCATGTGGATATTATAGCTTGTGAGTATGTTTGCCAGCTGCTTCTATGACCTGGAGTTAGACTCTGTCTACAGGGGTCCATTAGGAGACTTTTCATGCTGTATTTATTCTTGGAGAAAAGACATTGAAACAACATGACCTGAAACAGACTAGCAAATCTGAAAACTATAGAGTAAATTACCACAGGGAAAAAGCACTCTCTGCTCAGTGCCTGCCTGGTAATGATGCTTTCTTGCTCCTTTGTTTGTTCTGACCTAGTGTTTCTTTGCAGGCAGCATAAGGCCAGTGGCAAAAGTACATCTCACAAGAACCAATTGGCTTCAGGTGAGGATTTCAAAGTAGTTATCACTGTCTGTTATCACAGTGCAGCTTAATGAGGCACAAGCCAGAGCAGCTTCAAGTCTCAGGTGATTTGTGTTTGCAATGCATTTTGAAGGCCATGTCTTGAGCTCTGGGTGAGGGTTGAAGGCACACACCAGCCCTGCCAGGTGGAACCTGAAAAGTGAGCCTTACAATTGCTGCCTCTGTAGGAGTCACCCGTCTGTCAGAGTGGAGAGGAAAGGATAGGAAGGCACAGGCTGAGAGCAACACTCATATGGACACCTCTTCAGTAGCAGGGTTGGGCCTCTTTATCTGGGACAGTACATGCACCAGAGTAGCCATGCAGAAGAGTCAGACCTCCAAAGCTGAGGCAGAAATAAGGATTTTGTCGTGAAACAGACCTAAGCATAGTTGTGTGTGGCTGGTAAATATGTGGAAGATGCTGATGCTGGGAATCTCGTCTATCTGGATTGTAGTTTCCAAAACACAATTCCAGTTAAAATGTTCAGCAGTGGTGTTGCAAAGGTGTGGAAGGCTTAGGTACTATGTGTAGGATTCATCGTGCCACTCATTGGCAATCCAATGAGTCTGGGGTTCTCCTTGCCATCCACAGAAAGCAAGGTTCATTTAGCTGAGCTTACCTTAGGATGTGATGGCTTTCTCTATGGAAGTACCTCTTTCCCCTTCTCAATTAGAAAAATAGCCTGGAAACGACTTGCTCTGACCTGTACATGTTTCCTATAAATGTCTAAGTGGGACCAGATGGCTCCTACCACCCATGTAGAAAGGAGACCACCAATTTGAGCTACAAATAGGAGCAATGGCTGCTGGTCCTTGGCTTGTTCTGTTGATCCTGCCATGGAGCTGGTCTTGGCTTTCCAAATTGAAGCAGTAGTGCAACTGGCAACAACTCAGTGATTTTTCTTTATTACTTTACACCAGGTTGTGCTAGGCAAAAACTGCTGATGTTAAGGGATATTCTGGGTGCCTTGTACAGGTATTTTTCACTCTCAAAGACTGGTAGGCAGAAGTTTAATCCCTCTCCTAGAATTACTTGCTTCCTCTATTGTACACAAAATTGAGTTGGCTTGCTTCTGTTTGAGTCTGCACAATGTTAGAATACAAGGGCAGCAGTGCAGATCTCTGTGATTTTGCTGCTCTGCCTCCTTTTCCTGTTAGTTTCAGCACTATTTCAGCTCCATGCTTGTGCCTGCATGCTCACTCTGATCTGGGATCCCTGCCAGCTGCTACAGCCGTGTCCGAATGCCAGCTGGGATGTGTAGGTGCAGTGATAGGATGATGCTCATAGTACTGGACATGTATTTTTTGACATTTTGCAGAAGATGAAAGCAACTTCTCTGTGAGCTCTCAGCCTCTTCAGGAGCATGCTGTTAATGGGCTTATCCCCAAAGGCAAAGATCTTTTCCATCTCCCATTTTCTTGGATTTTGGGATCTCATGGATTTCCGAGAGATGTGTGGGCATTTGGCATTTCAGATTAACAAGCTCTGTTCCTGCCAAAGCAGATATTTGCTGGCACACACTGTGCCCACATGGGAAGAGCTGCTTCCAGAAATCATGCTCTTAGAAGCCTCAACCCTGTGCTGTGAGTTCCTGTGACTGGATCAGGCTTTGCATTTATTTATGGGCTAGAAGAATAGTTGATTTTAGTCAGACCCTCTATGAACATGAAGAAAAACAAAGCTGAACATCTCCTCCCAACGTTACCAACTGGTCCTATTGTACAGTGGTTTTGTCAGCAAGTTATTTAAGAGCTTAATCCCTTTCAGCTATTAGGGGGAACTCTGAGGTAGAGTGAGACTGGAAAGAGAAGTGATTTTCATTTGGATTTTCTTTTGTTTTTCTCTAGTGCTGTAACCTGATGAAGAGGCAATGGCATTTCACAATGTGTACTCCATTCACAGCTACCTGCTTAAAATGTGGAAGGTAGAGGGGTAAGAAGAAAAGACTCCTTTAAATCTGTAGAGGAACTCTAGTGCCTGTAAGGGCTATTTAAAGAAGAAGTAAAACCACTTTATCTTGTTAATCTATTTCTGCATTGTAGCTTATGCTGCCATTCACACAGTGTCAGAAAGCTATTGTAAACCCTTGTATAAACCCACCCTGTAGACTTGAGGGGCTCGAGTCCATGGCTCTGCCAGCCCTAGAATATTGGTGATAGGATAATAGCAGGTTTCACTCTTAAAAGTTTTTTTGGAGGGGGTAATGCACAAGAGGAAGAATGTTAATGATTCCCAAAAGACCACCTACTTAGCTGCTAGCAATAGGCAATCTCTAGTGTGTGCATCCCGGTAGAGGTGAATTCTGAAAAGAGATGTGAAATACAAGCCAGGAGCTTTTGCAAATGAGTTTTGCAAGGCACTCCATGAAATGCTACATCAGTGAGATATCTGAGAAGAAAGCCCAGGCTGAGAAATTGCTTCAGAGCAGCAGCTGGAGGAAAGTTATAATTTCTTTGGGCATTGCCACTCATGAGAAGGAAAGCCAGTTGGACAGTTCAGGAGGATAACGTGCTGGGAGCAACAGGGGAATAGACAGAATAATGACATAAAGGAAAGATGCTTGAGGACAGGCTTTGTCTCAGCTAACACTAAACATTCCGTCATCTAGGCTCTCTTTGTGGTCAGCAGAGCATGGCACTTTGAAGCCATGATTCATCTGACCTATTTTGGGCACTACCCTACCTAGGATGAGGTGAATGGCACTTTATCCATGCCTGTTTCTTCCTCTTGGTACTGAGAGAGCTTCAGGCACATACCCTAGATACTGACATGTGTATTTTAGACACGTCAGGGGAGGTGAGACAAATCCTCCTTTGCACATGTAGTGGGACTGTGAGAGAGGACATGGATGGCCACATGGCACCTTGTGAATCTGGGACAGCATCCAGTCACCCTCTGCCCTTGTCTTCAGGAGAGATGAGGAACCAGAATGAGAGGATGGAAACCAAAAAGGGATGAGAGAGGAAAGAGAACGGAGAGCTCTGTTTCAGCCATGTTGTTTCAGCTCTCATTTAATGCTCCTGCAAGGAATATGAGAGATATATGGGCTGAGGAGAGTAACACAATAAATTAGAAATGGGAAAATGTGTGTTTTAAGTTTTGCTAAAATGTGAGCTTCTTCATGAACAACCAACTTTACTATAACTATCAACTAAAAAAGGAACAGTGACATTTTATTATTATAATTTTGATCTAAAATTGCATTCCAAAATCTTTATGGACTATCTTAAACTTGCTGAAATGTCTATTTTGCACTGAAAATCGGGTTTTGCATGAGTGGAAAAAAAGAAAGCTTTTGTGATGACTGCAGCACAAATTTCTGTGAATGGCTCTTTAAGCTGCATTGCCAGAAATGTCATGAATCTGCTCAGAACTCCAAGGAAGGGAAGTGGTTTGAAATTCCTAACACTGCTCTTTCAGCCAGAATAGCCATTTTGGGTGTACTTCACATGAAGCATGGCTTCAGGGCTTGATATGTCTCCATGCTGGGCCCTGTATTGTGCCAAAGAACTTCTCAGTGTTTAACAAATAATAATAGATATAAGCTGTGTAAGCATATGTGAATCTTCATGTTATAATTTCACGTGTAGAAAAATGATCTCATAGGCACATAGGAAGTAGAGCAGATGGTAAAATGTGTGTTGGACTACACTCAGCCTGGAGACTAAGTCTCCTAGACAATAAAAGCACAAATGTTGGATGGTCCCCTCCAGCTATGCACACGAAGTACTGCCGAGTGAGCTGAGATGGGGGAGCACAGATCAAAACAGATTAAGAGGCCACCTTTGATCTGTTGTTTTCTCCTATTACTGCAAGTTGCAGCACTGTGATCTGTCGTTCCCTGTGTGGCTATTCAAAGGTGTGTGTGCATGGACAGCCCTCAGCTGGGTTGCTGGGACATGAGTACCCAGCTGCATTATTCCAGTTTTGAACATGTGCAATTCCACCCATTTCAGAGGTATTTCACCTGCAGTGAAACAGTCTCACGAAGGTGGCTCTTGATGAAGTCTTATAGCTTAACCCTGCTTTTTTCCTCCAGAGATCATCCTTGGTGGAGATAGATGAATCCTAGTCCACACTCCTGTTTCAAGGCATGAGTTTCTCTCAGAAACTAGGGCCAAGCTGCAGCCCAGAGCAATAACAAGGGAAGCTGGGAAAATCGGGAATAACCATGAATTGGCTGAGTTCAGAATTTCTGCTGGAAGGGGAAAACTGAGAAATGGGGCCATGCCAGATTGCAAGGAAGTTTTCCTCTGTATACTAGCAAAACAGATACCAGCCGAGCACTGTAAAAGCAAACCACAGCAAACAAAGACTCTTCCCAACATATTTCTCACCAGAAAGTTTGTAGGTAAACAAAAGCTGCACATGCCAGGTCTGTTATAAGAGTAAGCTGAGCTGGAAGATTTGTTCAATTATATCAGTGTAAACATTCTGAGTGCAGATCTGGCCAGTTAGTAGCCCCTGATTGATGTACAATATTAGATTCCTGCCTCTGTCAGGAGAAAAATTATCTTTTTCTGTCAAGTCAGTTTTTTTTCTCCTTTCTCTTTGCTACAGGATGCCTGATGGGCTATTCTGGAGTGTTAAATACAAATCATCACAGTGCTCTATTGGATAAGCTTCTCTATGTTGGGTAGATCACGTGCTTCGGAGACCAAATCAGCTCACATCTATCCACTGGCAACTTCCATTCAATGGCAGTGGCTTTGGCACAGCTATCCAGGATTTCGTGGCAGAATTCAGGAAAATTTTGCCACAAAGTTGGAGGAAATATGATTTGAAAATGGAAGGATGGGCAGTGAAAATTTTGTATTGGGATGCTGAGATATCAATGCTGAGATGCATTGGAGTAATAAGATCTATGATTTGGGTTTGGGGTTTTTTTTGTTTGTTTGTTTGCTGGGTTTTGTTTGTTTGGGGGTTTTTTGGGTTTTGTTTTGTTTTTGTTTTTTTTTTTTTATGAACAGTTAATCTGTTAGAAGACTAATAAGTTAGTTCAAAGCACTGAACCCTGGAACTTCCCTCAGTGTCTAGATCCTCCCTTTTCCATTCATCTTAGTGTGTATCTTAGGGAAATGCCTTTGCACCTCTCTTCCCAAAAGTAATCCAGAGCTAACTGTGTTTGCTTACATGATTATTTATTCATTCAGACCACAACTGGCACCCAGAGTCCATGGAGGAGCACTGGAGTTAGAAACTGCAACCTGCTTTGAAGTAAGCCACCCAGAGGTTTTAACTGGTGGAGGTCAGTGGGAGATAGGGACAGAGGGAGGAGGTGGGAGGTGCTGTCTTGAGAAGAAACTGTGTTTGTGATCCCTATAGCTTGCCTTCTTGACAACTGGAGGGGGATTTTCCTAGAAAACCTGTGAGCTATATGAGGAGGGTAATCCACTTGACCTTTGCCCTCTCCTAAACCTTTAAGTCGTCATAACATTTCATTTCTTACCAGCTGCAGGACCACTTCTTGGGATTCATTTTGATTGCAACGCAAAACCAGCATTGTTTAACCAGGAGGGAGACCAGACTAGGGGTGTCGGAGCAGGGTACGTGAGTAGGGACATAGCAATCCTATTTGAAGAGGGTGAGAGCTGGTGGCAGCGAGGAAGATAAACAGGGTGTGTTTGTGCAAGTGACCTTATTTATTTCAGCATCCTGAGGAGGGACCAAATGTACTGCATTGAAGGAAGTCAGTCCACACACATATGGGAGCAGGTCCAGCACTGCGTGGCTGGCACAAGCCCAGGCGCTGCTTTGCAGGGTGACAGCTTGGGGTTCTCAGGGCAGCTGCTGCCCTCAGCACTGGCTTTTGAGAGCTCTGTGCATTGCAGGCTGTGCTGAAATGGGCAGGGTGGTTATTCAGAGCTGGTAGGAAGGGCGTTCTGCTCTGGCACCCCCAACCCTGCGGCGGGCACCAGCAGTGGGGGAGGACCCACAGCCCCCCTGGCACTGAACCGGCCCCCTCGAGCAACTGGTTCAAAATTGTAATTGGTTACTTCAGCTGCTGAATGGCTCATGGACCAGTCCTGACGTTATTTCTTTTTAATACTGTATTTGTTATCCTCTGAATATTTTGGGTGGGTAATTATCCAGTGTGTACTGTGTACTGCAGAGCCCAGGAATATTTGCTTTGGCTTTTCTTCCTGGTTAGTGAGGGTGTGCGGTTTCTGGCCTAGACCCCATGGCATTGTTTCTGACTACGTAAATGAAATTTTTATACAAGAGAATAATGAATACAGACCAGAGAATAAGGCACATCCTGTGGCAATTTCACAAAGGCAATTTTTCTTGCTAAAACCCATAAGGGGCTCAGCAGTTGTGATTATTTACACATGTACTTAATGGCTGTCCACATATGACTGATACAGGATAACAGACACCTAGTAACCAGAGACAGCTGCGTTTGGTGGGTGCCTTGAATCATCCCTGGTTTTGTCTGTTTTCTTTCCCTCTCCTCTTTCCTGTTTGACTATAGAGGCACTTCTAAGGATGAGGAAGAAAACCTTAATTTAAAACCGCATGAAACCAAAGGCTGGGTGTAACCAGCTTCAAATCCAGACAAGAGTCAGCATGTAACTTCATGTGTAAATGTTTTCATCGTCCAGCATATCATATGGATGGGGTGGCATTTAAAAACACACAGAGAATTGCTGCCACACATGCAGTAATGTGTGCACAAACACGCACACCCCTTGGTGTACACAGACTTTACGCTGCACCCACTTTGGCTGTGGTGCCAGCAGCAGTCCAGCTGTGGCGAGGAAAGCTCGGCCTGAATGTTCCCTCAGCTCAACATGAAAATTCTATGCCCTGTGTCGAGACCCACTTTGCCATAGCTGAAATGGCTGTGAAAACTGGCCGTCTTAAAGAGTTTGTCCGCACTAGGTGTCAGAGTGATTATTCTACTCTATGCAAAAGCCAAAGAGTTTGCTTTTTCTGAACCTTTGAATGTGGTCTTGTGGCTATGTTAACACACACATGACTTCAAGACATTGAAACTTCAGTATCAAGTGTCAGAAATGTATGTCCAAGTGTGATCCTGGTACTCAGACAGCAGCTGTTGCTAGAGTTCAATCTATCACTTCTCATCCCACAAACAAATGGCAAATGTTCCTGAGGGTCTTTTAAAAATAAAAGAGGTCAAATATAAGGAAAAAAAAAATTGAACGCATCTAGAAAATAATCTTGGTAAAACACTGGAAACCACAAATTCCACTGACATGGGACTTCATTATTTGGAGGCACTTTTGTTTACTGTCTATGCAGGTCCAGACCTTGCCTTGGGTACGCAGTGGGGACTTGCTGCAAGAGGACATGAGTGGAGACGAGGAGGTAGGGATGGATGTTCTTTGCAAATTACCAAACTCACTGCTTTTGAGAGAATGCAAATCCTTTGCCTGGCAAAGAGGGTCCCGTGGGGTTTGAAGGCAAGGCTTGCCTGTCATCCACGCACCAAGGGAGCTCTGATAGGAGAATATCTTGTGCCATGATGCCATCTAAGCTTGGGAAACAATGCAAGCCAGCAGGGGTGATGCCTTTATTAGCTGCCTCGTCAGCCACAATGCTCCCTTTCCATCACTGCACCCCATTCCTGAGGTTAGGATGGATGCTGGAGTGAGCCCCCCCAATCACAGGCTGACAGTTGCTCAGAAATCCTTGCTCTGAATGGATGAACGAACGGGTGGTTTCATGGTGGGTTGAAAATACAGCCCCGTCCTCAGCGTAACCTTTAATCTTGATTAAAAAGCTTCCAGGGCCAGGCAGCCTGGGCTGCATCCTTTGTTCAATTCTGGCAGTGGCTCTTGCATTCCCTAATCCCTGTTAATATCACTGCTTGTCAAAGAAGATTTGTGCCTTTCCTGGAAGATGGACGCCTATTTTGTACCAGCCGGGGGAGAAGGAGACGCCTCATCAGCTGCTGCTGGGAACAGCGAGTAGCAGACAAGAGAGGCATCCTGTTTTCTGGGGAGAAGGAGTGGGAGGTGGGCAAGCATCTGGCTCTGACTATTAACTCTGGCTGCTAGCACTGCTCCTGTGTATTCAGAATGCAACACAATCCTCTATTTTAACTATACACAATCCCTGAACCTCTCCTGGCAGAGTTTGTGGCCAAGGTACCAACATAGTGTCCTGGCCAAACTGCAGGACAGATTATGCTCTGCTGACCTATATTCCCCTGAAGTCTTTTTCAATTAGTGTAGTAGTTAGTCCCCCCTTGTGCACCAATAAATTTCTCCCTGCCATAATGTTGAGCTGAGACTCCAGCAGCCATGCTCTCTTGGGGGCATTTTGCTGGCTCTTCCAAGCAGACAGAGAAAATGTCTGGACACCCATTGCTGCTCAAGCAGCAGTCCCTGTTGCTAAACCTGAGCCCAGACCATAGTTCTTCTCAGCCTGGTCAACTCATATCTCGCCTCCCTATTAGGGGGTTCTTCCTGGAATGTGGAAGACCTTCTCTGGCTCAGTCATGGCAGGAACTTGGTACCAGATCCTGGGAGAGGGTCTCAGCTCTGCTGTTATCAGGATGCCTTTGATGCGGGGCTTTTATGCTCTCTTCTGCCATTAGCTGCTTCATTTGCTGCAGGCATGGGGAGAGGCAGGGACACTGCAGCCTGATGCCAGGCGCTGGCAGAAGGAATCACACCATGGCTCTGGCTGGTCGCCTGCCAGGGTGACCGAGCTGGCACGTGTGGGTTCCCTGGAGGGTCGGGGTTCCTGCTGGCCCAGAGGAAGCACTGCTCACCTGGCCTCTGTTGCTGTGTACTGCATCCTCCATCAGCAGGCCAGCTTCAGAATAACCACACCATCATCACTCTGCATTCCTGCCCAGGCCCAGCCTCGCCAGCAAACCCCCAGCAGGTCAGATGCAAAGAGAGCTGTGGCTTACAATGGCACTGAGGAGAAGGATGCTCTGGGTACCCCTCGGGATGTGCGTACCAAGTGCTCCCAGGGCAGTGTGTCTCCAGCTCAGCACAGGCTGGCTCCTGCTGTCAGCTGGTGACAGCTCAGCAAGGTGGCTTTTGCCATCTGGAATTGGCAGCAACTTCTGCTGCAATCTCCATTAGGTGGCTCAGGGAGTCTGGCCAGGGCTACGAAATGTGAGAAAAAGACCCCAAAGGCCACTTGGTCTGTTCCCCTTGGCAAGGCAGGATTACATGTGTCAGTGCATTCAGAGTCCTCCTCGGGAATCGCTTCTGTCACTATCCCTTTCCTGGCTACTGCCCACGCAGCAGCTGAGAGGCAGCTAATATAATTAGCAAGACTTAATGAGGGACAGCGCTGCTGGCCAGTGCCTTCAGTGGAGCTGCTGAGCTCTGTTTGCATCAGGACAGAACCCATTCTCTCATCAAACAGCTGCCTCGAAAACTGGATAAGATTTTATCCTTTGCTTTCAGGTTTAATACAGAAAGCTGTGATTCAGCTTTGTGCCGAAAGCTGTTCACCAGGCTTCCAGAAAATCTGACCCAGCTGGGATCTCCCCCACACAAGCAAAGTCCTGGGCATGAACAGTGCCTTGGGCAGTAGTGGGACAGGAGGACTATGATGGAAGAGTTTCTAAATCATTACTGTTGTTTATCCATAGACATTGAATATTTTATGCTCAACAGTTTCTTTGGATCTCTGGTGTTAATGAACTGTATAAAATACATACATCATCCTCCTTCCTTTTCCATGAAAATGTGACATTTTCTTGCCTACAGATTTTGAATTTTGCTTTCTCAGTTGCATAATACGAAAAAAAATATGGCCTGCATAATGAAAACCAGAAACATCATGGCTTGAGATATTCTTCAATATGATGAATGGATATAAAAGTTCATTTGTGTTGGAGCCATAGCATTTGATGACTGTAATTGTGCCTTATAATTGGTACATAAGCAGGCCAGCTGAGGACACAGCTTAAACTACACTCCAGGTGGAAAAAAAAAAGCTGAAACAGTTCTATCAAAGGAAGTTGATGGTTCAAAGCAAAACTTTCTTATTTTTACCTTTTGTCACTTGGTACTTGCTAGGATCTTGTTGTGGTTTAACTCTAGTCAGAAACTAAGCCCCACACTGCCAGTCATTCACTCTCTCCTCACTGGGATAGGGAAGAGAATCAGAAGAGTCAGAGTGAGAGAGGTTGTGTATTGAGATAAAGACAGCCCAACAGGCAAAGCAAAAGCCACACACAAGCAAAGAGGAACAAGGAATCCATTCACCACTTCCAGTGGTCAGGCAGGTGTTCAGCCATCCCCAGGAAAGCAGGGCTCCACCACATGTAATGGTAACTTGGGAAGACAAACACCATTAGTCCAAATGCCCCTCCCCGTCTCCTTCCCCCAGCTATATACACTGAGCATGATGCCATATGGTCTAGGACATTCCTTTGGTCATTTGAGGTCAGCTGTCCCCACTGTGCCCTCTCACAGCTTCCTGTGCACCCCCAGCCCTCTTGTTTGTGTGGCAGGGTGGGAGGCAGAAAAGACCCTGACTCAATGTCAGCACTGCTCACCTGTAACAAAAACATCTCTGTGTTATCAACATTGTTTTGGTCACAAATCCAAACCATAGCTCCACAGCAGCTACTAGAAGAAAATTAATTATCCTATACAAAACCAACACAGACCTTTCTACAGATTATTTTCCTAGTAAGTACTGTTGGAAGACTTCTGCTCCTAAAGGAGCAAGGCTGGAGAAAAGCAACTGCAGCCTGCTACCTCAGCATACCTGCAATGCAGCTGGTATTTCTCAAATCTCTTCCAATACTTTTAGTTTTTCTTCAAGGTGGCTTTAAATTACCTGTTTCAAACCACACTGTTTAAATCTAATTTATGGGAGCAAAAGACATGTCTAAGGAATCACTGTCACCTCTCCTTCCTGGTGCCTAGATACATAGTGCCACTTCATGAGATAAAGTCTCCAGTATCCATGCTGACCCGAGGTATTCCTGACACATAATACCTGCCCTTGCCCCTGTCCCCATGTGTGGCACTGCAGTCCCCCAGCTCCCTGGCACACTTTGCACAACACTAAATTGAACTGAGGAACTGATCTGGCTTAAGGAACATCTGCCAAAACCCTTCCCCCTCATCCTGTTTTCTAATCTGGACCAATTCTCCAGTCTGGCCCTGGTGCTAATAGAGCTGACAGGGGAAAAAACCCTGGAGGATGAGGGGTGAAAATGTGAGAGGGTAAGAAAAATCTTAATCTCATCCTGTTGCTGTGGTCTCTGTCCCATGAGCTGTCTGCTGTCAGCATTGCTCACCTGTAACAATGGGAGAGGTCAACCCAAACCTTTCAACTTTTTTGAGTCTTGGCTTCAGCAGAAGTGATCTCAGGAGAATCTCTATCAGGCCATGACTACTGGGGGGATGTCGGGCAGTGGTAAGGAAGATGTAGTGAGTGCTTGGGAAAGAATGAAGGAGGTATTGAAAGAAATAGTATTTTAAATGAGAAAACCAGGGGAACCGTGTAAACACCCACCTTTTTAGTAGATGCACCTGTGTGATGGAGAAAGTGCAAGCCATTCAGAGAAGGGTGGTCAATGCAGGCTTTGTTGTGCTGTCAGGCACAGTGTCACAGGTGCATCAGCTGATGGGAAGAAGACTTGCTTGGGTTTTTTTTCTTCAACAAACTGTAATTTTGTGTATATACATATGTATTAATACAGGGCAAGCCAAATGTGACCACAAACACCCTTTTCACATGCTCTCTGCCAAGAAATCCACCCTGAGTTGCACATGAAGCCTTGCCCCTAGGAATTCTCTCTGTACAGACAAGCAGTTTACAGCCCATGAACCCAAACCATCAGCAGATGCCATTGTTATTGCCCTCAATGTTTGTCTGCATCCCAAGGGTATATAAACTTCACTTTCCATCCCCACTCCTGTTTTAAATAGTAATAGGTCATCCCAGAAGCATGTTTACTTCCTTGTCATTTTTGGACTTAAGTATAGAGCAGCCCAAATTGCTTGAGACTTAAAATTTTCTAATTAACCAGTGGGAAACAGTGGAAGAACTTTGCAAAGTACAATACACAGCTGAACTGAATGATCACCCTTGAGTTTAAGTATGGGCATGTGGATGCCTAGCATTGCCACCCACAAGATCTTTCTTTATTTCTCTTTCTTTCTTTCTTTCCTTCTTTCTTTCTTCTTTTTCTTTCTCTTTCTTTCTTTCTTTCTTTCTTTCTTTCTTTCTTTCTTTCTTTCTTTCTTTCTTTCTTTCTTTCTTTCTTTCTTCCTTCCTTCCTTCCTTCCTTCCTTCCTTCCTTCCTTCTTTTCTTTTCTCCATTTGTGCAGGCTTTAAGAACTTCTGGTGAGTAAGAGTTCTTGCAGAAGTTCAGATGTTTTCCTTTATGTAGGCATAAATTCATTGCACTGTGATGGTGGTTATTGGGATAAACCTCTAGAAGGAGAGTGAGGAGGGAGAGGGCTTTTCTTGTCTTAGGCAAAGGGAACATCATTAAAGTCAGAGAAATAGAAGGCTACTAGTCAATTGGAGGGATTTATCCTGCTTAGAGATACTAGCAGAAATACAGCTCAGGTCTTTGTCTCAACCTTGGACTCTTTTCTGCATTTTGTCCAAGTCTCATTTAATCATTCATGACTTTTTGGTGATTTCAAACTCTTTAAAAATGTTCACTTAAGACAGCGTTGTCTGCTCTGATTGTCCTGGACATCATTCCTCTACAAAGATGTTGCTGCATTGCTTCTGGTTGGTGGAGAGCTAAGACACCTGTGGCAAGGTGGGGACAGCATCCTGTGCAAGAGCCTCCAGCTGTTGCCCTTTGAGCAGAGTGGAGAGGGAAACCTTCTGGAGATGCATCCAGGACTCATGCAGTGGACAAACCTCCCAGTCACTGGCGGAATCCAATTTCTCCAGTTCACCAGCTGCTGAACAGGTACAGAGGGAAAGCTTGTCTTTGTGGGCAAGAAGGACAGGGTGTCCCCGAAGCCCCACCTACACCACACAGAGCCTGCTCCTGCTGCTTCCAAGGTGGGCTTGGTAGAGCCCATGGGTCTGTCCTGAGTGCATGGCTGGGATGCTGTAGGTGTTACCATGCTGCAAAAGGAGACAGGTTTCTGACATATTACCTTTTATATAGAGGCATCTGGGGGTTGTGACATGCGAGGAACTGACCAGACTGAGTTCCTTGTATTACCTTGGCTGTTACATTATGTAAGGGAGGCAGAGCGTCCTCACAGTATTATTATTATTATTATTGTTGTTGTTGTTGTTGTTGTTGTAATGAAAGAATATTGTGCTTTTAATTTGTACAGTTTCTTCCTCAGCATTGTTTGATACGGATAGATGACAACAGGCTGGTTATTGTGGGTTATTAATACCATATTGTTTACTCACCATGTGCCTAGGGGACAGAGCAGTGAGTGGGACTGCTGTGTCCTAGGTGTCCCTCCCTGCACTCACAACTGAGTGGATCATCTTTGATCTCTCTTTGCCTCCCGAGACCTCTCTTCAGTTTGGACTTACTGCTTACCATTCCCTTTGCCTCCACCCCTGGTTACCTTTGTGTTTGAGGGATTCTGGAGAAAGCAAGAACAGTTTGTTCTGCCTTCTCCCATACCTCTTGCATTTGCATGGAGTGGATGTTCTGGCCTGTTTTTAATTTCCGTGATTCTACAGTGCTTTTGAGTCCAAGGTGCTAAATATAGATCTAACCCATAATAACCAGTCTCTTTTTCATCTGTCTTATGATGTTATTTTCTGCTTTTATCGTTTAAGCCT
Organism: Ploceus nigricollis; assembly: GCA_013399945.1. Lineage (NCBI taxonomy): Eukaryota > Metazoa > Chordata > Aves > Passeriformes > Ploceidae > Ploceus > Ploceus nigricollis. Next base: position 1,112,852 of record VXBC01012147.1, read on the forward strand.
AATGGATTTACATTATTAGGAGCTCTCCAGTGTGTATAGCTCTCCAATGTGTTTATGACCAAGACAAATGCCTCCAAAGTTTCCAGGAACATTTTTTGAATAAAAGCAAGAAAAAAAGTGACTCTTCCTTGGCTCTGCAGGAAGAGGATTAATGCAATGTAGGCACCTTCTGTCTCCCCTTTATACTGCAAACCTGTGTGTGCCCTCTGGGTAGGGGAAGCACTTCCAGCACACTGTCTAGAAAAATGACTCTCTGGAGAAAAATCAGCAGACACCATGAAAAGTGCTGGCTCAGACACCTTGTGTTGGCAGACTCCTACCAAAATTAGTTCTGGATAAGCCAGTACATCTGTAGTCAGAACAAACTATTCCTTTTTCTTCCTATTCCTAACACAGCCATGCCCAAAAAAAATACAAGTCAGGAAAACGTTTGGGGAAACTATTAAGGAGCATGAAGGGAAAAGAATATCCAGACAAATGTGGAGCCATTTGAGACAAACATGAAGTCATGTGTAATAAACAGCTTGAATTTATAGGGGCTAAAACAAGCCAAACACAAGTGATGGCTTTTTGGGGCTGAGCTGCCCTAGCAAGCCAAGGAAGGAATGTGGTGGATAGAAGAGGCCAGACCCAAAGAGAGAGACACAAAGACCACTCAGGACAAATCTAGAACCACACCTGTGCCTTTCCAAGCCTAACTGATGCCAGTGGCCTAAGCCAGTAGCTGGAGAGGAGTGGGGTATAGAGGAGAATTGGTCATTTCACTTCATCTCTGTCCAAGTATCTTCCCCCCTGGCTGTACAAGGGGTGTATGAGGTGTATGTATGTATCCATGTGATCAGGGGATCCATCCCTCATGAGCTTGGTTGGGGTTAGGGTGTCTTAGTGCAAGAGTCCAAGCAGCAGCTCTCAAGACTCATCACAAGGTATGGACATGGAAGCCTTACCTCTCCAGGAGAAATAAAAGCTGGAACCTACATGAACAGCTACCCTGGGCAGTGAACTTCTCTTTACTTGGAGAAGCTCACCATTCACTTTGCCCTACTAACAGTTCAGCTGGGGTTGTCTTTGGAAAGCAAGTTGGTTTCCTTTGAAACAACCTTCAGGTACAGCTATGAGCATAGTTCACTCTAGGCTTTGCTCCTAACAGGCACTAGGATGAGAGACCAAGCCTGGCTAAGCCCTCCAACACTAAACCAGCACTCTGTGCATCTTGAAATACGACATTATGTCCATAAGGCATGCTCAACTGTGGCCGAGAAAGACTGCAAGGAAGCTATTTGGATATTCACACTCTAGTTTGCTGCTGGAAGCATTGCTTTTCATGCTGCTGTCCAGAAGACCAGAGGACAAATCTGTTGCTGCTGGAAATGGCAGTAGTGCTGTAGGTTTTGATTGCTGCCAGCAGAACAGATGGCCCAGGAGTGGTTCAGGGCTGGCTGCTGCACCCATCCAGAAAGTGCGTTGTGCAAAGCAGGACCAAGCTGGTCCCCACTGTAGCCTGGCAAAGGAAGAAAGGTGTGCTGTCTAGGAAGGGAGCAGGTGTTTGAGTGTGCCAATGGCCATGTACCTCAGAGGGGGGGAAGTTCAAATATGACAATTCCAGTTAAACTTAATTTTTCCTAGCATGAAATGCCAGAGCATTGATGCACATGGCCAAAGGATTGCTGCAACCTGGTGGAATAGATTCTTCTACATTGCTCCAGACAGTCCTGGAACCAATTAATGGTGTCTCTCCTGTTTCTGAAGTTTTGTGCTGTTCCTAGTATTGCAAAAATTAATCCTGAATATTCATAAAGTGATAATTTAAAATGCATTAGGAGCAATGCAGGAGCTGGAAATTAATGCCAAAAAAAAAAAAAAAAAGAAAGGGACAGAAGGTGAGGTGAGAATATGGGCAAGAAACGAAAATGGTATGATGTCCTATGGGTACATGAATTCAGTGACAGAGGACAGACTGTGTCCTCCAGACGAGTGCTCTGAACTCCAGTCCCCAGAGCCTGCAGGGGCAAGTGTGCCCAAGAGCAGGGCCTGAATGTTGTGTCCACCTCAGGTCTTCTATGAGCCCTCTGCTTAGCCAGGGCTTAAACCAGGCAGAGGCTGTGTGTGTACTGGTGAACTGAAAATGGTCAGGGATGAGCCTGGACACTGTCTCACATTCATTCATCCTCTGTCCATTCAATTACAGACACAGTCCAACTTGCATTCTTCCAGGCAATGTATCAGCATGGACCCGCATGTATCACCATGGTTTGCAGATGGTTAACCCACTCCCAACACTGGTGTGGGCTGGAGAGGACTCAGCTTTGAGGAATACTTGAATCTGTCCTGTATCATCCCAACCACTAAAACCTGACTGACAAAGCCCTAAATCAGATCATCTTTTAGCTCCTCTTGACTTGCCCGCCTCCTGGCTAGTAATGCCTCTTTTGAGGCCAACTGTGAATTATCTGCCAGAGGGAAGTTCTTAAAAAGCTTTATGCTGAAGTAGCCCACCTTATGTTCTCCATTAGGCAGGCTTTATTCCTCCCTAGTTCAGCATTACACCAGCAGAAGTTGGATTAGACTTGTATTTCTTGGCTAAACAATGACTAAAGGAAGCACGATAACTATCTACAAGTATTTGATGGGTGTAAACTCCAGTGAGGAAGAGGAATTGTTTAGTGTGGTTAAAGGACTTTCATGGCTAAGAGCAATTAGATTAAATTGAACAAAGCAAAACATAAACTGAATAGCCTTTGTAATGCTAGCAGGCTGCAAGGGCAGCTCCCAGGGGACGTGGTGGAAGCATTGATGTCTGGGTCAGCCGAAACGTCACGGGGAGCAGAGCAGCATTTACGTTATGGACCTTGGAACACCATCCCATAAACTCGTGTGTCAACTTTCCCCGCCGTGTCCACACCCGCACCGCCCTGTGTCTACGTGAGCACACGCCCAGATGAATAAGGAGGGAAGAAGGGGTCGGGGTGGTTCAGCCTCTGCCTTCAGCTGATTTGTCCTCTTCTTTTGGTGTAATATGTTGCCCTAATTCTGCTGACAGTGATTCTGATCTTGTGACTGTCAAGGGAGAGTTTATGCTTCCACTTTCCATATTGAGTCATGAGTAAGCTTTCCTTAGTACTTCAGCAGGATGGGGCTTGAGCTCCAGTTATCTTTAGCTTGCTAATAACCTTGGGATATCACATACCTACAGGGATGCCATCAGCCTTCCCTTCAGGTTACACCTCTCTCAGCTGGCAGGACGTGTTATAGGATGATCAGCTCTGTACAAGAAGGGAATAAACAGGAGTGAATAGTTCATCTGAAAATATACTGGTGGCCCCTTATTCACTGCTGGGAAAAATGAACTCACTCTCTTACATGTGAAAAGCAGTATGTCATAATCCCATCTTGCCCCTTTTCTCTGGAAACCAAACACAGACCAGGCAATCCCATCCATCAGGAGTTTCTGATGGAGATCCTGAACTGACCTGAGCACTGAAAATGAAAGTCAGTGACTCAAGCACTGCTATGTCTTTCAAAAACCTACAGACTTTCAGGGTGAAAGAAATAAGGGGATATGTGATGTTTGATGAGTCAGGATGCTTTCCCCTGGCATGATTGTTTCTCTGCCTAATTACACAGACACAATAGCAAAGAAATTAGATAAGCCAGGTAAAGTTTGTTGTGGATGTCCTGGTCATCTAGGAGACAAGAACCTTATTTACCTGACATGACTTGTAAACAAACTACCCTGTTTTAAAACAGCATATTGCTTCCAAATTGCAGGTTATCTGTTCTGAAAGCACACCACTTAATGGGTTATCTTCTCCTTTAATTGGGCACACTTGTTGACATATCATTAAATCCCACTTAGCACAAGTGTGAGAAGCCTGCTGTTAAAAGCTGCAAGCAGATAGCCAAGGAGGACACATGCATCCTCCCATGACACTTGCAAAGAAGGCCCTGATCTGTTCATAAAAGGTCAGGGAGGGAGAAAGGAATTCAAAAGGCTTAAAAAACAGCCTGGACTGTAGTCTTGAGTAGTGCGTCATCACAAGTTTTCTTCTCCTGAGGGAGTAATTCTTCAGATGTTTTACGTGCCCCTTGCTGGTGTCTCTCCATGTTTTTCTTCAGCAGCAATTTGTCTATTTCTGCATTTATATAGTCTTCTTTTTCTAAACAGAGGCAGAGCTAATAGACATCTGTGCATGTGGGAGAGATTGAAAGGGTTAAATCCATGCAGGTTGTATGTCCACTGCCCAAATGCTAACACTACCTGGTTAGGTGTGCACATTATGGACCATGCAACATGGAACTGTTGCAAAGTTCCCTGCTGTGCTGATACATTCTTCTTCCCAAATCTGGCTGGCTGCAAAGGGCGCAGATTATAATACGTTTTTTTCCACATGGGCATGGAATACCACTCCTGGTGTCTTCATTAAAAATAACATGCTTGAGGATAGTTTCCCATCCTGGCTGAGATTTTTATTTCCATATAAGAGGCTGGCAGGTGTTCATGCTTGTGGTGATGTTCAGAAAAGATGAATTCTCCTTGTCGTGTACCTGCTATATTTTCAGTTTCAAATAAAGACACGTACATTGTATGGGAAGAGGAAGAGAGGAAGAGAGGGGGGTTGCAGGGTGCCTGTCACCTCACATGACCATGTAGGTGATTTCTTACCATTATCAGTGGGTGATCTCAACGCCCCTGATGAATGCGTGTTTAACCTGCACCACAAAAAGCTGTAATTCCTGTGCAGTCTCTGCTGGCTTGGAAACTAGCAGTGCCCGTTCTCCTGGGATTTGCAACCTTGGCTTAATAAACTGAAGGTTCAGAGCTCATGAACTGGGTTTAAAGGCAGATATGAACCTGAGCAACTCTAAGTATGCAGTGACCCCATCAGAGGGAGCTCAACATTTCATCATAAGCCAATGCAGGTTTCACAAATCTCTTTTTCAATAGCACTCAATTTAAATTGTGTGTTACCATGTCCTCTTTCCTCTGTGTTGAGGAGTACGGTCCTGGAAATCTGACATATACTAACACATGAATTCTGAGAGAATAAAATATTGAGAAAAGACAACAACAGTGTTGTCTTCAGAGACTTGTTGTGCATGATATGGACCTTAAATGTTACAGATGGTGTCCCTAGTATTGAGAGCAGCTTGACAAATACATTCTATGTAAATTACAGTGTTTTCTCAAAGATAGTCATTGCAGGTTAGTCCATGCATCAGCTTCTTCTCACACTGACCCTCACAGGATTGCCTTCTCCTTTCCTTGCTCTTGTGTCTTCCAGTAGAAAATCAGTATGCAGCCAAAGAGATAATTTTGCTAGGCCAAAAGACCCAACAGCTGTTTTTAACATACAATTAGACTTTCTTTTCATGAGTACATCTCCTATAAGGTAGCTGAGGACACGACTACCAGAAATGTCACCTGGCCATTTGCCAGCTATGGAGCACATCTTATAGTGGTAACCCGGAATGATCTTTCGGGGCAGAATAGCTCATCCTGCCTGAGCAAATTCTGGAAGTTCAGCAGAATCATGGAACAGATAAGGATGGAAGGGACCAGACTTTCTCTCTGGTCCACTGGGTCAGAGGTTCCTGAGGGCTTGCCTTGGCAGTGAAGACTGAAGCAAAAAAGACATGCAGTATCTCAGCCTTCTCTGCAACCTATCTTTCCAGGGTCCTTGATCCTTTCAGCAGAGGACACACATTTTCCTTAGAATTCCTCTTGTTATTGAGGTATTTGAAGAAGACCTTCTTATCCTAGACATGCTTAGCAAGATTCAATTCCAAATGAACCTTGGGCTTCCTACTTGCATTTCTGCATACTCTTAGCAACATCCTGATATTCATCCCAGCTGGGTGGTCCCTGCTTCCACCTCATGTACCTCCTGCTTATGTCTGGGTTTTGACAGGAGTTCCTTGTTCATCCATGCAGGTCTCCCCCCACTTTTGCTTGACTTCTTGCCACTGGGAATGTCTTGTAGGCACTTCCTGGGCTGCATGCACTTAGTAGAAGTATTCCCACTTGAGCCTTGTTTTGCTACAAACAAGAAAAGTACCTTGTCCCCATTTTAAGGGTAAGAAGAGGCTCAGGTTCAAAAATGTAGTGCATCTTTGCAGTGTATCCACAAAACCTGAGGCAACATGCCAATGCTTGAGTCCAACCAACTCCCCTCCTTACTTTAAACACTATTTATTTGTTTTACCTAATGATGCAACATACATGAGTTGGCCCTGGCACTCCTCTTTTCTGAGGGCAGGGACTCCCCTGCTAGGGCATCATCACTTCCTGGCTTGCCTGCTGTCTCTCTTGGCAGCTCTGTGAGCCTCGCCTTCTTGCACAGAGGTCAGTAAGCATATCAGAAAGACATCAGCCCCAAATTCAGACTGTGGTGCTTAGGATTGCACTGAAGGCTGTGGAGATGCTTCTGAGGTGATGGGGGATCAGAGCCCAGTTTCCTCCACATGGGGGGCAGGGCTTATTGCATGCCCCATTTGAAGGAGACAGGTAGGCTATGAGGTACCTCTTCTTTGAGAGCAACCTCAAAAAGAAAGTCTTGGGGGTGTTGGTTGCTGAAAATCTGGGCATGACCTGGCAATGTACACTTGCAGCCCAGAAGGCCAACCATGCCCTGGGCTGCATCCAGAGCAGTGTGAAGGATGGGATTCTGCCCCTCTGTTCTGTTCTTGTGAAATGCCACCTGGAGTGCTGCATCCAGCTCTGGGGGGTTGTGGATCTGGTGGTGTGAGTCCAGAAGAGGGCTGTGAATATGATCAGTAGGCTGGAGAACCTCTCCTGTGGAGACAACCTGAGATGATCAGGATTGTTCAGCCTGAAGAAGAGAAGGCCCCACGGACACCTTACGGCACCTTCCAGTACCTAAAGGGGGCTACAGCAGAGGGACTTTTTGCTATGGTTTGTACTGATAAGACAAGGGGGAGGGAATGGCCTTAAACAGAAAAGAGGGCAGGTTTACATTAGATATTAGGAAGCAATTCTTTACTGTGAGCATGGTGAAACACTGGCACAGGCTGCACAGAGAAGCTGTGGATGCCCCATCCCAGGAAATTTCAAGGCCGGGCTGGATGGGGCTCTGAGCAATGTGGTCTAGTGGGAGGTGTCCCTGCTCATGGCAGGGGGGTTGGAGTCAGATGGTCTTTAAGGTCCCTTCCAAACCAAACCATTCAATTATTTTGTGATGTTTTCTGGCTGTTAGAGGCTTCACAGAGCTCAGTGTCACACATCTCATTCTTTGGCTTTCCTTTTCCCTGCATCAGGAATTGAAAACTGTTATGCTGCACAGCAACTACCTTGTTACTGGTTTTCCTTACATGGTGGTTTGACAAAGAAGTGCCTCAGTACAAAAGAGACATCTGTAAACTGGAGGAGATTCAGAAAACAATAATAAAAATCACAATGCTCTTGGAAATCCCTGTAAGGCAGCAATTTAGAGCCCAGCTACTAGCATGCTAGGACAGACCTCAAGTGAAATAAAAAGAAATTAACTTGTTAAGTATCTCTAAAGCAGGCATGTCAAAAGTATTATTTTCTGTATGCTGTGTGTGCTTGTGTAAACAGCCTTTTCCACTTGGGGCTATGTCTCCATAATTATGTATTATTTGCAAGAAGAATGCAGAGCATGAGGAGTGAATATGTTCCAAATGTGTCCGAACGCTGACCAGGCGAAGGCTGTGATTTTAGCTCACTTTAGGGAGAGGAGAACAATCCCATGTCTTTTGTTTATTCTTCTTGAGCTCTTTGTAACAATTGTACTTTTCACTGGAAGTGACTCACCTGGCAAAGAAGATAAGAAACCCAGAAGAATAATTCAAGAAAAATATAGTGCTGGAAACTATCCTTCAAATTTATGGCTTACAGTCCATCTGAAACCACACTCATATTCAGGCCCTTCAGGCTTCCCTAATTACCAAGAAGAACTGTCATTCTTTTCTAAATGTGGTGTCAGCATTTGTTACAAGCAATCAGCACAAAATTATCCAAAAACCTTCCTGTGACCTATAAACCTGCAATTTGATATGCCTCACCCAATTTTTATTCTGTAACAAGTGAATTTTTTGCATAGATTTTTATTGTAGAGACTCTTTAATCTACCAGGCAGCACATAACGAGATCCCATGGCTGGAGGCTGAAGATAACTATGTTTCAGCTAGCAATAAGGTGCACATCTTAACAGCAATTAATTAAGCATTGAAATAAGTCCCGAGGGGGTATGACGAATTCGTCACTTCTTGAAGTCTCTAAACTTCGTCTTTCCAGACATCACGCTATGCCTTAAATACAAAGTGTGGTCTTGGTACAGGAATTACAGGGAGGGGCAGTGTTACAGTATTCTTTAATGTCAGGGAGAAGACATTTTCCACAACAAAACCTCCAGGTTTTTCTTCTTTTCTTTTATTTTCTTTTTAACACACATAATGAAATTAATTCCTTCTTCCAGTATCAACTGGTCTACTTCAGTGGAAATCAAGAGGCCACTGCCAACTTATACCAGTAAATAAAGCCAAACTTTTAAAAACAGATATACAGCTAAATTTCAAGATGCTTACTGGGCTGTAGAGCAGAATTTTCAGACACACTGCTGCCCGCATTCATTTTTAGTGAAGTCTCTCTTTCACTGTCAAGCCTTCCATCTCTGGAACAATACATTGCTATTGAAATATTTAATGAGTCACTTTTAAATATCCCACAGGAACAACAGGACATTTATCTCATGCTGCAGAGCTGTATTTTAAAAATAATTATCTTAAAAAGAAAGCCCCATGCAACAACTGAAAAAAGCGCAAATGTCTTCCCCTTTCTGCTTCACAGAACTTTCTCTCCTGCCTTTCTCTTTTCCTTTCTCATCCACTCTTCACCCACGGGGTTATGCTGAGGTGGCTACGAGGACGCCAGGCTGAGACACTCTGTTTGCATTCCTCCGTCAATTTGGGTTGGCTACTCTCCCCTGTGCAGGCTTGGCAATGTGAAAAAGTGACCTTGTGGCAAACTTGGGTGTGACCTTCTAGAACAGCAGCAGCTCCCAGCATGACTGCCTGGTCTCCGAAATATTACTTGATGGAAAATTTGAGGCAGCTTATCCCATGTGCACTGACAAAGTTACGTTTATCTTAGGGGAGGAGCATGCATCTGTGGAGTTATCACAGCAGGGCTAACTCACGGTGTTGCCATATCCTGGCTCCCCTGCTGGGAACTTGCCACAGAGCTCCACTCTGTGCCTTCTCACTTTGTTAATGGTGATGTGCCAGAGCCAGATGCTCCTTGTGAGACTTGGTGCCTCTGCTACTGCAGGAGCTCAGCAGCACCATCCATTGCGCTGCTGCTGCTGTGGCTTCCGTGACTCTCTTGCTCTAACTACTCCTTCAGCTTGGAAAAGGCAAAAGGAGCTTGGAACTGTTCTTCAAAATGCCACCTTAACCTGATGCTGTGATGCTATTCAAGACATGTAAGAAGTGGTTAAGAAGGTAGCTGCTGGATCTTGCAGCTCTGCATGTTTTTGCACCATGAGGGCTGCTGTCAGAAGACTCCAGGTGTGTGGATTCAAATATATCCATTTTGGGACCAAACTAAACCTCTGTTTTCCTAAGGATAACATCCTGTACAAGGATTTTGACAGTAAGGTTCACAGCTGAGTCAGAGGTTCTTGCAAAAGGGTTCTGATGTACCAAGGAAAGTTAGAGAGCCTGCACCCCCAAACATGCGCCAGACACAGCTGACAGGGCATCACTCTCTGTGACCCTGGGTGCTCCTCTGAACTGGGAGATATTCCCAGTTCAGGATATTAGATCCCTGTATGGAGTATTCCCTTAAAAGTTGGGCTCAATGATCCTTTTGGGTCCCCTCCATCTCAGGTTATTCTGTGATTCTGATTTCTTGGCTCTGCCTGTGTAAGGAGTGGACCCAAAAAAGCACAAACCACTGACCTACCTTGTCAGTGAATTGTGTGCCCCACACTGCTCACAAGACTGGATTTACCCTTTGTTTTTATCAAAGCCACTTCAGCCTGAGCTCCACAGTCCCACCATGGTGACACTGGGGTTTTCAGCTCTGCATGGGCTGGACAAGGCTGGTCTTTGCAGGCATAGAGACACTTTCCGAGCCTGGAAAGCTGGATTGGAGGCAAGGGAGGACAACACATATATTTCTGACAAATCAGGATAATGAGGATCTTCCATGTTGTGCTGTATTTTGGACTACTAACCACACTGGTCCGGTTTCATCCATGATCAGAGAGGAACTTTTCCTCTGCTGAGGTGTTGTTATGCACACACACATGCCCTACTAGAGCAGAAATTGTTATGGTTTGGGTTTTTTTCAGGCTCTGGTGCTTCTGACAGCCCGAGGCTGGCACACAGGTGCAAGAGTTGACTGGCTGTCATTGTCACACAAATGTGACAATGTATGTCACAAAAACAGTGCTTTGACCTGCTCCTTCCCACTCCCCAATCCACCCACATACACTGCTTTGCTCCTCATGGGAGCAAAACAACAGAGATGAAGCAGCTGTGAAATACACCTGCCCTCCGTTTGCAGCCCTGCTCGATTACACACCTTTAACTTGGCAATATAGACTAGTTATGCTGTAATATAAATACATTTCTTTCCTCTACCCACAGCTCTGGATCAATCAGCAGCATGAAACAGCAGAAGCGAAATGAAGTAATAACGTGGGGGTAAAAAAATAAGAGTTGATATTGTAATCAGCCAACTAAACATCATTAGAACATACTGTCCTGCTCAGTGGGTGTACAGCTGCACTGGGCCATGACCAAATCTATTAATAGGCCATGCAGAGCTCTTTGTAGTTCTATGAGCAATGCTCCTCAAACGTTGAGCCTTGAGTTCATTCTCTGTAACTTCAATAACCCCCTCGTGGTGTATAGTTACAGTAGCCCTTCAGCAAGGATGAAAAGTTTGGCTCTAGTCTCTTCAGGCTAGAGGCAAAAATCCTGCTCTTCATTTTTCGCCCAGACCAGAAGGGGGAAATAATGCTGGGACCATAAACTTATTCTAATGTGGACAGGAGATTGCCTATAGAGTATCTGTGTTGTTCTAGGCTTGATGGCAGACATGAGGAGTAAAGATTGGGGTGGAAAATACATAGTTTGGTTTGTTGTTGCTGTGGAAAGGATTGCATCCCAGGTCCAGGGGACTGGCCTGTCACATGCCTGCAGTATTCTGCACCCTGTGGGCCAGCACACTTAGCACGTCACTCCATAAACCGGCTGCCATTTTAGGATTGTATGCCTCCTGCCAAGAAGCTGCACACCTACACAAGAAACCCCTTAGTCCCTGTCTGTAACTTTACACTAACAAGCAGAGACTTCCAGCCTAAAAGTTATTTTATTTTATAAATATTTAAAGTTAAGGAAAATTATTTCTACCTCACACCCAAAAGACACAGGATGATGCAACAGTGCAGATCAGATGTTTAGCAGGCTGAGAGAAGGTAACTCCATGTATCAAGGTACTGGGGAGACATTACGCCATGAAAATATCTGTAACACCCTTGGGCTGCTCCAGTCTCTTTCTCCTACCATCGACTGGTTTATGGCTGGAGCCAAAAGCCAGTGCTGCAGCTCTATGATTAATTCTCATCTTCCCCATGACTGAGGAAGGGACTTGAGGTCCCTGGAGGCAGTGGATGCTTTCTGCAGGACATGACCCCAAAGAATTGGAGTCTGGTGAATGTCTGGAGTGCTGTCTGAAACTCAGGGGTGAAATCGTGCTTGGTGGGAAAGAGCAGCAGCAATGCAGGAGAGAAATGCTCGAGGGGAGAGGGTGTACCCAGAGAACAGTGGAGGAAGCATGTGTGAGGCAGCAGCTGAGGAAACAGGCAGCAGGGACATGGTAAGCACTTGGAAATGAACCCTGGAAACAAGCAAAGGCAAAGTGCTGTGATGGAAGGAGAGGTGAAATGAGGGCTATGTCTGGAAACAGCCTGAGGAGAGCCCTGCTTGGGGTCAGGGGCTGTGTGACTTGCACTGACTATGCAAGTTCAGCCACTGCAAGCTGGGAAAACCTGACTGCAGCTTCCGGGGCTTGGTGGGACAACTCTCCAGTTCAGAGCAGGGCTGCCACCTAAGTCATCTTGGGCTTGGCTGTGCCCATTTATTTATTTAACTGAATTGCCCAAGCCGGCAGTCGAGTCACCACCGACAAGCGTCAGTAAGGCTTTCACACCTTCCAAGGTCTCCTCTCAGCCCGCTGGCAGCAGCAGGGAGGGCTGGTTTGGGCAGGAACACAGCAGGCTTGCCAACCCTGCCTGGGGCTCCTTCCCCAGTCAATGGAGCAACAGGGAGGGGGTGCAGCCTTCCGGCAATGATTCAGCCCACCAAGGAGCAGAACCGCCTTCATGAGGTGCATGTTTCCCTGCTCTGACTGTAGGCAGAGCCTAAAGCAAAGACAGGCTGTAATTTAAGGATCCCAGCCAAAATGCTGGGATTTAGAGTTAGAGAGGATGAGTCTGGATATCCATGCAGATAGACGATATGTGTAAAAGTTAGCATGGCATAGCAGAGTGAGAGAAGGTGAGTCATCTCAGAGAGCACCAGAGCTGACTGTACAATAAGCACCACTTCTTGTGTAGCTATAAATGCACATGAAGTGGGAACTGGTGTGTTGGCTGTGTCTCCCAGTATTGCACATTTCAGTTAAGCTCTCTGGAACAACTGGCTGTTGGTATTAGTTTTAAGATAATGCCAGCAGGAAGTAGTGAATGACAAAGCATTGCTGGCAAGCGATCAAGCTGTTAAACAACCTCTGAGAAACACAAGTTATAGATTCTTTATTATATTAATTTGACATTACAATTTAGAGATAAGGTTTTCCAGGAACCCAAGTGAACCAGCATTCAGTTTTATTCATAAGGTGCATCTGAAAAGAAGTCAGTAGTAGTTAATATTTGTAGGCTATTCTCCAGCTTCTTTGTTGATGAAAAGCTAGGTCGCTTCTGTTTCCAGGGCTAGACATACTATTTTGGCACATGCTGTTATGTTATTATGATAAATCCAACACAGATACTCTCTAGTCATTTTGGACTGTAAAAATATTTCTGAAGGCAGCAGCAATGCTGCCTACAACCAAGTCAGGATGAGACTTCAAGGGCAGTTTTTTGTCCTCTCTTCTCCTCACAGCTGTTTGTATCACCGAACAGCACATTCCCAGTATAATGGTTCCTTTCTGGCTTTTCTCCCATGCCTCCTACCACAGGTGCATTGCCAAGGCAGAAGTGTAAAAGCTACATCATGCAGCAGCCAAGCAGCCTGTGCCTCTCTCAGCCAAAGCCCCATAACAGCAGTCACCTCCCTCTTCCCAGGAGCAGGGTCCTCTGCCCAACTAGGTGGCTATGAGGGGCATTTCAGACCCCAGAGCTGATGCAGAGGGATGTGCATGGCCCAAAACGTGCTTCCTTCTACCACATGACCTATTACAGTGGTTGGAACCTCAGCTGCCTTGCAAAAGCTTTCAGTGCAGGGGGGGTAGAAATGCTTAAAGCTACGTGGGCGATCAATGGAAATGTGTCAGTAGGTGGGTGAGGGAACATAACGGAGTAAGCAGCAAGCATTAGGCACTGGATACCATGGAGAACACACAGGCGGTAGAGTGAGGCAGAGGATTTGAGTTTGTCACATCTTTTGCCTCTGTTCCACCTTCTTTTCCCTCTTTTTCTTCATTTTTCATTTGCTGGGATAGTGCAAGTGGAAAAGAACATCCAGACCCATCCATTCTGCCATTCAGGACACTGTTTTTAAAATAAACCACATTATACCAGTGTTTATGTGGAAAACATACTGGATAAATATTTTATGCCATGGATTCAGTTTCTTATCAGGACCTGTATTAATAATAACTATATAGATCCAATTGTTAGTGGGCTCCTCTTCCAATGAATGCTTTGTTTAAATGTATACTGAAGACTTGTTTTTAAAATGGCTTTCTTCTCTTTAATAGGATTTGACATGTTGGCTGTGGTATAGCATGCAAGTGGTTTGTAAAAAGATTTAAAATATATTTCTGAATGGTGCTATATAAATACTGCATGCATTGAATTGTATTATTTTATTGTGAAACTGAAAGGTTTCCTGTTCTATACCATAATACGATTTGTTATTTTTCCAGCACACACATTAGCCTGCATTCAACTTCTGCACAAGGTAGAGGAACTCAAATTAAATTTACAAGCACACCTGAGCAAAGCTAGTTAGCTGTGGCCAGATCATGTTTCTGTGATTAAATAATGCTGGCTATTATAACACATTGCACGAAAGTGCAGCTATAAATCCCTGTCTCGGTTTATTTCCAATGCTTCATTGCACTATAGAAACGCTGCTATACTTTTTAGTAAGCAAAAGGCTAGATGTGGGACTGAGTCACCCTGAGCAGATGTGGTAGATTCTAACTTGGAGGAGATAAGAGTAACAATGCTGCTCTCCCCTGAGCGTTCCCCTCAAGGACGTTCCCATGCTACGCAAACATTAATAAATCGATCTTCATTGCATCCAACCACAGACTTTATTAACTGAGGAAATTGGTTCCCAGAAAAATTTAGCATTTTTCTCAAGGCCAGAGAGTTGCTCCACAGTAAGGAGAAAGAGCTGGAGACCTTCACTTATTTGCAGCTAATGTTTAATGTTACATTAGCATGTAACAGGGTGTGCTGAAGGCACGACACTGCTGGGTGTTCACATTGCCAGAAATGCATGGGCACTGGTTTCCCACCCTACAGCAAGACCCTACTGAGCATGTTGGTCACCACCAAGTACCCCTGGGGACCTGCTAGGGTAGCAGGTCCCAAGGGGTTGAGGGACCATCTCCTGCCTGCCTCTGGGGATGAAAAGTCCATGGCTCCACCACTGTCTTCACTGGGACATGTTAGTAGGTCTCTCAAGGGCTCAGGAGCATCTCTTGGGGTTCATATCTGCCCAACTCAGGGAACAGAGCTGAGGAGATCCTGGCCCTACAGTCATCCAGGTCACACTGCAGCTTTCCTTTTGATGGAAACAAGGGTGACAGAGCTAAATGGGTGGCTGGTGCATACCCAGCTCTGAGCTGAAAATATACAACACATGGCCAGGACAGATATCTGAGGCTGGGGACACTAAAGCAGCTGAGCTTTGTCCAGAGTTCAAGGTTTTTACAGGTGGCTCTGACAGTTTTGCATTTTTTTAAGATTTCTCATTTACCAGTCATTTACATTGTTGCCAAAATTTGACCACTGGGAGTAAAGTTTTCCAGTCCAGGTGTTTGCCTGAGGCTGAATTACTTTAGATAGAATAGAGAGGAAAACTTTGTGTAGTTGTTCCTCATGGCCAAGACTTAGATTGAGGGAAAAGACTGGTTTGTAAAAAAATGATATGTCTTACCCTTTGAAACTCTCCAGTGCTCTGTAAATGAAAAGATAATTGTAAGTGAGAAAGGAAAGCAGAGCAGACAGAATTGGACTCTACGGGCACAACTCAAATTGATGGTTACTGTGGGAAGAGCAATGGAGGGCCTGGGTGAGGTGGACTGACACAGGCAGTATACCATGATTAAATGTGGAAGAATGGGCCAAACAAACACCAGACTTTACAGAACTGCACTGAATTGTTGCAGACTGGGGAAAGTTTGCTAGGGTGTGAGGCAGAAGGTATAAGGATAGCCACTTAAAGTTTTGCACCCAAGAGGAAACGCTAGTCTGTAGCCTGTACTGGGCTGGTTCCTAAATTTCACCAGTCCACTGCCGGCAGTGTTTATGTGTGAAACCACTGATGACAGCATGTTTTATCTCCCACATACTGTAAGAGCCGCCTCTTACCCCACAGGTGTGGTCTTTTAGCTGCCTTGGCAAATCTCAACATCACCGTATTTACCCTGCTGATAAGTCATGTGGATGTCATGCAACAGTACTTAACTCCCTTTAATTTTGTCTTTAATTGCACACACGTACTTGGGGTTTCTTCATGTATTCAAAGTCCTTCAGCCTCATACTGTGCACTAGAAAAACATGTCACAGCTGGCAAGCACCTATTTCAATCTGTTATTTTCCAGTATATTCCTGATTTATACCATGCTCTTAGAATCCTGAAATATTTTCTGCATGGGATTTTCTATAGTGCTTGCCACTGCAGAACAAGAGCTCCCCAGCCATTAGCTGGTTCATTTTAGCAGAACTTTTCTGTGATGAGATATCATGATACTGTCATTTGGCAAATGGGCATCTAAGTCAGCACTGCAGCTGCCAAGTCTGAACCCACCGGGACTTGATTTCTCAGAGCACTTACTGTACGACACGAGGGTGTGAATCACTGAAGCATCTCTCTGCCTGTCTCAGCTGAGACTGGGAGCTCAGCATTTCTGCACACCAAACCACTGGGCTTGGAAGGTAGGCACCTGGAAAGTAAAAGGACACAATTAGAGCCCATCTATGAGAAGCCTGGATGAACAGTATTTCCCAGCTCTCTGGAACAAAGGGTTATATCCAAGGATGTAATTTTGTACTTTTTTTTTGTGTCCCACAGTCCTGTTCCTTATTCTCTTCTAGCTTTTGGAATAACATGAAGAAGAGATGCTACCATAGCTACAAAGTGGGTCTAATTTGTGTACTGAAGGAAGGAGCTGTGTGGGAAAATACTGCCTGATCAGACAATTCAAACCATGTCTGCATAATTCTTGTATGTATGGGAGATGCATTAAATATCAAAGGTAATTTTAAATTAATGTTTTCTAACATTTGTGTACCTGTTCTTCCAAGCTTATTAGTATTCCTTCAAAGAAGGGGTTTGATTTGTTTTGAAATAAAAATTATTTATTCTAATTATAGAAATAGCTAGCTCTATTTTTCTTACAAAATATTTTTGCAAATAATATTGCCCTTCTCTTGACATTCCTCTCCAACTTCAGCACTTGAAGATGATAAATGGTCATCAAGCTCAGCATTTCTACCACCTCCTACCTGCTTTGACTCTTGTTTCATTAGAATTTCAGCAATGTGCTGGTTCATGGCAGATAACCTCCTCTCCCTCTCCAGAGTGCCTGTGAGTGTGTAGGGGGTGAGGGAATGGGTGCATTTCTCATCTCCTCAGCATTTATTACATTCCTCTTTCTCTACCTCCTCTGCAGCAATAAATCAATGCTACTTGTTATTGTCTACTCCTTGGGCAGCGTCGTGGGGGGAGAGGCAGACTCTCCTGACTATAATGCCATGTGTTTTATCAAATGCTAAAACAGAGCTAAAGATCCAAAGCAAACCAGTCTTGTTTTTTCAGCTTTTGAGGGGAAGAATCCTATCCAAGTCCTGCCAGCTGCATCACCCATCAACACGCTTTGTCACACAGGCTGCAGTTACCAGCCCCAGCCTTAAGTTGCCTGCACAAGCAGAAGAGGACAATGTGTCACTGAAGCAATGTTTCTGGTTTTACTCTGGGAAAGAAGATTTAAAGTTTCTGGTGCTGATGACTATTTCCTGCCAGCAGGCAGCTCCAGGAGTGGGATGCTGGATGAACCTTTCCTGTATGTGTGTTGAGTGAGATGTGTTCATGCTCCTTGGACTTCTGCCACTTGTTAATGGCAAGTAAAGCCCCAGACATATGTTGTGGGTGAAGTAAAATACAGCCTGATTATTGTTTACTTTATCAAGAGCAGAATCACACACACTGGTACCTGGAGAAACTGTAGATGTGGCACTGGGGGCCATGGTTTAGTGGTGGATTTGGCAACCTGAATGATTATATGATTGTAAATGAAAAGCATCTTCATAGCGGGACTGTGGCTTGCAGCAATTCCCTGGAGAAACTTTGTCCAGAAAGCCTCTGCTTTTTTGTTTTGTTGCTCACTTTCTAATCACAGCAAACTGTTTTCCTTCACACAGGCTTCCTGATTTTCTCCTGGAAAAAAAAAGGCCTTCCCACAAACCTGGCCCAACAACCAGGGATTAGATGTTCACTCCGCTCTCTCTACTGAGAACACCCTGAAGAGATGGGCTGGAGAAATGATCATTAAAGAAATCTGTGTGGTGGAGGACTGGCTGAGAAAGGCAGGCACATGATTTCTAGAACAGAGGTGTTTGGCTGGTCCAAGCCCAGAAGCACAAAAAATACCTGACACACCTGCACAGGAATCCAGGACCAATTTACACAGGCAGGTTTAAGCTGGGGTTACAGCTGGGATTTTTCCCTCCTTAACCCCTTCCGATGTTAACTGGGGTAACTCATATGGGAACCTTCAATGAAGAAGTTACTGAAGGGGTTTGCAGGCAGATTCTCAGGGTTTAAGTGCCAAAAAAGGCCCCCTGACACATTAGCATGTTTTTATTGTGGCTTTGTAAATATATTTTGCATTTTCTTTCTGCAGTGGCAAAAGGTGTACAGTTAGATCCCCCCCAAGCAAGAAATGTACTTTATCAAGCCTCGGTTTGTCAGCAATGGCATTGGTAAAAGCATGCACACACACGCACTTCTTTCTCTGTGTCTTCCCTAAACTTTCACTAGTCTTTTATTAAAGTGGCTGCCTCAAGCTGCTGACAAACTAACAAAATGTGCTGGGTATGAAAAAACCCCACCAACTCCAATTAAATCCAGATTCCTTCTCCTGCTCCAATTTCACCATTTCTTCCTGCCCCTACCCTGGTTTTCAAGGGCACATGCAGGGGTCAGGATACTTTTTTCAGACCTTTCAAGGGCAGATGATGTCCTTGCATCAGACTTCACTCCATCCTAGCCCCCTCTGCCAGTGGGACTGTGAGGGCAGACCCACAGCTTGTGCTGCAGAGAGGCAGCCCTGACACGCAGAAAGGACCTGTCTCTTTCATGCTGCTTTTCGAGGCTCCAAAATCTACTGATGATAAGCAGGCAAAAAAGTATTACACGCAGAAAGGGGAGGAGTTCTTTTCTGTTTGCTTCTTTGCTCCCCTTTCCTGAAAAATATCTCCCCAGCCTTCAGGCAATTGTCAGGCTGTGGACTCACATGATGATAGAACTCAGATGGGTTTGCAAATACAGCACAAACTTTGAGGGAGATTTCTGCTTCAAGAGCTCTCCTTGCCCCATGGCATAGTGAGAGGGGGTAGAAAAAGGGAAAATTTTATTTAGTTTTTAATCATTAGTTTACTTCAAATAATTCCATATTGCCATAGTCCTGAGAGAGCAGTGAGTTTCGTTCAACAGGTGGACTTTCTCTGCACACTCTCTGCTTACACTGGACACCACTTTGCCAGTTTCCTCTGTAGAGATTATTTAGATCTCGTAGTGCTGAGCAAACATCCTTAATGTGGACAAAAGGATTTCAGGGTTTATGCAATCCAATACAGTAGGGATATCCAGCAGTGTGAATCCAGCAGGCAACAGCCAAGAGCAGACCATTCATCACTGTCACTAGGCACTGTTTCTGTTTCACATGCCAGTTAGATGCTGAACTGGAAGATGTCCAGATCTTGCAGGATTGAGATGGAGACAGGACCAGCCCTTCTCAAGGGCTTTTATCATGTTCAAGGTAGAGCAAGATCAGATACTGGGTTGCATTGAGAGAATTTGCTTGCATAAAGCAACAATTAAATAATGATAAGCTCTAGGTGGAGGATAATGTCTCTTCTGGAGGAAAGCATGGATGAGCTCATGCTTTGGCTTTTTTTTTCTCCTGGAAAAAACAGAAAGCAAGAATGATAATGGAGATTTCCATTAAAGACTTTCCTCTGTTTTTGTTGTGTATACGGGGTTGAATTGGGAGGTAGAGAGTATTGACTTGCTGGTCAATAAGGAGGCTGTATGGAGCCTTCTTTCCTGAAATGTCACATTGGATAGAGACAGTTTTCTGCAAGAAGCAGGCTGAGAAGGATGGGTAATAAAGATGTTCAAGAACTGACAAGACTATCTGTGGCTCAGAATAAGGCAGGAAGTGTAATTAAGGAATCCTTTGACTGAACCTATGTGGATCGCTTTCAGAATGAATAGGTCAGGACAGGGTATATAAAAGTGAGCATGTTTTAAACCATCAAGCAAGGAACCTTGGTCTATAGTAGCTATTTTAATCTTGTTTTGAATTAATATTTGTTTGTTTTCTTTAAGGAGAATAAATTCTTATTGCTTGGTAAATACTAAATTGTATCTCTTAAATAAGAGATGGCTGCTTAAACTACATTCTTAAATGCTTAAATGGCTGCTTTAAACTACATTCTGTTCTTTTTGTTAACCTTAGCCAGGAGCAGAAGAGGTCGTAGAGGATGGGAGCATACATACATGGGAGGCCCCTGATTTAAATGGTATATGCTTATTTGGAAACATAGCTTTAATAGTTTTTTTTCCAGAGCAGGAAATGGTGAGTGATCCACTGATCTTTTTTTTGTTGTTGTTATTATTCTGTTTATGTTGGATTCTACTCCCACAGAAAGTGGAATTAAATGAAAAGTGAAATACACTTATTTTACAAAGATGCATTTGTGAAAATGATGCAATTGAATTGATCTGATTGCTTGGGTTTTCAAGATTTTAGATGAATACTGCTGATCTTCTTGCCCCAGAGTCTAGAAGTGGGAAAAAAGGTTCTCCAACTCTCAGATATTCTCAGCCTGAAGTGAATAAGATGTCAGACTGAGCTTCATCCATCTGCCTGATGCCCGTGATGGGTTTATCTGGATGCAGATTAGCTGTGCCGTGGGTGCAGAGACCTGAGCTGGCTCATGCAGCGCGGCTGATGGGTTCAGGTGCAGCGTCATGTGAAGGCAGCACTAGGATTTGAAGGTCAGGGAAGGTTCAGGAGGTGGATGGTCGTGTTTGCACAGAAGTGAGCTTAAGCTCATAAACTCTGTGAGGCCCAGCCTGTTTCCCTGCACAGCTGCCCAAGTGGCTGGTGCCATATGTTTTGAGGTGTGTCTTCTTCTAGAAGACACACTCTGGCTAGTAGCTTTTATTATTATTAGTATTATTATTATTATTGTTATTATTAATCAAAATGTCCTCATTGCAATACCACATATACTATGGAGGACACTTGAGCTGAATAAACAAAGCAAACCGTTTTGTTTCAAAAACTAGTTGAGCAGAGACATAAATTCTGCTTAGTCCACGACTTTCACAAATTCAGAGTTTTCTTTCTTTCCTCCAAAACTGGTAAGTGAACTTAGAGTGCTTAGTACAAAGTAAATTTCTTTCAGTATAACTCAAATTGTATGATTAAATGTTGTAAATTCAGGCTTTAACAGTTCATCAGAACTTTAAATAGGCTTATTTTTAAAATAAGTCAAATTCTAATTTAAAGGAAAAAATTTAAATTTGTGCTTTTGTGCTTGCCCCCCCCCCCCCCCCGACCCTGTTCTTTTTTTGTCCACAGACAGATTATGCATGGGCAGGATTTTCTATGTCTGCCCATGTTTTATGTCACTGGCAACTCTTATTCTTCTGGCTTATTTGCTTTTTGGTTATCATGAAAACCATGGAGTTTTGTAAGATGGGATCTATATGGAAACTAGGAAAAATAAAAGGAAAATAAAACAAAAAATTAAAGGAGTAATAAAAAAAATAAAGGGCCAGAATATTCTGTGCTTGCTTCCTATAACACCATGCAACCATTAGAATCCATTTATCTTTCACTAATGATCTTTTATTAGAGGGAATGTCTGATTATTTGGTACTTCTCTGACATATCCTTTCTCTCCCTCATTCCCTTCACTGGCTAGAGGGATTGGTGGTGGCCAGAAATACTGCAAACATAAATTACTCCAGCTTCCCTCAGGAACTGGAAACAAAAGCACACCCATTCAAACACTTGGAACTCTCTTTAAAGTCCTGCAGAAGTAGTGGAAGGCTTGAGGTGGAGTTTCTTAACCTGTCTAAATCAGGACTCTCTTCCTTGACATAAATCAGGAAAGGAAAAATTCAATGTTTTACTAATTTGTGCAGGACTTTGATGATAATTTGCCTAGAGACATTTAAGTGGTACAACATGAAATAACAGAAACTAAAATTAATGGAGTTGGAATGGGTTTGCATTGTGCAGGGCCCCCACATATGGTTACAATTCAGTGTTTCCTCTGTATCTGACAGGATCCTTACAGAAAGAATGCTTCTAAGGAACTGCTACTGCACCCACCATGAAAGCATGGAGAAGAAAACCTCACCCCACAGTGTCTGTTCACCAATCTTTCTCCTCCCATGGTGACTCCTTGTGGGTTTTATTTGCGCTCGAAATTAAGCACAAGTCTGAGTTTGCTCTCATAAGCAGGCTTGTCCTTTGTTCATGGTTTAAATCTCGAGGGCAGCACTGGGAGGTCTCCCTGTTTGGAAGCAGTTGATAGAAACTCCATGAGGTCAGTTAAGCTGCTCACACACAGCACCATGAGCCACCTGAGATGCTGTGAAACAGCTGAGGTTTTCAGGCTGATCTGGCAGACGTGGCACAGCACCTACAGGAGGCACCTGTCCGCCTGGAGAGGCAGCCGGAGGCCAACCACACCACTGCGGGACAGCTCCAGTGTTTCAGAAGACACAGCACACACGTGGTGTCTACAGATGAGCCAGGTGCCTGAGCTCCCGTGGTGACCACCTGAAACCCAGTCAGTGCAGTCAGCAGCGTCTAAAAGCTACATAAAACCATATGCTGGGGTGCAACCCAGTTGCATCAACACAGGTATCAATTTTCTTTTGAGGTGTTCTTTCATATTTCAAGTATTCACACAGGCTGGCAAACATGATTTGGAACTATTAATAGTATCTAGGAGGAGCAGTTAGACACTAGGTAGGATACTCAGCTAGAACCAGAACCTCCATTTTGGCAAGCAAATTTCTAGGTCTAAAGAGAGGCTCATGCTCTGTGCCATGAACAACAGATGATTCAAGTTTAGAACCAGCCCAAGAGCAAAAAGCTCCAACTTGGCTCCTCCTGTGTTAAGCTGTGATGGTGCCTCAGCACACAGCGTGGATGAGGAGTTGTGTGTCACAATGCTCACGAGTTAACCTCTTGCCAAGTTCTCCCCTCACCCCGTAGACAGAAGCTACACCTCCAGTTAGCCTGTGGCAACCACTGACCAAAGGGTTGGCCTTGCTGGAATGCCAGGTAAACAGAGTGTGCCACATTGACACAAACCTGGCCAGATACAACCCTCACTGAAATGGTGAACTTGTGCCCAAGTATTAATCTGTCTTTCATTTCACTATTTCCATTGCTCATAATTATTACCATTGGCACAAACAGTGAGTTTATCCCCCTTGCTCAAGCCTGCAGTAAGTCTGACTTCTTCATAGCTATGCTTAATTGTTGCCAGGGCTCCCTGTAGGAGCATTAGCCTGCTTAATATTACATGGCTTGAGAAAATTAAATGATCAATATCAGGTTAAGAGCACTCAGTTGTTCTTTCTTGGCTTTTGTAATTGCTTGTGTGATGGGAAAATAATTACTATGTTGAGTTTATTGTTATTCTCATTGTCCTCAGTTGGTGATTTTGTTGTTCAGCTATGGACATGTCTGATTTAAATTGTCTATAATATTGCTGTCTTAGAAGGAAATAGAAAGGAAAGGGGAAGGGAAAGGAAGTAGGAAAATTAAAGGCTGATCTAAGATTAACATAGTGTTTACTCTGGCTCCTGGCAAGGTCTGTTTGTAAAGGGAGACTCCCAAAGCAAAAATCATCTTGAGTGAATTTGTTTAAAGTGACACTGTCAACTTCAATATCACACTTCAGGATTTTTGGTTTTTACTCCACGCTAAGTAACACCCAAACCAATTATACCCCACTAATCCCATTGGAACACCTCAGGTTACAGTTGTGAGAATAGAGAAAAAGCATTAATCTCTATTTTTTGGGTTGTTTTTACTGCAATTCCTAGCACACTAATTTCCTATTCTAAGTTGGAAGGGACTTGCAAGGATCACAGAGTCCAGCTCCTAAGTGAGTGGTCTGATAAGGGGACTGAACCCTTAATCTTGGCATTATTAGCACTATGTTCTAATAGCACAGTTCTAACCAACTGAGCTAATCCATGATCCCCAACTTGTATGGAAAGCTTATACACAAAAAGGATCATGTGGATTTGGGCCATGCCCAAATCTTCTGTAATTTGTTAATAGGTCTCCTTCCTGTTGTTTATGTTGCTTTGTGATAGAGTAAGAGGAGAGGAAAAAAACGCCACCCATGATTTTTGAAAAAAGATTTCTGAAGCCAGCAGGGGAAATAGAAAAACAGAAATCCCCATGAGTCCTCTGCAGGGAGGGGTCAGGGTCCTTGCTTTCAGCCATGCAGAGACAAGACAGTCCCTAGTGAAAAGATGCCTACTGTCTTCAGAAGCCAGTGGGAGTGGGCTGATAAAGAGATCCCTTTAACTGTGGCGCTTATGAGTCACTGGTGTCAGCGTTAAGACATCCTGGGAGAAAGAAGGAAACAAAACTGGTTATTCACTGCCTTTGTTTAGCTGCCTTCAGAGGTTTCAAGAGACCTGAATACAGAGACATTGTGGCATATGCCAACTGTTGACTCCATCAAATAATAAAGCAATCCCAGTGGGTATTAAGAAGCGTGGAATCATTCTAATGAGTCTGGCAAAATCTCATTAGGATGAACAGCAGGTGATGACAAAATATTTGCTCTGTATGCAAATTACTTGTTTCCTTCTCTGTCTGCACGTGGTTGCATGAGTGCTCAGAACAGGAGCTGTCACATAATTACTTACTGGAGTAAAGCACTGCATATGTGGTGGTTGCATTTCAAATATATCAGTGGAAAAATGGGAAAAATTATAGAAAGGAGAGCCCCCTGCATCACCAAACTCTTGCACAATAGATGCCCACTTTGCTGGGCATCCAGACAGTCCAGCTGTCTTTCCAGAAACGCTTTCAAAGCAAGGACATATGGCCTGCAGGTTGTCAAAACTTCTCCAAGAGCTGTGAGTATAGAAAACATGATGGAAGAAGGACAGGGGGTATGGTGAATATTGAGAACAAGGCAAAACATGGCAATTCCTGTTGGCAGAGGTAGGTTACCTGCATAGACCCAAGTCTGACCTGACCTGCTAGTTCAAAAAGCAGCTCCACTAATCAGCCCTGAACTATCCAGCTGCAGGCTCAGATGTTGCACAGTAAATCACTGCTTTGTCCCCTTCTGCTGTTTTAACATCAGACTGTGTAGCCCTTGATATCTGTTCTGTTCCTGATGGTGTTTCTGGCATAGTACACTTCCATTCTCTCCAGTGTATCATTAATAATGCTTCACACATTTGTTTTTAATCACTTTGGTATTTATTTATTGCTGCAGTCCTGTTCCTACTCCTCATACATGTCAGAGGCAAAATTCTTGTGTGGGGGAAGTGGAAGTCCCTCAAGAGCCCCATTCTTCTGTGCACACTGGTGGAGAGGAGGACAGGGCAGTTGAGTCAAAGGACATTCCAGATTAAATAACCCAGGCTACACAAACACAAGTGTTCCTACAGATCTTCTCTCCAGCGCCTGGCAGTCAAAAACCTTCACTATATACTCTCCCCATGTAATTGTGGTTTTCTCTCAAAAAAAAGGCATCAGGAATGCATTTGAAGCCTTCCTTCTAAAAACACCTTAAAGATCCTCAGGGGCATGAAAAGCTTCCAGGTCGGAAAGGTGAAGGACTGTGTATGTGATGATCCTGTGCTCTCACCATGCTCATTGGTTCTTACCTGGAGACAGTTGGCTACAGATTGTCCATCAGACAGGGAATTAAGTAAGCTGATTATGAGATAGAATCATTTGCTTTCCTGCTGAAGTCCTATAGAGATGGAGTAAAAACAATACACTAAATAATAGAAACTTGCCTCCCTTGCCATTCAGAGACTTGCAGCCAAAATCTTACGGAAGTCAGAGAAAGGGGACCAGTCCCCTAAAATTTCCCCTCTATAAAAGAAAAGAAAAAAAAATTTAAAAAAATAGTTATATGAGGCTTTGTATTCCAAGGATACTAGAATTAGTTATGATGTTAATATCATAAGTTAGAATTAGTTATGATGTTAATATGATTTTAATAATAGCGGCTATTTTAAATTGGTAACACTGTTAGATGCTAGTAATAGGAACTTTTTGGTCTGTAGATCTTTATCAAAAATGCTTTTCATACAAGTGATTTGTCATGGTAAAGCCAATATTATAATTTCTTCTTTCCTAAGTTTGAGAAGTCTGTAAGGGTCACCAGGTAGATCAAGTGATCAATTCAAGTGAATTGGGAAGCAATGCCTAGTACTCCTGATTCCCAGAGCAGCAGCTTGTCAGCACAGGGGCACTGTGGCTCACTGTGTCATTGCTGGGACTTACAGAGCTACCAGAGCTCCTTCTGAGGCCAGAGGTTTTAGGAGTAAGTTGGATAAATATCATTTGGGGTAGCATGGGCTATGACTCTCTGGGCATGAGGACTGGCAACACCATCTCTTGAGATCCAGACCTGAAGCCTAGGATTTGATGACAGTATCCTACACAGTATTCGTCTTAGATTTAATAATTGCATTAAATTGAGGCCCACAGTGGAAGTGCTGCCAAAATGACAGCAGGCCAAGAACTACATTAAGCAGTGAGAAGCGGGCTCGGCGGGGTTTGCAGGGCGGCAGGCTTGTTCTCACGGCTGGGTTATGGATGCCGAGGGAACACGTTCCAACGCAAACCGACAGCCGTGCACGGGGGGGTCGCAGTCGGCTGGTTCTGCTTAGCAGCTTTTGCTGACCAGCAAAAGCAATGGAAATCCCAAGCCCTCAAAAAACAGTAGTTCTTAAGCAACGACTTTTTCTTTCCTTTTCTGTTTTTTTGCTACCCGATTAGCCAAACAACCAAGTGTTTGTTCAGTGAGACTGACTGCAGTAAAAAAACTGGACAGCAATGGCAGTGATTCATTTCAGACCCGAAATGTCATCAGAAGTTAGCAGTGGTCTGTATCAGCTGACCAAAGGTCATGCACATGCTGATCCCAGACACTCTGAAAAAAATCCTATGGAGCCCTCCGAAATGCAGGATAGGTCAGAATGCTTCAGGTTTGGCTCCTTCTACCCAAAAGAGTCCTCCACCATGCCCAAGAGGCTTTGTGTCCTCACACTCATGCTCTAAGAGCATACCCTCAGGCTATGATGTGTCTGTGAGCATTCTGGAAAAACATCCCTTAGGTGAGCGAAGTACACTTCCCACTGGAAAAGACAGCAACCAGAAAGAAGTATTTCTCTCTCAGAATCACAGGAAGCCTACATGTTGTTCAGATGAGATCCAAGACCAAGCAGCCTAGACAGGAGAGCACAAGCCCTAAGCAACAGGGGCAGGAGTCAGTTTGTGCTGCTTGGCCTTGGCAGTGGTCCTTGCCTTCTTTTCTTTAGCAGTAGAGATGGAATCTTCTAGAAAATACAAGGACAGCTTACTCATGCGGAGGCATCTAGTGCTACCTGAGATGCCAAAACATGGCTTTCGCCTCTTTCTTCCAAAGGGGTATGTTGCATTTAAGACCTCTGCGGTATTTGGGCAGGCTGACCAGACCTCTTGGGAACCCCCAGGGATCTGAAACAGCACTACAAGTCCCTGTTTAAAGAATGAGACCCCTGTGTCTCTGTGCTGCAAGGTGTTCCAGTTGCTCAAGCTCTCATTTGAGTTTTTGCAGCCTGAAGTGAGCTCTGTGCTTTTGCTGCTGAGTGAGTTTGCAGTTAACAGCAGCAAGCATGATATATTCCCTGCAGGCTCAGAGGTGTCTGTACAGCAGGCTTACCTTGAACTGATAAATACCTCCAGATAGTCTTGTTGTTCCCACAGGTGAGTGGTAGTACTGCTCTCCTAAAAGTCCTTTGAAAATTAAAGTACTTTAATTAAAAGTAATTAAATTAACACAATGGTCAAAGTAAAAAGATACTGTAGGTGGGCATCTTTTATCGTGGATTTGGAGTGGATAGAAAGATCCTATGCATTCATGTCATTTTCCTCATAAAAATAATTCCTATTAAAGGTGGGGGAGGAGGGAGCTACCCTGTGAGTTCTCTGTCCTCAGCCTGCTCCCTCTGAGACACCAGAGCACTTTGCTTTTCTCTTCCTTATCCTCCAGTCCCAGCCACAGCCTGCAACTTCCTGACCTGCTGTTCTCATCCCCACCTACCCTTCCTAACGTGTCTTCAGCATTTATCTCAGAGTTTGCTTGATCCTACCTCTGCTCTATCACTGCCTCCCAAACCACTGTAACTTTCTTCTTCCATTCACTTCCTACTCTTTCTACCTGCCCCTCTAACGCTGGCTGTCCCAGGCCCTCAAAGTCAGCCTTCATATATTCTGCAGCTCCCCGAGGTCCCTCTCTCTATGAGGTCGACCCTGTACCTATCCTTGAAGGACGTCACTCCTGCTCTTCCCTTGGCCAAAGCAGATAAGTGCACATTTCCCCTTCATCTTTCCCCTACTCAGGGATAGAAATCCACCCATCCAGATCTAGAGAAAAATGGAATGTGACTGGGTAGAAAATGATTACTCTAATCTGGGGATCGATCTATCTATCTATCTATCTATCTATCTATCTATCTATCTATCTATCTATCCATCTATCTGTATATCTATCTATCTATCTATCTATCTATCTATCTATCTATCTATCTATCCATCTATCTGTATATCTATCTATCTATCATCTATCTATCTGTATATCTATCAAGTTATAGGTGGGGATGAGAAGTGCTACTATCTATACTATCTATCAAGATATATTTGTTTGTTTAGATAAGCTTCTAGGAAGTCTGGACCACGTTGGAGCATATCCACAGCCATTTCTGTGGAAAAACTGTGCTGCTACCACTCATTTGGTGTTTACTGGTAGCAAACTGTAAGTCACAAATTGCTCCAGAGCAGGCAAGAAAAGGTTCTTAAGAAGAGAACAGCAGCTAAGTTGATGAACACAACTTCCTAACTTTTTTCATCTCCCAGTTTTCAATATTGTGCTGAGTTTGCTCTTCAAATGCCTGACTGACAAATGTCGTTTCACTTTTACTTAAAGTAGCTCAGAAGGCAGATTATTATTATTTCCTGTTTTTCCCCTTTGTCTTCGCATAATAAAATCAAAGTGGTAACCACCGGCTTACCTAGGTATTTTTGTGAACTCTGGAAACAAGATTCATCCTGCCTTTCAGCCCATGCTGAGGCATTTAAACCAGAAGTTTGCCCTTAGATACCCTCACTAATCACTTTGCCTTAGGCTGAAACACCCTGTACATGTGTCACACTTCTCCCATACCCAAACCTACCAGAGGCCAAATGTACAAGCTGCATTTTGTTTACCCTCCAAGTCGCTTCTCCTCAGCAGATCCAGAACTCTCTGTGAGGCTCGCCCACAGTGGCCTTTATGCCTTATAGATGTCAATCCTTTTTGGCAACTCTGCTTTGCAGGTACTTGGGGTTTTCAGAAGCAGATGTATCTCTCCAGCTATGTTGGTTAGCAGGGACAGACCAAGAGGAAATTAGGAACTGAAGGCATTGTTATCCTGGCGAAGGTTGTTCTGTACCTCCTAGTGTGTGCACAAGGTTTTTCCCTGAGCTGAGCATGCCCACACTGTCATTACAACAAACTTTGCTGGGAAGTCATAGGATTATCTTTAGTTCCTGAACAATACAGCTGCAGACAACTCTTTGAAGCCTTTTTGTTCAATTTAACTTAACGAAAATTTGAGCCTTCATCTTGGTGTAGAGTTAAAATGTTCCTACTTGAGCTAAGAGGATATCTTCTGTATTTTTTTAATCCACTGATTTTTCCTGTCTCCAGAGAAGACACAGAAAATCCAACAGTTTGCTCTGTACTTGCTAACCTTACACTACCACACAATTTTTAGTAACATTGGGAACAATGACTTACAAGGCAGTGTCCTGTAAGGGAGCAGTATAACTCCAAATCTTGCGTAAGTGAAACTTTCGCAAACTTCAGCGAGACTTTTCTTTCGTCATTTATGGAAGAACAAAGCATCTACTCTTTCATATTTAAAAAATCACCTCATCCTGGAATCTCAAGTCTAAGGTGTTTTTACTGTGAAAAAGAACTTCATGGTTATGATAGCAGAATATCAGATTACTGACTCCGTACAACAGTCCTCTGTTTGGCTTCTGTCTACTTCTTAACAACATTTAGTAAAAAGCTGAATGCCTTCCAGAGACACCTTTAATTTACATGCTAAGAATGTTTATTCCTCTCAAGTGGTCAAATTAAATTGTATCAAATGAGCTGTATGGGCTTGACATAGGTTCTAAGGCCCTGTTTAAATTGTTGTGTGTTCATGAAACAACTAAAGCTGAATAAAAAGTACCAAAAGAATTTCAGAGAGGATTAGTTCAAATGTTTAACTAAATTAATGTCTGCTACGGTTGGTTTCCATGGGCATTCATTTGATCTGGCAAAAATGCTCTTTCCTAATCATTTAGCCAAAGTCTGATTGTAAGTCACATCTGCATGGCTGGGGAAGGTAAACAACGATTTTGCCTCCTGCGGTCACTTGCAACGGAACAGCTGTGTATCACACCTCTCGCATAGCAGGTGTCCAGCAGCCAAGGTACTCAAGAAAACTTTGAATTTTTACTGATGGTACATTATTTGGCTGGGTCTTAAAAACAGTAATTCTGTGTGCATTGACTGTTTTTACAGACCACAATAGCTGGGGCTCAAACACCTCAACTTCAGACCTTGCAAACTAGGCATGACTGGAGTCATGGCATCTCTAGGTGAACACTTTGACATTTCAACAGGTTTTGATGTCAACAGGGATAAGCAAGTCTTCCAACATGGTCTGCTGAACTGATTCATCTCTCCACACAGACCCTATCTTCACTATCTTCAAAAAAGCCTTGAGAATATGAGGTAGGAGCATGGGAGTATTTCAATGAAGAGGGAAAAGAGTGTTTGTGATGGTGTTACCCAGTACCTTCAGAGTAAATAGCCCTCATCCTATACTCACTGAAATTGTAAACCTGAAATACAAAATTAAGGTGTAGAGAGCTTAGAATATTTTGTTTACCCCTGCTTCAAATAACAACATTGCATAGGTTACTACTGATGTTGTAATTAGCAACCAGTATCCCAAGCTGCCTAGAGAGGTGCCCTCTCCCAGTTTTGGATATGATCTCCAAAGGACCTCAGCTGGAAATATTTTTTTGATTACCTGATATGAAGGGTGCTCATACAGATCTTCAGTTGTGACACTTGCTCCTCAATTTTGTCTATGAGATCTTAGCAGTCTAAACCAGTGCCCTTCCAAAGGTGGACAGAAGTTCTAGGTAAAGCCCAATAGTTTATTAACATTTAATGCTTTTGGTTGTGCAACAAAATAGATCTTTTCTTCATGCTTTTGATAAGGGAATAACTTATGGTCAAACTACAGGGCAACTGGCTGGACTACTACAGTCATGGGATGACTTTGTAACCTCTACAGCACTACTTAGGGTTATTATCTTTATTTATCTGTTCAATAATGTTTTAACAGATATTGCCAGTGCATGTCTAGAGGGGGACCTGCTAAGCATAAACAGTAAATATTAATCCTCCTGTCTCTTCCCTGAGCACACCTGCCAATGCATCCCTAGTCTTCAGATCTGATACTCCTCCTTGGCACTGCACTTAAATATCACAAAAATAAACTACTACAACTGGTGATCTTTGCACTGTACTCAACAACATCGGGAAGTAATCATGGCTAATTGCTATGGCTGTAATTCCAAACCTGACAGCTGGCAGAGAATCAGAGGCCTCAGTCACATTTGCTGAATGTCTCTCTAACACGCTCCACCAGATAGTTTGCGGCAGTGCTCTCCAAAGCCTTGCCCTTTGACTACTTGCATTTCTCCCGTACTGAGGTAGTTGCTGCCAAGGCTGTTCTCCTCTAGAGTAATTATTTGTGCAGTCTAATTTCTTGGAAGCCCAGCTGGCAAATGCTGCTTTCATGCAGGCTGGGCTAGATCTATCTAGAGAAAGGTTGGCAGTGTTAAGCTTTTAGGGGCACCTAGAGGGAATGAATAAACACTGGTTATAAAGAAAAAGCAGGTGCCATCTGCTCCCACTCAGGTAACTCCTGTTGACTTCAATGGGAGTGTGACAATTTTCACAGCCACTCCATTTGCTTTTGTGGAAATACTTTCTTTAACATTAACAATGATTCAAAATGACAACCCCCAGAGGTCTGAGGGGGGCAGAGAACTGAAAACACTGATGATGGAGTGTGGATACATTCCCATGATAGTCAGCTGACTGGATCAGTTGACACTCACAACAGTCTATACATCCCAGCAGTGGGTTCCTGAGCTGAGTTAGGTGGCATTTTCTAAATGGCTTTGGTATCACGGGATCAGTTGTTCTCATTGCAGAACCCAATTTAGAGAAAGTATTACCAAGACAATTACTTTTAGTAGAAACTTGTGTGTCAGAGGTGTGTAGAAACAGATGTACTTCTCTCTGACAGAGGTGTTGCACCTTGGGAAATACAGCACTTTAAGAAAGAGTATTTGTGCTTCCTGGGATGACATTTCCTTTGGAAATAAGCAGGTGATCACATCTTGAAAAGTTCTCACTCCAGCAGGAGCATCCAGGTAACTTCAGAAAGCCCTGCATCACCTCTAAAAGGAACAAACACTGAAAGATGGAAAGCATTTCTGATGAAACAGTGGGTATAGGAAGGTCTGCATCCTGTGCCACCAAAATCGGAAAAGAATAAAATGCATAACTAATCTTCTAGTGTTTGGGCAAATGAATAACAACATGGTAAAATAAATCCAGTGGCAGTGCCGAGACAGTGGATAAAATCTGACTAGAGACCAAAGAGTGCCTTGAAGGAGCACTAGTTTATTTTGAAAGGACTGGTGAACCTAATGTTGGCACTTGAACTAGAATTGTAAAAGAAAGATGTGAAATTGCTGCTCATTTTGCTAGCAAAGCCATGGAATCCTGCAGACACTGCCATATATCACATCCCGTAGTTTTCCGGTTTTAAAAGTAGCACATTTCATATTACAACAGGGCTGTGACCAGAGCTATGTAGAGACTGTTCTCTCTAAGCTGAGAACTGAATTTGCCTGTGGGTTCAAGATATCACTGGAGAGTTTCACAAAGGGCCTTTAGCTGTGGTGGCTCTCCCAGCTTCTTCAGTGTGTGCCCTGCACGAACCTGGCTTGCCTCTAGACTTGCCCAGACGCATTTGGGGCGCAGGCACCTGGTCAGGGTACGGTGCCTGAGTCATCGCTTCCCAGCTCCTTGCTCCTGGTGTGGAGTCTGCATGCGCAGCACCCGAGGCAGCAGTGAGGTAACACAAGGCAGAAGAGGCTGTAGATAAGGCTTGGGCACTTGATTCTCTGTCAGAGCCTTTCACTCCAAGACCTGCATATGGCAGCTGGCATATACCTCCCTTCAGGCTGTTTTGCTAATGCTCCAAAGCCAGTGGAGTGTACGTGACTGCAGAAGAAGTTAAACTGGTGTAACCAACCCAGCACAATGAGAATGCTTAGAGGAGAATTCAGCAGAATGCATTTTTCTTTCCCTAAGGTGTCATCTAGGAGATCAAACCAACTGATCTAATGACCCTCTCTTACCAACCATGGCTATTCAAAGATATGTACATCTAGTCCTGCATTCGACTGTGTGGCATGAAAAACACCACTTGTATTCTAGCTGGGCTGGCACAGGCAGACATGATGGCCTCTGCTGACTGGAGTTAAAATGTAGTCACTCTCCCCAAGAATTGCCCTAGGCTCCTTCTGAGTTAAAGATCAAACACTACCAGTTTTGAGGGTAGCAAAGCTATTTTCTCTGGCTTAATATATTGTTTTGCATTTGTACTGACATTCCTTCCTTCCAAACTCAGTCCCAGGCACCAGTATTAAAAGATGCTTATGGTGCAAAGATTTGTATTTCATCATAGTGTAACACACAGGGCAGGGGCAGACTGAATTTGTGATTTTTTTCACAGGCTTTGGAGTATCTGTAATGAATAAGATGCTAAAAGGAAACTAAGTCAACAATAAATGCTTGAGATTTATGTTTTTTTTCAGGAGCATGGAGAAAGCAAGTAAAAAGGAGAATGTCTGGATGATTACAGTTCACCCAGCTCTATTCAGGATCTTCACATAGCTGTGAAGAGCAAAGCACAGTGCACTCCTGTGTTGGACCAACTAGGCTGGGCTTTGACAGTGAAATTGAAAAAGACTAGAAGACTTCAAGATAAATAAGACAGCAGAAAAACGTAATGAAGAAATTAAACTGACCTTCTTTAGAAAAGGGTGAGACAGGATAAACAGGGAGAGATCTTGTTTTGCTTTCATCCTGGAAAAAATAACATTTCTTCCTTTCCAGTTCAGCACAGTTGACTGATTTGGAAACAAATCTGTTTTCTCTGGAAAGATTTATTTGCCCAATGACTTTTTTTTATTCTTTTTTTTTTTTCTTTTTTGGCAAAAAGCAATAGGTTGAAAGAACAAGGCTTGTCTTGTTAGTAGGTTTAAAGGGCTCAGTAATTAACTGGTACATTTGGAGGCATGGCATGCAGGATACTTGCTGCAACCTACTTTATTACAGTGTCACAGGGAAGTGCTGTGAAATGGGCAAGAACTTTATAAAAACACTGTTTATTTCTCAGGCAGTATCAGATAGCAGGATTATTTCATTATGAAGTTATGCCAGATTATTTGCTGAAGTAAGGACACTTTGCCCTGACCTTTGAGAACGTGCTTTCATCTGTGACATGCTTTCTCTCTCTCTCCCTTCCTTTCTGTCTTTCTCTCAGTCTTTTCTAAGTTGGAAACAGAGCGACACTTATTTAGTCCAGGGACAGCATGCACTTTTTCACATCAGTCCTTTGCAATACATAGTAGGTGCCTTCAAAAAACAAATTGACATCCTGTGACTTGGGAAGTCTGTCACAAGGGTCATTTGTCCCTGAAGTCATCTCCTTTTGCTGCACAATGTTTAGCAATGTTAATCACAGCCAAACCTCTTTAACTCCCTTACATTTTTCTGCCTCTTTTTTTTTTTTTTTTTAATTTGGTATGATACTGCAGACAATTGCTGGCTTGAAACAAAATTTAAAAAAATGTTGGTGGCTCAAAATAGGACTGTAATTTCATGCTGCAGTGTTTTAAGTCCGGGTGACTTGACCTTGTGAAGACCTAAAATTCTGCATCCTGCAGTAACTGTAAATAATGTGGAGAAGTGCTCAGCACTTCTGGAATACAGCTACTGTTAGCCCATTCCCTGAATGTGCAAGCCAAACTAGAGGCATCTGTATTTGGAAATGCAAAGCTAGCGAGTCTCTTCAAGTGCCAAACAAACCCTTGTGGGAGGGAAGAGAGTCTCTTCAAGCATATTTCTGGAAATGCAAAAGATAAACATTTATCTTGCAAAATTACGCCTCTTGTATCTCAAGGGCAACCTAAACACTGAAAACTTCCTCTGACTCCTATGCAAGTCCACATTTGCTACTCATACTGAGACTGAGAAGTGCAGCATTTGCCAGTGTGGCAATTAACTTCTCAATTCTTGGATATTCCCAACAGTGTACGCAACTGCAGATATCCACATCCATTTCCTACTGTTATACAGAACCCTTCAAACTGAGGTCGAGATTTGGCCCTAAACATCAGTGTCTATTTATTACTATATTCCTTTTGTTTCTTTCCCACTATTTCCTTTTGTTTTTTTCCCACTTTAGACTCTGGTCTGGTTTCATCAAATAATAACAAGGATTTTGGTATGGGGAAAAATCACAAGTATCTGGATATATGGGTGTATATTACACTAGGGTTGCAGGGTACTTGGATCATAAAGAGGTTTGTCAGAAAACTCTATCCTCCTTCCCATTTAAAGGCCAGGTCATCGATTCTTAGTTTTATTCAGAGCCCAGTGGAACAACCTGGGAGGAAAGTTGTGACTTGCTGAATCATTGTCTCTTCCTGATCTCCTCACTGCACTGGAGAAGGACAGAGGCATCTGCAGCAGTTCAGTTCCTCTAACAGCATCTTTTCGGGGTTGCACCAGTCGTGACACTTTGTGATTGTAGTGCTGTCTTTTCCCCAGCTCCTCACATAAGACCAGGGTCGCCGGCACGGGAGACACAGCCAGGCAGCCTAGCAGGCAAGGGAGGAAGAGCCGTTTGCAAATCAGCATGGTTTGCTTTCATGGTCTCCTCCACAGGGAGAAATGAAGTGCAGAGGGAGAGGCTTATATTGAAAAGATCAAAGAGCATAGAGAGGAATGAGTTAACAGGCACGCTTTTTGAAAGGAATAATTCTCCTGACATCTCAAGGGATGGGTGAAGGGCATATTGCCTTGTCAGTTAAACACAGCCGTTAGTTTCAAGCCCATACTAATTAGCCAGCTTAGAAAAACACACTGCTCAGCATTTCTAAATGCAGACTGCAGCCTCTGCCACTCCTCAGCACAGATATATTTGTCCACATCCTCTCAATGTATCATGCTGGTACAGAGGCAGCTTGGTTAGTAGTTAAAAGAGAGCCCAGGATTAAGCAAGGCTTCGTCCGCTATTTTTCTCACTTGCTGCATCCAGGTCAGTCCAGGACAAGCCACCGACCGAATAAGGAGTGGGAAGCCTGCTGTGTACTGGGATCCCATTTGCACAACGGAGCAAATCGCAGCACTGCCAAGACCCAAGGCACTTCCCTGGGACTGCTCTGGCTTGCACCTGCATAAGCAGGTCCCTAATCTCTGCTGAGCTTAACTGCAGCAGAGGGCAAGAGGGAAAATCTCACTTTTGCCCTGCACTGGAAAGGGATGTATTACACCAAGGGCCTGGGGAGCTAACCCAGCATGCAGAATGGATTGATAGGGAATCTGCATTACTTAGAATGGCTTTTACAAAGTTTGACTTTTCCTCTGGTCCTTCGCTTTCCACAGTGTAATTCAGGGCTGCTAAACCATCACTAAATTGAAGGGGCCTTGTAAGCCTCAAGTCACTTGTATTGCTTGGGTGCAGCAGCAATGGGTGACCATGGTGGTCTAGAGATGTATAATTTTAACTTGATAGAAACACTCAGTTAACAAGTTTACCTACACCCATTTTTTTTCCCAGTAAACACATAACTAACACTAAAATTACCCAGATAAAACTCCATGAAGTTGTGACTCCAGACTCATCATCTGCTTCCAAGGAGTTCAGAGGCCAGATATTACTTCACAAATAGAGTTTTTCTATCAAAGTTGTGCATGCTGTAACTGTGCACCAGCATGAGGAGAGCAATAGGAATCCCTTCTCCCCTGACTGTACTGCCTCCATGGGCTGGGTGGGCACAAGGCTTGCCTCACTTCTTCTCCCATCCTTGCCCTGACATGTGCATTTGGACCAAAACTTCTTCAGGACAGCAAATGTGTCTTATTACCTGCTCGTGTGTATGTTCAGCTCTGAGTCAAAGTAGACCTATGAGTGTCATTACAACAACTGTAAATGTCCACTGTACTTGGGTTCCAGGTTCTTCTTAAATAACAGCACTGAACATATCCTGGAAAGGAGACCAGAGCATGTCTTTTCCTTATATGATTAGCTAACCCCTGCAGGAGGATCCATTCTTCTCTCTTTGTCTCACTGTCTCTTCTACCTACCCAATGAGTGAATCATGGAGAATCCACCTGCCCTGACTCCAGACTGTCTCAGCTGGAGCACATCTACTCTCCTGCTGCAGAGCCCTCAATGTCAGGATGGCTCAGCAGAAACACCTAGAGCTTTGTCCAACTCAACCTGCATCCAAAAACTGTAATGATGTTTCTCACATCCCTTTTGTTGCTCCATGGAGAATCACTGTTTGGGTTTGTTGGGGTTTTTTTCCCTTTCCTTTTCTGCTTTGTTTTGGTTAGTTTTGTTTAGGGTTTTGATTTGTTTGGGTTTTTTTGGTTGTTGTTTTGTTTTGAGGTTTGGCTGGTTTCTTTGGGGGCTGGGGGTTCTTTTGTTTGTTTGTTTTATTTGTGGTTTGTTTTGTTTTGTTTTCATCCCAAACACAGGGATTGCTTCATTGACCCCAATGACGTGAGATGCTACTTCATGCAAATTGAAGTGGTATTAGAGAAGGGGCAGGGGATGCTTGCAATGAACTTCTTGGAGTCAACTTCTGGGGATTTCCAGTATGCACTGGTCAATCTGTTGTCTGCTTAATTTTTACAAGGACAGCTGGCCTGACATTCCTCTTATATTCTCCTGACAAGGGTCCCTCTCTCTGTCTGAGAAGCCCAGTGGTTGCTGCCATACATTCAGTACCTTTCTGTTGGAGAAGTAGGGTGGGGACAGATTCTTCACTGACTTGGACACTCTCTAAGTCACTGGGCTTCCAGGAGTCATGTCCTACTGCTAACAGACTGTAGAAAGCGGGATGAGAATCAAGCTCTGTATCCTGAGGGTTATGCACCAGCTTTATGCATCTCCATGGAATATCTGCCATCACTGCTCCTGGGACAAGGGTGCATCTGCTCCACTAGATAATTATAGCCCAGACCATTCTCCAGTCCAGAGCTGACAACCCTCTTCTTGCCTGGCATGCCTGCAGACACCAGGGTGCCAACTCCAGCCTCAGGCTCAGTGAATTTAGTTTTTTTCTTGATCCTGCCCTTTATTTTGCCACCCAGTACTAGCAGCAGTGCCTCAAGCAGTGCAGCCAGGCTACACAGAGCCTTCCTCATCCTCATCATCATTCCTTCCTATTAGGTGCTTTGCTTGGTCATGGGTGTAGCTCCTGGGATGGCAAGCCAGGCTCTTTGCCAGTCTGTGGTCCCCTGCCAT
The DNA here is from genome assembly GCA_013399945.1 of Ploceus nigricollis. Lineage (NCBI taxonomy): Eukaryota > Metazoa > Chordata > Aves > Passeriformes > Ploceidae > Ploceus > Ploceus nigricollis. The sequence goes on from VXBC01012147.1 coordinate 1,151,540, forward strand.
GCTTCCTGACACAACTGGTCCTTGTGAGGATGGGGCATGCTGCTCTCCCTTACTTTCTTTTACCACAATTCCAAATGGCTGTAAATGGCAAATCTCTAGTGGATGTAAACCAGAACCACCCAGCTTACTGTCTCATGGATGGAATCCATAGCTTTACACCAGAAATTTACAATCTTATTTTGTATTAAAAAATTTCCTGTCAAGGCTTTATACCTACTCCATTGCTCTGCTCTGCATGGAAACCCGTGGCATAATCTTTTCAGAGATAAATAAGCCTTCCCCTGAAAGCTAAATGATGCCATTATTTTTTTGATATTTATAGATGTCATCCTGCTGTGCTCCCGTGCATGGATTCCAGACAGCCTGAACCTTTGTTTTCCATTTCCAAATGTTCTGTAGGAGAGAAGGATGTCAGTGTAGGTGGGCCAGAGTGGCAGGCAGTCTGAGGTCACACTGGGTTACACACAAGCATGCTTGCTCTGGATGAGCAGCAGACAATGAACACCCCAGCTGTTTCCTTGGCCAGGCAAGTTTTTAGAGTAGGTTCCTGCCCTGCCTTGCAGAAGGGTGGGAAAGGAGGATGTCAGAGGACTCCAAGGGCACAAGAGAAGGACCTGGGCCTCAGCCACAATGATGGAAATCTTTTCGATGAAAGTCATCTGAGCATAGCTACACTCCTAAAAGCCAGTCAATGAGGAGAGGTGCTGAGAGGCTCCATTGGTGAGAATTCAGTACAGCGTGCCAACCTTGTTTCATAGATGGGGACTTTAGTAACAGATGGATCTTAAGTGACATGTCAGAGTCACAGGCAAATGCAGTCCTAGGGTTTCAGGAAAAAGTTGGGGTCCTACTTTAGCAATATGAATCATTTGGATTCAAATATATGTGTATATTCAAAAAACTGGAATGAGGTGAACTCTGAGAATGAAAAAAAGCCTTAATAAACACCATCTTGAGTTCTCTGGAGCAAAGTGCTGCTGCTATTGCTTCTGTGTTGCTGGAGAGATTAGCAGGGTATTTATTGCCTTTTACATTCATTCTCTGGCTTCACTGTCTGGGTTTGTAATGTCAAACCTGGGTAATTTCACTGCTCCATGTCAACCAGGCCGAAAGGAACGCAGCACAATAACAGGCATAGCAGTTAAAGTGGCTACATGCACTTAAGTGATTGTCTGGGAAATGGCAAGCTCTGCTCCCGCCAACTAGAGGAATTAGACCAAGCCTCTATTTAAGCTGTAGAGAAGGTTTGTAAGTTGTCCAGGGTTTTGGGTTTGGGAGTTGGATTTTCTCCCTTCCCTAATATTTATGGCTTGCTAGGAGCTAGACAGCCACAAACTCACCTAAATGGTTTTCATCATCTTCCCATGAATAGAGAGTATTTGGCAAACAACAGGAGCAAATCCAGAAAGCTGGCTTACAGCTGCTGTAAGGCTAAGCTCCTGTTTACATCCCAGCTCAGTGGGACAGACCTTTCCCATTCTGAGCCAAACCAAGACTTGTGTGCCAGAGCTGTGAGCAGCATGAGGTAGGAAGCAGCACTGACAGAAAGGCTCGGCTGGGCTGTGCTGTGCTGCCAGTGTGGGACATGGTTGGGCCGTACGATTGCAGCTGCGAGGAATCTCAGGGGAAAAAGGGATGTTTCCCAACCTCCTCTGTAAACCCTCAGAAGCGGATGTACCCCCTTCCTCCCCCATGGTGCTGTTTAACAAGCAAAGGAGCTGGGACTTGTTTAGCTTCTCTTTCTGCCAGCTGCGCTGTCCCTGGGGTACGAGGGTTTCCAGCAGCCAAGCAGCGGCACTTCTCATGCCCTGGGAGAATGGACAGCCAAAATGAGCATGAGGAGATGGGACTCTGCCCCTCTGCTTGGCATGGGTGAGACTGCACCTCATATTCTCTGCTCAGTTCTGCACCCCTCACTATGAGGAAATCATTGAGGTGCTGGAGCGTGTCTGAAAGGCAAGAAAGCTGGGAAAGGGTCCGGAGCATAAATCATATGACGGGTGGCTGAGGGAGCTGGGATTGTTTAGCCTGGAGAAAAGGAGACTTAGGGTGGGACCTCATCTCTCTCTACAACTGCCTGAAAGAAGGGTGGAGCCAGGTGGGGGTCGATCTCCTCCCAGGTAACAGCTGACATGATGAGAGGAAAAGACCTTAAGCTGCATCAGGGGAAGTTTAGACTGGATAGTAGGAAAAAGTTTCTCATTGAAAGGATGGTGAAGCTGCTCAGGGAAGTGGTGGAATCACCTCCCCTGCAAGTGTTCAGAAGGTGTGTGGATGTGGCACTTGGGGATAGGGCTTAGTGGTGAATGGTGGAGTTGAGTCAATGGTTGAACTCAATGATACTGGAGGTGTTTTCCAGCCATAATGTTTCTATGACTTTTTGTGTTTTATGGGACTGCCTTGGGGACTTGGTGTTTGGAGAGAATCCACTCTTTCCTCCTGCTGCCACAGTCCCAAAGAGGAATGGGGCATACCCATGAGTGGTAAGGGGGGGTCCTGTTGCTGGCCATGGCCCTCTGGTGTATTCTGAGCAGGGGCATCAGCTGTCCCTAAGGTTCTATTTCAGTGCATGATGTTATCAAAGGAAGGAATTGATTCTGCAGATGTAACGCAGTGTTATATTGATCTTTTGCAAAACACGAACGACATTCAAAGAAAGAAACAGACCCACTGCTCCCACCTGCAAAACTAATTTGCCAATATATTTGCATGTTTTTCTGAAAATTACGTCGCCTGTGTTGCAGTTATCAGTGTGTGTTTCTGAAGTCCTTAAGAGCACAGCTACCTCATTTCTTGGTAATTAGGTAGTCGGAAGCACCAACTAAGCCTAAATAAACATCCTTTACTCTAACAAAGCAAGTTATTGTGTAGACTTTCAGGACACAGTTTTCTGTAGTGTGCAATGACTCTAATGTCTATTAATTATTTCTAAATAGTTTAAGCATTATCTGCCTTTGGGTAAATTCTTTCTCTGTGGTGTAATCTAACCTGTGGGAGGGGAAAGAAAAAAACAACTACAATGGTTTGCCATGTCACCTCCCCAAACATAACAGATTCTTGTTTTAATCATTATCACCCTCACCATCACACACCAAACTCCAGGACCTGGAAAAGGTTAGCAGGATGGTTTCCTAGACTCCATCCCACAGGTTGTTGACTCACTAGTTTTAAAGAGCATGTGTGTGGGGGGCCCTTTTGACTCTCATGTCTCCTCCCATCTACTGCAAGAATGGAGCATGCCTGTTTGCTCTTTGCCTTTACAACAATTTAGCCATTGTAAGTATTTCAAGGCTTTTTTCATGGGTTAAAGAGTTTGATGAGATTTTATTTTGTGCAGCTACAAAAATGTCTCATAAATAGGTAGCCAGGAAACCCAGACATATCTACCCATGTAGAACACTCAGCTTTGTTTTAGAGAAGAAATTTGTTATTTTGTGTGAGTCTGTATTGTTTACTGCTCTGTAGTGTCAAGCCCAGATCCAGAATTTTATGAATGTCCATCCATTAACTGAATTCTGACCCATCCTTGCTGAAACAGAGTAACAGAAGAATAACTTTAAATAAAATAGTTTGGGAATATGCTTCTTCTTTATTACTACACCTTTTTTAGCAACCACAGACTTACAGGAGTGGTTGTCCCTTTGGCAGGACAGACTGATGGGAGAAAGGAAGAACAAAGAAAACATGAAATCTACAAATTGCCTCCATAAAAAGAATATAAAGTCTTCTCATGGCTATATAGGCAAGAAGAAACCAAATTTTATTTCTGTGTACCCGGCATGTTTGTGTTCCTCAGATACAGCTCAGGCAGACCAGAATCAGCGTAGCAAATGTTAGCTATGTGATTGCAGAGGAGAAAGTCCCTGCTTACTCCTGTCGATGTTTATCAGTACTTTTTTGCAGAGTGCTTCTGAGGCCAACATTTCAAAAACCAGAATAGAGTCTTTCAACCTCCTTAAGCCAAGAGGGCTTCCACCTTTTCATGAGAGTTTTCTCTTGAAACATTGCAGCCACAAGGGTTCCCTTATGTGACCATAAAGCACCATGCATGTCTGCCAGCACTCAATAAATTCAAATTAATAATAGGTCCTCAAAGAGCTACATACTGCTTCCAAGATACCTCAACATGTGGGCAGGAGAATGGTCTCCCCACAAAAAATGAAGCATGCTCTTGCCTAATGGGATGCTTATAAATGGATGCTGTTTTTTCCTATGAAAGACCAGATTTACAGCTTGATGTGTGCAAGCAGCAGGCAAGTTTGTCCAGAAAAAAATGCCCCTGTGAAATTTTTACAGTGTATAGCAAGACTAGCAGTCATAAAGAAAAAACACTAACAAGCGTCATTCATATTTTGCCTCCTCTATCCTGTACCACTTGAGCAAGGAGGACTGCGAAGACCTGAGTCAACCGTGACTCATCTGCTGGGTCCTGAGAGGGGATTCATCCCCAGCAGCAACCCATGTACACTGTGTGGGCACACGCTCCTGCCTGGGAAGGGCAACCACATGGGCGGTTGTCTTGTGGTTGCTCAGGTAATGACACATGCATTCACTGCCTCACCTGACTTGCTTCGCTCAGCCAATTCCCTTGCTAGTCCTTCCCTCTTTCCACCTCTCCTGAGGCTGCTTCACGCCCCCTTCTCAAAGGGCTTTCTGCTGCCAGTCCTGGCAGGACTGACTGGAGGGTTACAGCAGTGCTGGAACCTTCCCAGGTCCATGAGTTTGGGATAAGATGGGCGTGACTTTGCACAGGGTAGAAACGAACCCCACTTGTACTTATCTGTCTTCAGACCTCCATGCAGGAGATGATACCTAAGAAGATGTGATGTGAAGGAGTGTGTCCCTGGCATCTTTACAGCCCCTAAGGAGGTTATGTGGATTGTTTTATATGGATGAGCTTGACTAGACCCATCCAGTGATGTCTATGCCCAAATGCAAAAGGACAAATTAACAGTCCAGCCTAGAGCATGTATCCCTCCCCATTATTCAAGCCAGTCCTGGGATTTTTTTTTCCCCTCAGTGCAGCAGCTTCCCCTTCACAGTGTGGTTACTGCAGCAGGACAACACAATCAGTTGTACTCCCATGTAACATTCTGAGGCTCAGGAGGTGGCAGCATGGTTTGTTGCAGTCTGTGCCAGCTGTCACAGCACCACAGGGACAGCTATGGCATGTGGCAGTCTGACTCCAGTCTGACTCCCTGTCCAGCCACGCACTGGCAGCGCGTCAGGGCCATCACACATCATCAGACACACAGGAGCAGCACAGCTTTGCCTCCAGAGAGGACACCCCTCTGGAACAGTGCCAAGATCCTGCCCTTGGGCTGTAGAAATGGACAGGCCAGATGGGACCTTATAGCAGGATGAAGTTGAGCAAGTGGGCACCTACCTAAAAAGTAAAATGCTGCATAATGACCACCTGACAAGGAGCCAAAACAAGGGTAGACCCTGCTAAAGCATGCTTGGTAGGTCAGTGTCCTTGCATGTTTCTCCACTCATGTTTCCACTTGTGTCCCCTAGCCAAATCCCTGCTCATCACTAGGATGTGACTCAGCAGAGGTGTTTCCATTAAAGGAAACTGAGTTAGAAGGGAGTTAGGACATGTTCAAAATGGTTCACTGGTTTTGGTGACTGGAGGGGACCAGAGTGCGAGATGTCTCTTATATGTCTGCCCCACAGGCTAGACATCTGACAGGTCTTGGAGGTTTCTGAGGAAAATGGGAATGGAAAATATTTCTTTTCTTCATGTTATCATGGAATTCATTAAATCTTCTTTGGGAAAGGACAATGACACAGAGAAAATAGAAAAGAACTGATGAGAGCATTGTGTGGGGCCATGTTAAGACTATCTATATCCATATAGCTGTAATGGAAGTCCATGGAGATAAATCTGATATGGTCCACCTGGCTTTGGTACTGCTACCACTTAGCTACTGCATTTTGGTACTTGGGGTAGACTGCAGAACTCAATAGAGGAGATGCAAATATAATTTGCTTTTGATGCTCAGCTTTGGTCAGGAAGGATATTAGAGCCTGACAGAGCACTTGAACCTACCTAAGAATTTGCATGAAGCTGAGGAAAAGGAAAAAACATGAGAAGAGCTGCTGCTTGCAGTGGCTTGGGCTGGGAGTTAGAAACAGGTTGTGAGACAGCACTCACCTTATCTTCCAACTCTGTCCACAGGGAAACATTCTGCCTTAGCGCTGTAGCTTTTACCACAACTCCAGTAGCTTCTCACCTCCTGTGCTAGCGTTAAACCTGGTTTTCCCAGGTCAAACCAGATATTTCTCCAGTCTACATGCAAGCCTGTTCACATGGCAGCTCTTTGACCTACAGGAATGGGATGCAACTCATAACTACAAAGAGAATACTTAGAAAACTTCTCCAAATGAGAAAAATCACCTGTTAGATCTGCATTTTCTAGATCCCTTGGAGCAATAAGTAGAAGCAACAACCACATCTGAAGGGCTTATTACCTTTTTACCAGCTCTGTACCTTTTCCTGAACTTCAGCTCTTGTTAACCTCAGCAGTTCTCTGTGTGTGCTATGCAGAATTAAGCAATTTCATGAAAAATCAAACAGGGCCATGACCCCAACAACAACATTCCCCAGGGCTACAAAACCACATCACCAATTGCTACCTTCCCCCTCTGCCACTGTCCTGCCCCAGGATGTGCTGAGATTCCTGTCCTGTCCTTCGTCACATTGGGGTACTAATCTGCTTCTGGAAAACAGCCTTGTAGCCCTTGACTCTGCTCTCTAGCTGTGGCTGCAGTGTGACACGTTTCTTAAACTTGATCTTAAAATCAGCTGTAAGAGAGTATCTCCAATCTAGATAATGTACTGCAGATCCCCACAGCCTTTTCCTCCAGAAATCCTTCCGTAACAGATAGCTTTTGCTGTAATTTAAGTACATTGCTTCTCCTCCAACCTTCAGTGGCCACAGAAAGCAATTTATTTCCCTATTTTAGCAGGAGTCATTTACCTGGTGACAATCAAGGGACAGTTCCCATGTCTTCTTTTGCTTTTCCCCCATCTTCCAGTCTGTACAGGGGAATGACTTGACCTTCCAAATTTTAGAGAGGCAAGTTTATTATAATGTCTATGGGATCCAGCACCTCCTTGAAATCAGAAGCTGATGAAATAGGAGCAAGAGGAGATCCTCCCTTGGCAGTGCCAGCAGCACACTGCAGGGCTGAGCAAACCATGCCCAGGGTGGGTCTGGGCTGTTTTAAGAATAAGGATGTTTGTCAAACCTCAACTGAAGGAATGTTCTGTGTATAGGGAGTGTCAAGGAAGAAGACACAAAGTCCAGGCATGAATCAAAAATGGACTGAAAGGCAAAGGGAAATTAAACTATCGAGGTGGGAGCGGTGGGAAGCTTTGCTGCCTACAGCCCTGGTAAAGAGGGAAAGACGGGCATGTCAAGGCATGGAGGCAGCATCCATGTCACCTGCTACTGCATGTCTACAAAACAGCTATTTACATCTGAGCTAACCATTTGGACCCCCATTGAGTCAATGCAAAGGAATACACAGCACATTTGAAACATCTGCCTACAGATGAGAAGTCCACCTTTAGATGTGCTTATTATTCCTGAAGATGCTGAGACATCCAGGATGCCTAAATGTAGATGTCTTAATCTGCTCAGAGACATCTGACCCAGAGAGATTGCTTTTGGGTGAGAAAAATTTGATGCCACTCTTAAAATGCTTCTGTCTCTTCTTTCCTTGTTCTCTGTGAAAAAGGAGGATGTTTATCCTGTACCTTTCTTCATTCCAAGCTTTCCTAGTGCTCCTTTCATGTGGGACCAGCCTTCTGATGGATGTCTGAAAACATCCATCACAACACTGAAATTTCTGGCCTGTGTTCCATGAGCACAGGTCCACATGCCTGCAGAGAGGAGCACATGAGCATGCTGCACCCTTGTGTCTCATCCATCCCAGGATGGCAGGGCCCTGCTTCGAACATCCATACCCATTTTCTCTCAGGAAAACCTTAAGCTGAGTTGTGGTCATCTCTACAAGCTGCAGGTGATGAGGGTCTGTGACAGCCAGTATCATTCAGTGATGGTGATATGAGTGATCCTGATACCTTGTGTATGTGATAACCCAGACTGTCACCACGCTATCAAACTGCTTGTAGGGAGTCACAGCAAACTAGAGAGCTGTAAAAGAGGGGAGAGCAGGAAGGGAGCGGAGGAGCTAACAGCAGGAGGAGGGACGGGAAAGCATGAGAAGGCTACAGTAACAAGAAGAGCTGGAGGGACTGGCCACCACCTCGAGCTGATGCTCTGCCTTTAGAGATGCCTCACAGATGACTTTTGAGACATCTTAGGCCACCTATCCTATTTCCATCATGTAGCAGAAAGGTTGCCAGCAAGCAGCAAACTTTTCAGTGCTTTGTCCAGGCCCCTGTTTATGGCTTATCCTCTGGGACTCACACCATCTTCCCCACGAGGCTCAGCTGGCAGTCTGGCAGCTTCTGGGCAATTAAGCTGTAATTTTCCTTTGCTCCATTTTATGCTGTTACTTCAAGTTGCTCCTCTTGCCCTGTCCTCTGCAACTCTCTGACCTGGTGTTTTCTCTCTACTGACTCCTCAGTTATCATTATTTCAATCTCTGCAAGCCCTGGACACAGTTTAAAAACACGTCCTCAGAACCTCGGAGGTGTTTACTCCTTTCTGTTAAAAAGCAGACTTGTGGAGAGTGTGACGTATCACTCACACAGTTCAGAGGCAGGGCATTTCCCACATTATGAAAGAGTGGACCGCAGCCACAAAAAGTTGAAACATCACTTAAAAACTCTGTTATTTGAGAGGGTGGATTGCTCATTGCTGCTAAAAAGTACAAAAACACAACATTACTCAAAAAGTCAAAAATAAAATCCCTTGGAAATTTGTATATGTTTCATAATGCTGATGGTTTTTAAAACCCTTTTTAGATACAAGGATCTCTGTGCCAAACTACGATCCAGCAGTAAAAACAAACAGATAATGAAACAAAGACTGTGATCATTTAAAAAAGAAAAAAGAGAAAACTTGTTGCAATAATGTACTCTTCCAGGAAAATTAACCATAACAACAGTGCTGGTGAATCACTGGCTAGCAGCTCCTGCTTATAAACATGATTTTGAAATCTTACAGTGTTGTTATTTCCACAGTAGTATTGGCAGTAGCTGTGTAAAGGTTTTCTAGCACAGAGAGAAATTTCTCCTAAAACCCCTGACTGGGACTTTTTTGAATGCTTCCTGGAGAATTACATTAAGTGGATGTGAGTTATTTGCCTGAATTATTTACAAATATTTAAAAGTCTTATTCCAGCTCCAGAGAAATACAAAGAATAAATAGCTTTGTAAAGGGCAGAGGCCCATAACTCAGATCTCTATGAGTGAAGAAGGAAACCCTCTGCCTTTTCAGTATCAAAACGTGAAGATCAAGTAGAAGAAGTTTAGGTCATATTCAGCTTTTCCCCCAAAAATCTTCCTAAATCCCAGTTTTGTTAGACTTTATGGTCTTACACCTCAGAGTAATCTGAGTAATCTATTTTAACCTGGTCAGGGAACTGCCACCACACTATGATGCCTCCCAGGAGGATGCTACACCTGTGGGCATTAGAGCAGAGACTATGACACTTATGTGGTGGACAGGAGTTCAGATTTGTCCCAAATTATGCCATCTGAACATAGCATCTGACTACAATGCAAATGCAGGCTGCCCTAATGTCAGCTGCAGGGTGTTACCATCATGGTGTAGTAGCTTTCATGGAGGGGCTTGTGGTGCTCTGAGATCCCCCAGCTCAGTTTCACCTACACACCCTGCCACAGCTGGTGATAGGCAACATTCCTGCAGGCAATTAAAGTGGAAAAGATGGGATAAATGTGAAGGATTAACTGTTCTCACTCAGACTTTGACGTGTTCCCTCTGGATCACAGCTTTTGGCACATCTCTGCTTCTATGAGCAATGGTGAAAGTACTCTGTTAATGTGATATCCATCATGGGCTGTGCCTGTGATCACACACACATAAACACAGACACACTCACTGGTTCAGGGTGAATTTTTCTGGAAAGAGCAGCACTTTTCCAGTGTGGTCTCCACGGTCACGTTTCCCCTGCAGCGGAATTCCTTGCCATTAGGCACTGGGTGAAGCATGATGTTACTGCTCCAGTGTTTCCCAGACCCCAGTCTGTTTACTCACAACAACTCAAACCTCAGCTAATCTTTTTAAAAGTTCCTGGGCTGGAGATTCTTCCCTACATAAAGAATTTTTTTTGCTGCAGTGTCTGCTATATCTCTGAAACTAAAAGTACAAATGGTTCTTATCAGTCTAAGAATACAGGTGGTAGAAACCTTCAAGTTCTCAGCACTGAATTACTCCATTTGTTGCTTTCAGCTTTTAAACTTTAATTTCTGCAAAAGCAAAAATATGCGACTCTGAGCTGGACACACACATTATTTCCTGGTCATTCAGATCCTTATTTTTGATATTCCCTGGCTTAGTGACTGGGTTCGGTTCCATTGTTCTGAATCTGTCAGAATGATACTAAACTGGCATGTTTCCTATTAATGGTGTCAAGGAAAGAGAGCACTCTTTCCCTCTCGGATCAGTAAGAAATGATGGAAGTGGCCAAGTGTACAAAACATCTCCCTATATCCTTAAGAAGAGAAGCAGGCATGGAGGTGGTTTGAGTGCTGAGTTGGCCAAAGTGAGATGGAAAAAGAAGGAAATTCTCCCAATGGCTCTTGTATTATTGGAAAATGAGAGTCTTGGGAAACTGTGGAGCTGAGGACTCTACTAGAGAAAATCACGCTTCTTTCCTCAAGACAAAGAAGTTCAGCCACCTATTTTGGAATGGCATGCTTGCCCTGAAATTTGGCAGATTAGCTTTCTTCATCAACCTGCATCCAGCTCTGGGGTCCACAGCGTAGAAGAGACATTGACCTGTTTGGAAAAGTTTGACCTCCTCCCCCCAGAGGAGGGCCACCACAGGGATTTGAGGGATGGACCATGTCTCCATGGCTGAAAGAAATGGATTTGTTCAGCCTGGAAAAGAGAAGGCTTAAGGATGACCTAATTGGAGCCTTCTAGTACCTGAAGGCAGCCTACAAGAAGGGTAGAGAGGGACTTTTTACAAGGGCCTGTAGTAATAGGACAGAGGGGAACGGATTCAAACTGAAAGAGGGCAGGTTTAGATTAGATATTAGGAAAAAATTCTTTACTGTGAGAGTGGTAAGATACCTGCACAGGTTGCCCAGAGAAGCTGTGGATGCCCCATCCTTGGCAGTGTTCAAAGCCAGGTTGTATGGGGCTTTGGATGGAGCAACTTGGTCTAGTGGAAGGTGTCCCTGCCCATGGCAGGGGGGCTGGAACTGAGTGCTCTTTAAGGTCCCTTCCAACCCAAGCCATTCTATAATTTTAAGATTCTATGAAATATTGAGTGGGCAGGCCACAGAAATCAGGTCACTGGCAAACATATCTGGGATTTCAAGGGGGCTAGACAAGAACCTGGAGAGGTAAAAGCCTCATCAGGGACATCACCCGTAAAAAACCTCTGTTCTGTGCATGGCCAAACACATAAGAGTCACAGCAAGAGTTATACAGGGGCACAGAGGCCACATATAATATCAAACAGGAGCAGAGAGAAGGTGAATGAATGCCCAGCTATGTCACATATAGTAGACATGCCTGCTAGCAGCAAGGAGTGAGGATGAGGGATGGCCATCTCACTGCACTGAGTGCAAAGGGACCTACCAGATTAATTTAGATTGTAGATTGAGGGCTTGACAGCTAAAGATAAATAAATTGAATCCTGCTTGTGAATGCCTACATGTATAAGAGAAAAGAGCAAATTGATTATTTAACATTGTTAATAACAATATAATGAGATGCAATGATTGAAAGTGGCAGCTGGGCAAATTCAGACTAGAAGTAAGGAATGTTTTATAACAACAGAGATAATTAACCATTGGAAACATTTATCCAGTTCTGTGGTTTATTCTTCCATCACTGGCAATTTCCAAATCATGACTGGATTGGTTTTCAGACAGAAATGTTCTTTGTTTCAAGCAAGAGTGAATGCGGGAAGTTCTGCTTGTGCCTGACACAGCTTAGGTTACAAATTACTGAAAAGGTAGATAGAACAGGTCTGGAGGCTCAGGTAGAAATATCTCTTGTGTCACAGAGACACTCTTTTCCTGGATACATTACTGGCATTGCATCTTTGCCATGCCAGGAATCATCCCTATTGTATACCCTAGCATACAGATCCAGAAAAAACTCACTCACGGCAGTTTCCTTTGTGGCCTGTGTCAGAAGATTGCTGAAACCTGATATTGGCTTGAACTTCAGTCTCTAATGGCAGCTTAAATTTCCCAAACACCAAGCTAGGTTCACTTTAGGTGTATAATGACTATCTCCTTATGAACATGCCCTGCAACCATTTTCTTGCATAAGAGAGGAAGATAATGGTGTCTGGTGTCCCAGACTCAGTGTCTTCTTTGCATTCCAATATTACAGGAAGAATCTAGGGGGACCTGCAGATGTATTCAGAACAGTTTTGTTTCTTATTTTAGTACTTTTTCACATCTCATTAAGAATATCAAAGGATTTTTAAGAACAAAGTCAGCATAATAGGTCCTCCTAACAACTGCTGGTTTTTAACCCCATCACTTACAGGTATTATGTACTGAAGGGCATTCCAAAGAAATAAGTTTCAGAGTGAGACTTGTTTTAGCTGGTGTTTATAAGGGGGGAGGAGAATCAAAAACCTTTAGAGCATAACAGCAAAACAAACCACAGACAAAGGCTTTAATCCTCCTTCTAGTTACTTATTGAAAGGTAGCTCCTCACAGATGGCAGCTAATCATGTGGTTAAATCAGTAACTGCTGTTACTAATAGGCATTAGTTCGTTATGAGACATTCTCTGTTAGCAAACATTCCACTCACTGCACAATCTGCATCTCAACTCAAGATTCAGATTGACACCAGAGTTTACAACACAAAATAAAGTTTATTAGTAGAGTTATTATAGCTGTGATAATCCAAAACCACAGACAAACAATATTTATAGATAGTGATCACATATTTTCTTAAGACCGTTTCCATTTGGAAAGACTTTTTTTTTGCTCAAAAGCCTTTCTTTTGGTCTGAAATAGAATGAGGTTTAGTTATTTTAGGGTACATAGCTTGTGTACACTAACAGCTAAATTTGGGTCACGCTTTATTGAACACATATCTACCCACAAGAAAAACAAGGCTTGCGTTTATGCATTATTTCCTACTGCCACAGCTTTGGTAGCAACAGCTAACAAACCTTCATACTGCAGAGTGGGGACCAAAGTCTGTTGCTGCTTCTATAGCAAAACATTCCTTAAATGACAGTAAAAGCTCAGAGCCTATTTAGCTGGAAGTTTCCAACTACACTTTACTGAGTAGGGAACTGCTATACCAAAAGGAGTCTGAAAAATCCCCAGATTTTAAAGTAATCGAAACAGCTTTATCAATAAGTGAAGTTAATTATTGAAGCCAAGTTACACCAGAGAGCTTAAAGAATAACAGTTGTCCCAGAGAGTTTTTGGCATGCTTGAATGGACACAGTCTATAAGCAGCAGGGCATCCAAGCGTGATTTTGTGCTATGCTTCACTCTGTCTCCAAGATCTTTGGACTTCTTCTTGATGTTCTTTGTTTTTATGGCCCTACATAATAGTACAATCACCTGAGCATTCCCACTATCACAGCTAAGATATAGTTCCTGAAAACAACCAAATGTGTGTGCCACTTTATGCTGCAAGACTCATTGACCTGGATCTGCAGAATGAGAGGACACATCCAATCTGTCCTGCCAGAAACTGTGCTGTATCCTGTCAGTGCACACAGGCTGCCGACAACAGTCGTTTGTGGCAAATTTAACCAACTTCCTGCTTTTCCTCATGTTTTTTTATTGCTATATCACTTACAACACATTTAACTGAATCTTGGATCAACTGAAGGCTAGGGGAATTATTCCAGAGAAAATATTACTCTTCTCCTGCTGTGAGCAATTCCCAAGAACAAAGCAATTGGAAAGACTAAAACCTCAGGCACCGAGAGATTAGTCAGGGATTGGTGCCACAGTCGGGACAAGTGTTTAGTCATCCTGACACATCCTCATGCTGAGCCCTTGACCAATAAGTTCCAGCCTTGCATGTTGTCTTCACTGAGGACAGAAATATATGAGAAACTAAAGCTCTGTGGTAGACATCTGAGTCAAGCACTTACCACACAGCTGTCACACCCACTGCTGTTTGGTCTGCTTAAACTTAATAACTCTTCAGTGCCTTACGTGGATTTCGGAAATGTTGTAACTTCAGTTGAGTTGGCAAAGCAGCACATGGCTGTAAAGCAGTGGGCTGTACTCCGTCCAGCAGCCATGGTGGTCTCTTCATCTGCCCCTTCTCACTGTAGGTTTGTGGGTCTCTGCCCACAGAAATTGCCCTGATGGAATATATGTTTGTCCCTGGCCAGGTCTATACAATAATTTTCTTTCCCACCAGAAAGATTGACTAGTAAGGGATTTACTTTCTATTTGAATGAACTGTTCTGGTTTCCCTCTTCCTGCTAAGCTTGGGATAATTGGCCAGGGTTTTGCAGGCCTTTAATACTATTTACCAAACTACCAACCCTTTTTTTGCCTGAAAACTTTGAAATGCCACGAAGTTACATCCTCTTAGTAAATCAGTCTGATTTGGCTTTGTTCGGGTTTTCAGCGACATGCAGTTTCATTGCATCCCTATCCCAGCACACCTGCACTTAGGGATATTGTTGCAACCCATGCAGATGTGGCTTTCTGAAAGCTGCAAGGTCTTGAAGCTGTCCCTGCTACATGACCATTATTCTGTAAAGGCAAGAAACTCAGAAACCTGTTTTGGTAATTTAATTTAAGAACAGGCAGGAAGAAGTTGCTCTGGGTGCCTCTAACAGGAATATCTCAAGGGAAAAAAACCCTGTATTTGGGTTGCTAGACTTCATAGTGTGTGTGTGTATGTATGTATGTATGTGTGCAAGTATGTAACAACCCATCTATCAAGAATTATAATATATTGTATGTATCCCATTTTGTCATACTACTACAGATTTTTTTTAGGTTAACACTGAGTAGAGGAAAAATGCTCTGCAGAAACTTCAAACTAAAAAAAAAAAAAAGAAAAATAAAGGAGAAATAATCAGGGTTACTGCTATTTAAATAAAGCATGGAAATATTGCCCTACTTGTTTCCAAGTCATTTACGAGGACTATCTGTCCTACAGGTCTCAGCAATTGCAATGTTTAAGCTCAGAAAAGGAATGAGTTTCTAGGCACACAGAGAGTCAAAGAGTCAGCTCCCTTTTCTTTATACTGCCAGTGGAGACAGGTAGTAGGGGATATGAGCAATGCAATGCCACTTGCCAAAGCAAAAAAAAAAAATTAACATTAATTTCTGTGTCTTTACCAAAAACCTACTTCATGCCTTGGAGGCTATATTTCTTTGGCTGCTGAGTCTGCGAGTTTGGCAGAGAAAGGAAAACAAAAAGCAAGTGGAGTGATCCGACTCTGGCACGCTGTCAGGGAAGCGTCATGTGCATGGGCTGGGAGATCTTTCATACAGACATCAGCATATGAGCAATTTTCAGCTGGGCTCCTCCAGCCTGACAGAGTGGTTACAGCACAAAAGAAGGCAGAATACAGAACTCTGAACTGCCAGTCACTGTCATCCCCATCAGCAATGTCTCATGAAGGGCCACAAAGTTGATGAAGGGACTGGAGCATCTCTCATACATGGAGAGGCTGAAAGAGCCAGGACTGCTCAGCCCGAAGCAGAGAAGGCCAAGGTGGGTCCTATCCATGTGCATAAAAACCTGATAGTAGAATAAAGAACACAGGACCAGCCTGCTCTCAGTGGTGCTCAGTGACAGGACAAGAAGAAATGGACACAAATCAAAATACAGGAAACTCTTGTGGATAAATGTTCTCACTGTGAAGGTGGTTGAAAATTGGCACAGGTTGTACAGAGGGGTTCTGGTCTTTCCAGCTTTGGAGATATTTGAAATCTGACTTGACACACCTCTGAGAAACCTGCTGTAGTTGATCCTACTCTGAGCAAGGGTCCTTGCCCACATCACCTATTACCCTGTGATCCCATGAAATGGCTTTGCTCTCCAGAAAATTTCCCCCTTTTCATGGGACACAATGGAACATGGCCCTTCCAGGGGTACCTGCCACCAGGTGCTCCTCCACCTTCTCCAGGCCAGAAGCTCTGCCTGCTCTCCAGACTGCCTGTGCAATGCAGCAGCCACAACGTCCTCCTGCCTATGTTATCTCACCCATAAGCTATGCAAACAGGGAAACGAACCAGCCAAACAGCCGGCAGAGATGGAAGTTTTCCCCATAGCAGTGCTGGCTAAGAGGAATGGAGAGGAAAACAGGCCCTCCCGTCCCTCTTGCTGTGTTTTTAAACACAAGGGCAGCCAAAGGAGGCATTAGGAAGTGCAGCAGCAGCGCCAGAGTTTCTCTTGCAGCATTGCCACTGTTGCCTTTTATCAGCTCCTCTGAAACACAAACAATTTTAAAAGGGCAGAAATAAGAAGGGTCAGTGCCCCCAGTCAGCTAATTAATGTCCTGAATGCAGTGGAAACTCTAGCAGAAAGCAGTGGGTACACGGAAGGAAGGAAGCGTCCTTCCAGAGATGTTCCAAATGTCCTTACAAGCATACAAATTTGTGTGCTTTAGACTGGTGAAAAGCAACTCCTCAGAAACAACTGCTCATCAATGGGGGTGTGCTGCAAAAAGCATCTTGCTTAGGTTTTCCAAAATGTTGCTTTCGTGCAATTTGCTGGCTTTCCTGCTTTGCAATTTTCTATTCTGCATCTTGTTTAGATAGGGGAGATTGATGAGAACTGCCTGTAGTGAGCTGAACTGCCTTTCTGGCAGGGACTCGGGAGGAAACTGTGGAGATCAGTACACAGAGCTGAAAGTGTGGGTGGCCATGAGCTGCCATTTTTTTTGTCTGCATGGTTAAAGGAAATAAGAAATGCAGCAGTCAGCCCTGTCAGACAGGGGAGATATTTCACAGGAAATAACAGACGGCTTCAGACTCATATTTCTCTTACAGAAAACTCCGCTTAGGTACCTTGGAAAATAGATGCCTCAGACTAATTTGTGTTTCTTTTGGGTTCCTTGAGGTATAATGAATGCATAAAAGCGTAAAGCAGAAGCTGAAGAAGCCTAGGCCTTGTTTGTTTGCATAATTATATATGCTTTTGTTTAGAAGGACAGTGGATGATAGAAAGTTCAAGTTCTCTGAAATAACAGGTGCAGGGTTTCTTTTTGGTGACAACATAAACTGGAGCAGAGGGGTTCCATTCCATATGTTCATTTGGAAGGATGTAAAGCAGTAGAGTCCCTGGAGGACTGCAATGCTAGAGTGGTATCTTTCACTGCCACAGAAGGTGCCTGCTCGGTGTAATTTCACTGTGCCTCTCCCCTGAGTACAACTCGTGCAAGCACAGACTCTCCTGCAGCTGCAGACCAAGCTCAGGTATGTTTCATGCTGTGCCCCACCAGAAGAACTTCCATAGAGGGAGCAAAACCATTGCTGGTGGCATCTGGGAAGAGTTGCCAACTGGCAAAATAGACAGTAAGAGAGTGCTATCACAGCTTGTCTGCTCTGCATGACTGAAAGCTTCCTGGGATGTTTGCAGTGTCTGTAGGCTGAGGAAGAGGAGCTCTGTATCTCCACGGAGTGTGAACCTGCTGTCTCAGGAACTGAGCTGTGTGAGGCTCAAGCGTGACTCCAGAGAAAACCACGTTGCTAAAAAGGAATTCCTATTTCGGGTAATATACATCAGCTCAAGACTCACATGTATGGTGAGCAAGAGGAGCTCAGCATGTGAATCACCATCAGTGACTGTGGCCTTGGGCCAACTGCAAGTGACTGAGGTTTGTCCTTGCTGAGGTATCACATATTTTGGGACAGTCAGGAGCAGGTGCTTGTTACTGGGAACACTGGAATGGTCATTTCCCCACCCATGACCTTAATGCCTGCCTGGTGACCTGTCATTACACCCTCACAGTGACAGATGTGGTGATGCACACCAGGAAAACCTCATCATGGTGGTCCACCCCTGCCAGCCCTCCAGCCCTCCCACTCACACTGGGCTGCTCTTGCCACCTCAGAAGTCATTGCACAGCCTAAATAGGACCTGCCGCGTGATGAGGGCAGCCAGGGCATCCCAGATACTGCAGCTTGGCAAACCCACAGCAGACTCAGTGTCTGACAGCCACAGCTGGAAAGGGGCAGCAAGGAAGGGCAGCATGTGAGATATACCTCCCTCTTTCTCCATTGCCTGTCTTCCTCGGGGCTATGCAGATTGATCCTCTTTCGACAACCTTGATTTCACACATGGCAGGTTGCAGAAATGCAGCAGCAGGGAGATCTGCAGCTCTCCATCATTTTCTTGCTGATGGCTAATATCAGATGACTTTCAGCCATTCAGTCTCCTGCTCTGTGTTTCACTGGATATTTACTCATGCCATACTCCTTTCTCCTTGGGCTTATCCAAGGATGTGGATGTGACTAGAGTGGTTTGCAGGTGCAGGCCCCAGAGAACAGTACAATCCAGTCCTGCATGAACTGCTGCTCCAGCACTTTTATACTCTCAGACTGGCTGATGTGGTTGTAGGAGTAGCCCACAAACACCTCTCTACCTACTCATAAACAGGGTTTTCCTTTTGGCTGATTGAACGACCACCATGTATAATTTCTGTATTTTGTTGATTGCTACACTGATTTTTCAAAAATTTGTTTTGATGCACTAATTTTATCAAATGCTTTGGGAACCCACCAGTTCAGTTATGGCTGCCTTGATTTTCAGCCTGTTTGGTTTAGTCCTTTCATTCACTTCTGTATCTTACCTTAATGACTTTAGGGAGTTATATCTCAATAAACCATTTCCCTATTACTTTATGCCCCCACCAAATATTTTTCAACCTAATTGACCTAACCCCACTTTATTCTTTATTCTCCTATATCATCTGCTGCATTTTTACAGGAAGAAGACCCATGTTAAAGTGAGAAGATTCGATTTGGCTTTGTAAGAAGCAGTCTTGAATTATGTCTGTTCAGTACTTTCATTAACAAAATAGAGGAGAGACTAAAAGGGAGAATCAGTGAATTTGGAGATCAAAGTAATGGGAAATACTTTGAAGGAAGGAGTTAACATTCAGAATTACCTTAATAAATTGAAAAATGGTCTGAAAGAAAAAATCCAAATGGTATTCAGCAGGTACAAAAGGTACTGTCCTCAGGCTAAAATAATCAACGATAAGATTATACAGTGGGGGAAAATGAGTTGGTGGCAGTATCGAAGAGGAATGTATGAATGTGATGGTAGATCAGAATCAGACTGTGGGTCAGGAACTTTATATTGTTACAAAACCAGATGGTATGACACTGAAATCTGAGACAAGTATAGCATGCGTGAGAAGATCCTTCTGAAGCTCACTGGTAAGGTATCAGGTGAAATACTTCAGCATTATACTTTAAGAAATCTTAGAGAAAAATGCAAATAGACCAAATCTTCTTCAAATACTGCTGAAAGGAAGATATGATCAATCTCACCTCCTCATCCATCTGGGAAAGAGTGGAAAGGTTAGACACTATCTCTGAGATAAACATGTTAATGAAGAGGGTGAAGCTCTGCAAGATCTGGGAAAGTCCTGGAGCATCTGCTGCTAGAGACCTTTAAAAACTGGTCAGGCATGCATCTATGAGGAATGATCCTGATAGGGAGGGTCCTGTTGTGGGCAGAGGAATAACCTTCTTGATTTCTTAAGGCTCCTTCTAGCTCCAGGTCTGCTTCCCACCCAGATATGAACCTGCATCCTCTGCTATTGCTTCTATCCTATGTGCCACCCACAGCCTGGCCTAAGCCCACACTCACCATCCTTCATCCTTTCATCTGCAGAAACATGTTTGCCAGCTTCTAGGAGCTTGCTGGAAGTTGCTTCAGTTTTCTGCCTCTTGGCTTTCTCTTGTCCCTTTTTCCTTTTCTTTCCCACTGCACTTTACTTCTTCCAATTCACTGCAATCCTCCATCCTGTCCTGGACTGACACCCAGCCTTGCCCCTCTTCTGCAAACAGATCAGCCAGGGGATGGCAAATGTCACCCTTCATGGTGAAGCTTGTGCCAAGGACATGGACCAGAAATCTCTACTCCCAGGTCTCTGAACATTGCTCCAGACTGTTCACATTCACCCCTGCTTTAGTTATGTTTGGTTAACACTAGTTAGCTCTTTTTCCCAGCTCCTAAGGATACTTCTTTGCTCATTTTTGGAGAGGGCATTGCTTCTGCAGCCTTTCAGAAAGATGGGCTTAATGTTTTAACACAATCACGGCTCTATTTGTCTCATCTTTTAGGATTTTCTCTGTGCCTTTATTTTTCTTTTTTTTAAACACATCTCACACGTGCTTCCAATCCAGCCCAAACCCAAAAGACTTAGATTCTAAGAAGTGTTTTTGAGCACACAATGCTGAAGGACTGGGTTTATTATTAAGCCAAATGAGCAAACATGCCCATAAAAGGAGAGCACCGTGGGCCAAGACTGTGTGTAGACTTGCAAATCTGCCCTGGGATTTTGATTCCAGTAACAAACCCATCTGAGATTTGCTCTCACAGTTTACACTGTCCTCCGAAAACAAGCCTACAGAGAGCATGATGCAGCAGTTACCATAGCAGCCAGCACAGAAGAATCCATTAAGTGATCACAGTCCCAGCTCAAAGTGAATTACCAGACTGCAGGTGAACTTTTGCACCTCACAAAGTGTCTCCTGGGGAAAATATGTTGTCGTGCAGGGTGGAACAAGAGAATGCCGACC
Organism: Ploceus nigricollis; assembly: GCA_013399945.1. Lineage (NCBI taxonomy): Eukaryota > Metazoa > Chordata > Aves > Passeriformes > Ploceidae > Ploceus > Ploceus nigricollis. The sequence goes on from VXBC01012147.1 coordinate 1,172,431, forward strand.
GGCTGCACTGACTCGCTGCTGCATTGTTAACCTTAATTATGTCTGTGCTGATTTTCAAAAAGTACTGCACAGGCTTTTCCTTTTTCCTGTCAGGTGTTTTTTGTAATTTTTTTTTCCCCCTGAAGGACAAGACAGACTAGCCCAGTCAATAACTACTAATGAAATGTGCTTCAGGCCTCCCTGCATTCTGCCACAATTAGATTGTCAGCTGTCCCAAGAGACACACTGTTATCTGTGTGGGTGTGGAAAATGATCTATCACTGTTAATAATTTCTATTATAGCAGCACATAGCATTTCAAACATATCAACACCTCATTATTATGGCTTTTTTCACACATGGGAAGTTGAAGGTCCTCTTGGATGCTCAGACATAAGAAGTATATAAATGGAGCTGGGAAGTGGAAAGAGTGGAGCCTCTTGGGTTCCTAAGAGCACAGGAAAACACACTATCTCCTCATAAACACAGCTCCCTAGATGGCCAGGATGTACTGCCAGTATGTGCTTGGGAGAAGCTGGTTCTGCACACAAGCTCCAGATCCAGACATAATCTCTCCTTTTTGCATAATCTCTCTTTTTTGTCTCTGTACCGTACAACTCTGTCCTATTATAACAGCAAGTGCTGACAGGTGTGCAAACACCTTTCTCCAAGGCTAAGTGCAGCTGTGGACACTGACATCTTGACCCACAAAAGATGGCTTCAGGCTCGCAGAAGACCCAAGTTAAACTTGCAAAGTGGTTATTTAACCCACCATTGATGCTCTTCCTGAAAGTCACTTGAAGCCTTTAAAACCCTCTACACGGGACCACCATAACAGGCACATGAAGAGCTACTAAAAACTTCCTGTGAAGGGAGGTAATGAGAAAACTATAGTGTCTGGGAAAACCAAAACAAACAAATGAACTAACAGACCCCAGGCTTCCAGAGAACTTGAGTCGAGCTTGACCTCCATGAGGTATCATTTGCTTCCTGTTTGCTGGCAAAGTACAATGAGGTTTATATTCAGGCCCCACCTTTCAATGTCTGGGTCTAAAAATATAACAATGAACTTGTGACACAAAGGCCCTGTCTCCTGCAGAGGCGGAATTTAGATCTAACTGCAGAGCACAAATTCTCCTTTCTTTAAGGCAAAACTGGTTTTGAGTAGGTGGATGAGGGGGTTATTTTCTTTTTCTTTTTTTTTT
>VXBC01012147.1:1173641-1237437 GCA_013399945.1 Ploceus nigricollis
TTTTTTTTTTTTTTTTTTTTAATCTTTCTATTTTTAGGATTCCAGGCTTGGGAGGATTTCATTAGGATGAGGCCAGACTTATGCAACTGTTTGTTCTAAGTTGTTAAGTCTATCATGACTATAACCATTTTAAAGCGCATATCACTATGGTTACCTCTGTGCCACTCTCTGAGTCTGAGCTGATACACGGCTGAGAGGAGACACCAGGACACATGAGAGGGAGCACACGTGGATGTCTAATCTATGTGTCTTTTTAGTTCTGTGGAAATGTTGAGTCTCAGCCCCATAGATAAGAAAAGTAGGTGAATGCCCTCATTTAGTCCCTGCTCAGATGCCACCAAGCTGACTACTTGGTGGTTTTCAGACAGCTCTTGCTTTCATATAAGGAAGACGGTGGATGACAGTGTGGAAAACACAGTGGGGTGGTGGCAAAATACTTTTTGATAGACAATTTCAATGCCTTAATTTTAATTCTTTCCAAAAATTTACTTTTAAACGTAATGCTGCTTTGTTCTGCTCTTTCATACCTTCTGGGAAAACCACCATTTATGTCTAGTGGGACTAGACCAGATGCAGTCTCAGTTTCTCAGCAACAGACTAAAATTGAGGTTTGTATGACTCTGGCTGACTTGTTTCCTCTTATCTTTCCAGACTTCACTGCTTTGTTCTCTCCCTGCTTTTTCTTGAAGTATTTCTGCTTCCCTCTTTCCCTGTTTATTTTTTTTCCTATTATTCCTACAGCAGTTATTTTCTTAGTGGTTATTGGAATAGTTGTATGTAGTTTTGCTGATTCAGTGGAACCCCTCAAAAAATGGTTATTTCCACATTTCAATATTACAATGTAATATTTCCATATTACAATATACCAGAGTTTCTGGTTAGAGCTTAGAGCTTCATCTGACTTCTTGGTTTTCCTGGGAGATGCCTGAGCATGGGCCCTCATTTTCTATGCACAGGAGTAGCTTTCACCAGTCAGACCTCCTAAAAAGAGAACTGGGGTGACTCCCCAGGCCATTGTACAAGGGACTGTAAGAGACAGAGCATTTCCAGCTGGCAGTCACAAGGACTTCTAAATGAGAGAGAAATCGCTGGAGAGCTGCTGCCAAAGGGTCACACCATGGAAACCTGAGAGCCTTCATCTATGAAAGGACACAGTCATTTACCCACCCTGGCCTTTTCCATCCAGAAGATCCATAAAAGTCCCAGGGTAGTCACCTGGCTCTCAGTCTTGTCTGCAGAATTTCTCAGCTCTGAAGATTCCTGAGTACAGCAATTAATAAGATCCCAGAGTAAACCAGCAGAGAGTTTGCATGATACGGTTAAATAGCAAAAACTTTGCATGGTCCAGATAAAAAGTAAAGATTATGTATGGTGTGACTGGTTAGTAAAGAAGTTGGAAGAGTTTAAGGAGCCAATAACAGAACCAGAGTGGCAGCAGGGATTTTGCATGGTGCTTATTTGCAGTATGGCAGTTGTTAGTCATTGCTTACCCATGGAGTTGCAAAGTGTTCCCATCAGGTTCATTCACCTTACTGAGATGAAAGTTTCAGACCTGAAAGAAATTCTGCCAAATCCAGAATTTGTGTGAGAGACAGAAATATGAATATCAGAGGAAATTATTTTAATCAGCTCTATGTGTCAAAACTAGCTGATTCTCAGAGCCAAATTCTCAGAACAGTCTGGAGCCCTTTCTAGTCAGCCTGGATACTCCAGTACGCCTGAGATGGTGATGGTCTGACTTGCTTCAATATGTCCCAGCGCCAGTGTGAAGAGCAGAATATAAGTGACAACTCATTTACATCCAGCATGTCACAAGATCTTTTTCAGGCACCGATTAAATAAAGATCCTCTCTGTTCTGGAAGGCTCATAGAGATGCAAAAGCTCCTGAATAGATCTAGATACCATAGGAGTTAGAAACCCCAAAAACTCTTTAAAACAAAAAAAACCCCACACAACCATCTGTAAAAGGCAGTATGTGATGGAAGTACATGAGCAACTGGATTTGCCTGTAAATAAAATACCAATCTAAAAGTTCAGTTCTCTCAGTAGGTGTTGTATATTTGTGTAAGGGTGTCTTGCAGAATGTTTGGACAGCTGCTGCTATTAAAATTTTTGCCAAGTAAATTTAAAAAAGCCTCCTTCTAACTGCCATTTTCACAAATACATAAGGAAGTTTACAAGCACTTCAATACCAAATTGAAACCTTCTTGGAGTTATTTTCAAAATATTTAAAATCTTTGAGCAGTATGTTCCTTTTTACCCTATATATGTGCCTCAAAGTAACACAGACAGCACAGACAGCAAATATGTGTTTTATATTCACATTATGGTTGCATGTATATATATCCAAGAATGTTTTCTATCTTTGAGATGATACTAAAAAATATTTCACTTATTAGGGTTTTGGGGGTTTTTTTTGGGGTTTTTTTGGGGCTTTTTTTTGGTTTTTTTTTTTGTTTTGTTTTGTTTTTTTTTTGCCTTTTTTTTTTTTTTTTTTTTTTTGGTTTTTTTTTGTTTTTGTCTTTTTTTTTTTTTAAGAATTTATGGCTAAATGATAAATCTCAGAATTGCAAAGATAGATGAAGAACATTTGTTGCAAAATTTGGCACAGTGTGAGCTTAACTCTCTATGCTGAGCAGCACCAGCTGATTTGGGACATATTTATGGCTAAGAAAGATCTCTTCAAGATGTGTACTGCTTGTGCAACATGAAATGTAGACTTAATTCCATTGGAAGCCCAGGGGCCTTTGCAGTGGGTGTGGAGGCAGATGGTTCAGGAAGACATGCCCTCGGGGCTTTTTTCCATTGTGTCACTCAAGTGATTCCCCAAGGGAACAACATTTATTTTTACATTTTCCAAACGTGAATAATATTGCCCTTCCTTTTTTCCTTTCAAATCTTCATCACCAGTTACAGTTCTAGAATATAGGGCAGGGACCAGGAGTGGGAGGAGGTGAGCCTGAAGCAAGGGACATTTGAAAGTATATTGCTTTAACTCTTTGCATGCTGATAAAGAGCAGGGATACCTTCGTGGGTTTGTCTCTAGATTACAATGGACGAGGTTGCCCATCTTGGTGTTGGAAGGATTTTTCTGACTCCAACCTGAATATTTATTTGCAACAAACATTTTTTTTCCTGGGTCCAACTGTGGTCCAACAATTCCCTCCAACAGGAAAGTAGTGCAGCAGCTCAGAAGAAGCCCACCCCCAAGCCCTGTTTGAGATTTTTTAACCCTGAAAAGACTCAGAAGTGGAAAGGTTGCTACATCATCCTGTACCAAGCATCCAGTACTGAGATGCTGTTCCAAGGCAGGAACATTGCAAGGTCCTTGTTGATCATGTTCAAGCTGCTTTGGAGACCAGCACTACACCTGCTGGAGGGTTGTGTGCCAGCAGTCTGAGCACGGGAGCAGGTACCATGCAGTCCATGGACGGGCCCTTTCTGGGTTCTGGCACTCACCTCCTACATACACTCTGATCAAGTTATTTGCGCAGTTTCTCCCCAGTTTCGTCAGACGTGGAATTGCATTTGTGGTGTGTGCTGACAACTATAAGTTCTCTGTAGAGGGGCTGAGGTGTTTTGTTCAACCTCCAATGTGAAAAAAGCCATGAACTGGAGGATAAAGGGCTGAAACATGTTTCTGAAATCATACAATCAAGCTGATTTAGATCTGAATCTGAGGAGAAGCTTCTTTTGGCAGTAAATATTCTACTTAGTCTATAAATAGCTCTTTAGATTGCCAAATATTCTTCTTAAGCTATACCCCTGATTTGGCCTAAGTAAGAAACAAAATATAGTCCTCAGAATGGAAAAGAATAAAATAGAATGTTCCCTCAATGGAACTGACATGACCTTGGACCCAGATGGTGATTTGTGCTTTATGACCCACCAAACAAGTTTAACATGTGGTCAAAATTGCATTAAACATTTCTGCAGTCCTGATGTGCACAGTAAGATGCTCTTCTTCCAAGGGAAGTAGCTCATCCTTTGGAGATGTTTGTGTTGCTATCACCATGGCAACCAGAAAAGGCAAAAGTCAGAATAGGAAGACAAAATCAAAACCGCTGGCTGAAGCATGGATGGGCAGTGAGATTGTAAAACCAGGCATGGGCTTTTAAAGGAAATTACTGTTCTGTATCAAAGAAACCTGGCAGAATTACTCATACCATAGTCTAAAAATAGCACTCACAGCTTCATTAAGTGCTACGATTCTCATAAACCCTGTTAGAGCAGATGTCAGGAATGGGGGATTCTCCCTCTGACTGGAGCTCCATCCTGCTTCACAGGGGAATGTGTCCTGCAGCCCACACTGTTCTCAAGCAAAACCACTCATGGTCCCACTTTTGACATGGATTTTATGAAACAGAGCTGTGAGCAGCTGTGGCTGAGCTTTGCCTGAACCATGAAGACTTCGATGAACTCTGAAATCTGGGCCCTTAATATGACAGTGGATCCTACTCCCGTGGACTTAGTTGAGACCCATTGTTTAATTCTGCTTGAAAGCAACTCCTTGGTCAGCCAAATCAGGATTTTGGTGTCATTCCCCATAGAAAGAACCTTTGCCCTAATGTCTAAACTGGGGAAATGAACCCAAAGAATTCCACAAGGATTCTTTTCAGGAGAAGTGATAAACCTATATTTTCCGTAGAATAGAACAGAAGACTGATTATTGAAAAGTTGCTAGAAAACGTACACATTTCCCACAGCTATATTCCATTTAGGCATGGTTTGGCCTTAGATTTGAACTATGAGGTCCTGTCTAAAATTAAACTAATTCTGGCTCAAAACAGTGCTTCCTCACTTGTTCCTGAGTTCTACCACAGATAAGTCTGGCAGAAATGATAATTTAAAGACAGCTCTCAAATCCATTTGCAAACCCCAGGACAGACAAATATTACGTCTTTCACCATCATGTTAGAGGGAATAAGATTTGCTTAAATGAGTTTAAAATATTGCTTCATCTCATAAAGGGAAGGCTGTGTAGAATAGGCTGCTTTATATGACACAGAAAATTCAGCAAGATTCTTCCAGGCCCTCCACTTTACTTATTTGCTAATAAAGAGAGTTTTTTTCTCTTGGAGAATTTAGGGATTAGATAAACAAAGCTCAACGTCACTGAGTCAGATGAGGACGTGCTTGCTAAACATTAACAAGCACCCAGCCTTTTCAAGTGTCTGCTTACCAATACCTCTGCCACAGGCTCCAGGGTGGGTTTTTGCAAGGTTTTTGCACACTACGTTAAGCAAGCCTGGCTGTGTGCAATCACCAGGATTAGATTCCTTTGGCTCTCTCCTTCTGGTGCCTAATGGAAGGCAAGGCATCTAATTCATGAGAATAAGAAATGTCTTTTTCTATTTTATTTTTCCTGAATGTAGCAACCTCAATGGGCAGGAAGAGTCACCCAGACTGCCACTTATCTTAATTGCCAGTTTATGTTATATGGGCCAGCAGCACCTACTATGTAACCTGCTGGTGCCAGCGTCGTCTGCTGCGCCCAGCAGACAGGACATGCAAACCTCTTGTACCGCTGAGGTGGGAGGTCCTTGTTTCAAGTGCCAGGGCTTGACCAAGAGCCCCAGTACACTCAAAACTCCCAGAGCCTTCCTTTAGCCCTAGCACTGAGGCCAGCCTCACCTATGTGCGTGCACAGACCCAGTAACTGGTAGCAGACAAAAGGCTCTGTTTGAAATCCACCCAGTGGCGCTTTTCGGATTGCTCCCCAATGGACTGTTTCCGTGTGCGTCCTCCCGCAGTATGGAAGCTTTGGTCTCCATGCACAACCCGTAAAAACAGTGACGGTAAAAGACAAACAAATTATGTCAGAATAGCTGAAGGCTTAATGGGAGCGCAGTGAGGCAAAAGTCACTATGTTTGCATTTATTTTCATTAGGTCTGAGATTTACAGGAGATCCAGAGAAATGTAATTCGATAGTAAATCCAGTTAGTTACAGTATCCAAGCAGAGTGAAAATCCCCTCAAATTGGATGAAACTTGGTGCTGCCAGCATACTCCTGAATCCCCTCCAGTGTATTTCCAATCCTCCTTTACTCTGCTGAGTGATGCTCAAAGGATCAACACTAAATCGACTAACCTGCAATATACTTCTTTGTCTATAACGCATCTATAAATTTCATGGAACTATGGATTTCTTCTTATGAAATTTAATTTGAGTCATTTTGGGAAACATTTCCATATTGAAAGGAACTCCTGGCTTTCATTGTACTTATACTTTGCTGTTAGTGTACTGCAAATGATTTGATTTAAAGGAACATAGCCAAGGTAAATCTTGCCTGCATGAAAGTGATTGGGTCCATTTCCACTTGGCAGGAAAAAACAGGCAGCTGCTGAGCCAAGCAATCTCATCTCTGCCAGCCACTTGAGGATGGGCACAGAGAACATGGGCTTGTGAATGATGCTGACTCTGAGATTGCCTCTGAGATTGCTGTGTCATGGGAAGGACAAAGCAAGAGCCTGGCTGTCATTTCCAGCAGGCTGAGTCACGGAGAGAGCTGCTGCCGACCTCTCTCCATCCCAAGGAGCACCAGTGCTGACCTCTTCATTCCCACCACTAGATTTCTGTGAATGGGGCTTTTTAAAAACATGTGGGTCTGAGTGAAATGTGGGTGCACATCATAAACTGGAGAACACCTTCACAGCACCAAAACTGAGCAGAAACAGCTTTTTTTCCATCTTGGAAAAAAAAAAAAAAGACTGTTTTATATGATTTATATGATTACTGGGCTCCCCAGGCAATTTCTGTCAACCTCTACTCCCACAGTGTTTTGTAACATACACAATATCAGGTGCAAATGCATTAAATTTTGCTGTTACTAGAACAGAGAGAAGATGGTACAGCAGCAGTTTCCAGCTTATGGCTCATAAATTAATACTACACAGTCTGCAAAAGGTAGCGGACTGCAGTTCAGTATGTATAAATGCAACTCAAAATGTTAAGAGGGGAAAAAAAATAGGAATTACTGAAAACATCAGAGTTGGAGATAGAAAAGGGAATAAAAGGCAGGAAGTGGGACTGAGGCTTATATTTAAAAGTCACTAAAAGAAAATAGATTCAGGAAAACCCCTCAGTTAGGCTTGGATATCAAGTTTTCTATAAGAGAAGAAAAAGGCACTATTAAGTGCTTAAACTAAATATGGACATAGATGGTTACAAAAATAACAGAAGAGGAAATCAGAAATTTGTAAATGCAAGAACAGAATGAGGGTTCTTGCATTTACAAATACATAACATAGTGGGTAGAAAAAAAATGTGTCTCATTTGACTGACCAATCTGACCTCTTGCTGTGTCTGTCTTTACAGTGATCCATACTGCCCCTTCACATGGACATATATCGCCTCTCACATCTTTCTGAGACCAAAGGTGACATGCCAGGAGTTGTCTGAAGCACCCACTGATGTTGCTACTGCTGTGGCACACTTATGACAAAGATTTCATGGAGCTTGTCACTTGGTCTGGTCTCTGTTCCACAGGCAGAACCCCTGCACAGGACAGCAGGACAGAGCCATGATGTGGGCAGGACAGGAGACTTGAGTTTCTGACTGCACAGAGGCCAAACCACCTGCACTCAGTGGCTCACAGATGCATGAGCACAGCCAGGAAATTGATGAAATCCAGGTGGAGCTGGTAGAGGAATCTGTCTGAGTGCCCAGCCTCACATTTTTCTACAGCAAGCCCTGAGAAATAAGGCATAAGCAGAAAAGGCATTGGAAAGAAAATGACTAAAGCATTAGAGTGGTCACCTTCACTGGGTTTTCTAACAACTGGTGAAGGCCAGTTCTTAGAAAAACCTCTCCCAAGAGATTTTTGGGTGAGTGTGCTGGCATCATAACAGTGTCATGGACAAGATATTTACCTCTGGTGTTTTATCCACTTCTTATCACATATACGTACCTAATTCACATCAAGATCCAAGAGCCATTCTTTCTGGGTTCTCACCGCTTTTCCTACACTCCTGGTATCTCTCATGTTGCCTATTTTTTCAGCATTGTCTACTGGCTTTTTTGCAACCATCTGCGTGGATAGGTTTATCTCAGGAAATAGATGAGCTGCCTTCATGAATATCCTAGAAATGGTTTTACATATCCTCAGTGATAAATGTCACACAGTCTAGGTACACCCAAGCCAGAAATTGTCTTGAGATCCCTTCCAGTGCTCCATATCCCCATTTCTGTGAAATAATGGGGATATTTTCAAGTATGCATCCACATACTTGAAAATATGTCCAGCTACTTACAAACTCCTTTTATTTTTCCAAGAAAGGCTTGAATATTTTTATTTATTCACATTTTCAATATTTTATTATTGCTATCTAAAAATCCAGTGTAAAAAGGAGAAATGTGGTTTCCATGAAGCAGATATGGGATTGCCAGTGGAACCTTGGTTTGATGTAGTTTTGGATATCTGGAATTATTTGCTAAGTAAAAGAGTTTTACTGTTATAAGATACATTAAATATTCCCCTAAGAAATGCTTTAATCAAGGAAATGCATTGTCTTGGGGCAGAATTGGTTTGTAGGCTAAATCATCATATACGTTAACTGGGATTTAAAGTTTCAAAGATCTGAAACACAAAGAGCATCATTTATAACTAGTAAAACTAGCTGACAGCTTTCTATGGGCCATAAATTACCCTTCTGTCTACCTAGTTAGCTAGCTACCTACCTACCTACCTACCTACTTACCTACCATCTGCACATCTATTGCTTGCACACTGGTTAAGTATTATTTGGAAGTATTTCAGCATAAATAAAATTAGCAACGGGTGAAATGGAATGACTTTAAATAGGCTTCTCAGTTTCAAATCTTAACAGGAGCTCAAAAGGATTTGAGAAATATGACTTGATAGAACTTTATTTCTCAGTATTCTATAGAATATTGTGTTTTCTCACAGGAGTGGGGATAATAGGTTATCCTCAAATGAAGGGAACCGCTTAGTTAATTTGGGGCCTTCCCACTTCTGACTTAGTATATATATCATCAGCAGAAGAGATGATTGAAAAACCTCTCAAATGTGCCAAATGCAATAATTAACATAATGCAAGTTTGTGCACCTGGGTGATGGCAGAGGAGTCAGTTTTTCCTGCAAATCACTCCTAAAGTTCCTGGGAACCCGGAGTTATGAGCAGGTCAGGATCAAACCATAAACTCTCAGCAGTTTTCTTTATCTCACAGGAAGTCTGCTTCTAGACCAGACGCAAGCAAGCCCTGGGGCTGTTTGTTTGTGTTCCTTTCCTTTCCAGGCAAAAGTGGTTTCAGTGCACATGTTCCCGCCTGCTTTGGACGCAGGGGCATTGTGAGTGTGTTTACAAGTGGACTTCTCTAGCACGCATGCTGCAGCACCCAGTACAACTCCCAGATTTTTGTACCGCAATAAAGTCCACACGTAGCTGACTTCAGAGAACTCCTGTCTGTCTTTCCACCTTGCACCTTTCCCAGATGTACAATGCAGGCAGCTCTCACTGTGTGTAAAGAACTGACAACATCAAGGAGCTGGGCAACATTTCTCTCAGGCCTTCCACTGTTGCCTTTCCACAAAGATTTTTGGCAGCTGTACCTCCGCCTGCACTTTCTGTGCGCGATGCTCTGATGTGCATTTCTGGTTAGTGCTGGAGCACAATTGCAGACAACTGGTGAGGTGATCCTGGGGTCAGCGTCTCAGGGCTTCAGGAACTACTTCCTCCCAACTACTCAGGTTGGGAGGAACCTCAAGAGACTGTCAAAGCAGGGTCAGCAGGGAATTAAACCAGAAATTAAACAACTTGATTCTTCTGACAATCATCATGAGAGCAGACCCGTCTCAGGCTTCCTGTCATGGAAAGGAACGTCTGTACAAATGCTTGTGAGAAGGAGGTGGTGGGGAGGAGATATGGTCCATTTTAGGAAGAGAGATAAGAAACATTTCAGGCAGTTGGGCCCAAAAGGCTGCAGGGGAGGAAGGAAGGGAACATAGAAATTAATCTTGAGATAAGAGTCATGGTTTCAGAAAACATAATTTCTTTTTATTTTTCAGAGCTTGAAGACTGGGAACAAAATGTGATACATGGCCGAACTCTTCTCTAATTTTATGTTTAATTATGTTTAATTTCAGTCAATCATTTACACTTAAACCAGCTGAATGAAGAAAAGCTGTGCTGCTGCTTGGGTAATCTTGTACTTCTGCCCGGGATAGGTACAAATGGAAAGCACACAAGGTACAAGAAGGAAGAGGAGCCAGGGCACACTTACTCAGGTCTGCATAATACAAAACCGTGTTGAGGAAAATCACACACAGATTAAACCTGGATAAGGATCAATTGCAATTTAGCCACCACAAAAATAACCCAAAAAACAAACAAACAAACAAACAAACCCCAAAAAAACAACAACAAAAAAGAGGAAACTAAAAAAACCTCCAAACAAAACACAAAACAGCACACAACAAGAAAACCCCAAAACTCAAAAAACCCCAAAACTCTGTCTTTCCTTGGGCTCCTTTCCTCAAGCACAAATTGTTAACTGCTTTGTTTGACCTCCAAAGTCACTAGATTTTATTCTACTCAGGCCTGATCTTTCAGGATGCCGGCTGAGTTAATGTTCTCAGTATAATCACAAATTCAAAAAAATCTGTTATTTTGAAAGGTCTGAAGCACTTGCAGAAATACAACTTGCCACTTGCACCTGCCCAGGTCCAGTCCAGGGATATCATTAAAATAATTGCATCCCCTTTAAGACAATTTTTATGCAAGTGTATGAGCATATAATGTCTTCAAAGATCAGGAACATTTTGTTGCCTGTTCCTTTTGAGTGATGCATCATTAGATCTGCCTGCCTTAGATTTGGCCTTCAGTGCTGATCTCACATAATGATTTGCAATTGATAGTGCCCCAGTTTTATGTCCCCATACCTTTTTGAGTTAGACAGTGAAAATGAGGAACTGACTCTTCATCACCTCACTAACCCCTGTTTAGTCCCATTTCAGTGAGAGTTATATGTGTCTACCAATCTGGGCCAAGGACCCTCAAGGTCAGGTCTTCAAAGCTCACTGGCACAGACAGGACTTGCTGGGATGTTCAAATGTTTCTGCACTGGGAAGGAACTTCAAGGGCATTTAAAGTGAGACTCAGGTATCTTTGAGGATGCCCTCTGTTCCTCGCATCCCTATAGAATCTGTTGTAGGACAGTCTAAAACAAGCAAAGAACTTGAACTATACCTACTCCCATTATTTCCCTAATAAGAAACATACAAATGAAGGTACATTTTGAAAATGTAGTGACTTTTGTTTCAGTGTAATAAAAAATCCACAGTTTCTGTTTCAATTTTTATCCCAAAATTAAGTTGCTGGTGATTTTTGGCAATCTTTGTAACCAGTAGACAGAGTTCCATCAGCAAATAACTACCAGTTCTGCACAATTAAGTTTTTTTACTTAATAGATACTGACAAAGAGTTTTGTGAACTGCCAGAAAAATAACTCCTGGGAGAATGGAAGTAGGAACATGGAAACATTCGTACTGCATTTGAGAAGTCTCTAGCTGTGAGTTACTTTTGGGTGGATGGATGGATGCATAGATAAATCAATAGGCACATAAACAACAACAGACAGAGAAGATACACAGTTCATTGGAGTTTACAGTTCTCTGGAAAATTAAGTCTTGCATAACAGCTCTGGGTTTGCACACAGCAGCCCATGGCACTGTTCTTTCCTATGCGTTGTGGCAGGGATATCAGTCCTGAGCACAGCAGAGCTTTACAGCACACGAGCCACAAAATCAGAGGTTGCCATCCCATCCAGCTCTTTCATCTGGTGGAGCAGCTGCTCAGCTGATTGCTGGCAACCATTCCCTGTTTGCCACAGCTAAAATGCTAACAAATGACAAAGGCTTTCCAGATGAATTTGGGAGCATTTTCTGTTTTGAGAGGTACAGAGTTTCCATGCAATGATTCCTCTGAGGCAGAGGCTTTTTGAGATAAAATATAACTTCTGAAGCCTCAAGAGCCCTATATCCTGTTCCTAGTGACCCTGTGCTAAAGGGATTATGCATTATCCCTACTGCACAGCGATATTTTGCAATTTAGTTTTCTCTTCATTGGCAATTTCACTGCAAATGGACAGTGCCACAAGGGATGGTATGTTGGCTTGCAAGACCCTGAAGATTGCTCCTGTGTTCCAAGGTGCTTCCTTCTATTGGAATTCTACAGAACTACATCTGTAATTTCCAATATTTGTTCCATTATACTTTTGCTAAATAGATAAAAATTCCCCACACTGATTTACATAAGATACATAAGATTTACATAAGATTTACATCCACGAAAGAAGAAGCAATTCTACAAGGTCACTCAGATTTTACTCCATCAGAAAGAAAACCTGGTCTATTTTTAAATTGGCCAGTGGAATAGCATGGGGGATACTGTGGGATCATATTCCCTTGGAAGTGCAGATGAGAGACTTTTCAGACTGTCGGAGCTTTTGTCCAGCCCGCGCACCCACTGGGGACACCAGAGCCTAGCGGGGGTGGGTGGCACATACCTGTGTTTTATTTCAGCACAGAGTGGGAGCACACACCTCAGACATGCTCTCAGGTACCCCAGTATAGGAATAGACTGAATTCTTTACCAACACCATTCCTTCTCCTTCACACTCATTTCTGTCAGGAGCGACATCCCAGACTCAACAGGAATATATTTTTTTCTGGTTTAATTTTCTATTAAACAAAATATATGCTGTGGTGCTTGTCTGATCCCTATGGCTACAGCTCATGAGCTAATGTATAAGCAGCATATTCCTGAAGTATTTAAGTTGCTATTTCCCCTCACTTTGCCAAGGTAATGAGGTGTTTGATGAAGGGAATTCAGCTGCAGAACTGCAAACGTACACTCTGTAGGCTACAGAGAAACCACAACAGCCTCTTGCATTTAATACTCTGATAAATCGGGCATTTCTGCAGCTTACATCAGACAGTGACACAATGCAGCCTTGTTAATCCACCTAGAAAGTGCTCCTTCAGTAATGAAGTCTAGGCCTGTTTTGGCAAAATTAGATTTGCATCACTAATTCAAAACACCAAAAAAATCCAAAGGATGCTCTGGAGATAGAGGTTGTCTATTTCTATCTCTATTGAGAACACTCATCTGTGCAGATAAGTGAAGCATAAAGCCTCGACAATGTGAGGAGGTAATGGAACAAGCTGCTGCCAGCATGCTGCACTGGTTAGTTAGATTAAAAGAGCATATCTGTTGATGATTGTCTCCAGTTTTGGGTTTGGGTTTAGTTTTGTTTTGTTTTGCTTTTTCTAAGAAACAGATCAAGAAGTGTATTAAAACAGTTCAAAATCACTGATGGGTTTTGTTATCAGTTGCCTGGTGTCGAATTGCTGATAACTCCAAGACCTTCTTTCTTTTTCAAGACTTTGAACAATGTAATTAAGGTTTCTTGGAAATAAATCAATACTTGATATCACCTCTGAATAGCATGCTGGCCAGACAAGCTGCCTGCCTTATTGAGACATGGCTTAAAGTCACTGGTGTCAGACTTTAAGCTCTCACCTTTTTGCTTGTGTATTTTCTTTGTAGGGAAGGTTTTCTTGCTGCAGTTAAAGCTTCAAACCTTCCCTTCACGAGGCGCAGCTGCTGCATGGCAGAACACAGGCACTCCAGAGGAGTGTTGTGATCTACTCTGATTTCATTAACCCTTGCTGTGGGTCTGCGTGGGAGGTGGGCTGTGCCAGACTGACTGCAGTTTTCCAACCATCTTCAGGAGCAGTTCTTTGCACGCTTTGCGTCTCCTTTGTCCTTTATTCCCCAGTAGCATACACAGAAAAATGAGGATGCAGTAGACTTTCAAATAGTGTCAGTCAGCTGGGAGGGGAATGGGGCTCCGTGGGGTGTTGAGGGACTACTACCCAAGGCTATTATGGCTCTGCTTTTAGTTGGCCCTAGTAAACATCTCTCCAGGATGGGCAGTCACTTTAGTAGAGATTATTTACCTTTTTTAAAGTGATTTCAGAACTTGGCAAGGCCTAAGTAAATTCTCTGGGAGCTTGAAACTGTTTAGCCTGAATTGTAAGGGAAACAAAACTGTGCTCTGAGCAGTTAGGTCATAGGTAAACCCTAGGATTTTTACTCTTGCTTTGAACTGATGCTGAAATAGGAGGATTTACTGAAGTCTGGTGGTTTAGTTCAAAAAACAAGAAAGGCCAGAGGCCTTGATACTGAGCTGTCTATGCTGCTTGGCCATTTTCTTTTCTGGAGCAAAGGACAAAAAAGGCCCAAACTGTTCATGCTTTCTATTTGAAGTTTCCTTGGGAAGAGCCCCCAGAAAAGAAGCACCCAGCAGAGAGAAGAGATCATTGTGCCATATGTGCAGACACAGCCTGGCTCCAAGCCTCTCCAAGTCTAACTTCATCCCACTCTACCATTTGGACATCTCAGCCTCCAGATGTACCCAGGGATCTTCTCCTGGGAACATCAGGAAAGTCTCTGTCCCTCCATACTGCTTTTATGAAATCACATGGACGTTTTTCCCACTATCAGCTGATGATGTAGTTGGCAAGAGTTCTTTCTACAGTGCTGTGGAGGGAGAGGAAGATGGTATTTAGGAGGTTCCATTATGTTTGAAGACATAAAAAGAAAGAAAAGGTTCATTCAGATACTCAGTGTCAGAGTTAAACGTCCAGTGTAATGAAATCTTCAGGCTGTTTTTTGCCAGATCAAGCTGAGCTGTTTCAGCTGGGACAGATTGGAACTGAAATGTGTCTTCAGGCAGAATGGGGAAAAAATAATTATCCTGATGACATAATTGAGGAAAATCAGGGTCACAAGCCTGGATAGTGATCACTGCCAGACAGAGGTTACACAGAATCTTTCTTGGCCACATCCAGTGGAGCGCTGCAGGAAATCAGTTTCCTCCCTTTGATGCACCCAGGGAACTGTGCATTTAGGATTAAACATGTGTTTAATCCTGTGCTGTCCTACACATGGTCCTAAGAAGACACTCTTCAAAGAAGCAAGTCTGGTGAAATTCAGGTGTGATTTATGGAATCAGAATGCACCAGACTCCAACTGCTCTTCTTGTCCTTGCATGTTTTACCAATTTTATCATCTGATCCAATGGCCTAAATTTGGCATGTCATTTAAAACCACAATGGCAGTGGAGAGCGAAAAACCTCTAGAAGAGCAGCCTCCACTGAAATCTCCCACCAGTGACCACAGCAGGGATTATGGTCCTTTGCCCACCTCTCAAGTGCCACCACAGAGCAGCATTTGGACAGAGAAATCTGCACCTGGCTCTTTCCTCATCCTTGTCCTTTTCTGTAGCACATATGTGAGTAGAACCTGGCTAGTTTAAAGCCCTTATGGTGAAAACCACAATGTACTCTTGCTGCTATAGCACCTAACGCTGAATTTGACAGCTCAGCAGAGAGGTCTCAGCCTCCTGAAAAAAAAGTGCATCTCTCCCCTCGTGGCAAAGGAGATTTGAAAAGCTGGTGAGCATGAACTGGAATTTTTCTGTTAAATGCAGCATCAAAGCCTTTCATTAGGAGCTAAATGGATAAAAACAGTGCATGAAATTGAAGTTGATAATTAGCTAGTCAGTCCCAGTGAGGAGCTCAGAACTGCTTCAACCTTCGAGCTTTGTGCAAGGGTCGAGAGGAGAAGCTCATCTCTCTAGCTGTGCAGCACAATGGAGCTCACATGGTTTTTACCTGAGGATATGGCAATGCAGTGAGCTAAGCCCTGGCAAAAGAAATAAAATTGCAGATCAAAGGTAATATATAGAAGAGATTGGTCCTAAGCTGCCTGCCAGAAAATTAATGTGAAGAGCTAATTCCCTCAGAGGTGCTCAGAGTCTTGTCAGCAGCGCCCCAGCATGCCACCCAGGATCTGTAAGGGTTGTTCGGGTGAGGTTTTCTGAGTCTTTGTGGGTAGAAAAGACAGAACTGATCTGTCTTTCAAAATCTTAATTTCACTTCCCTGGAAGCATGGACATTTCTTAGGCCACTACTGTTATTTGATATTTCTCTAAAGAGAAGTATGTCGCTGCTATGTTGTGGCCTTGGCCCACAGCCCCTGAAGCCAGTGAAAAGCCTTCCAGAGGACTTTTGCTTTATCCTCTGGTGCAGGATGGGAATCCTGAATGTGGAAAGGTCTTTGCTTTGTGATTCAAAGATTCACAGAATTTAGGATTAAGAAGAACCATTAGATTATGTAGTTGCGCTACCTGTGCACCATATATACCAGTTCACCCATATGTGCTGGCAATGGGGCCAGGAATCTGCACTTCTCTCAAGTATCTCTTCCCATCTCATGTTGCGATTAGATAGAAGCATCTTTTACTGATTCCACATAATTGCCTACTCTAGTACAGTCACTTCCCAGCCCTTTCTTTGCTAAAATTTCAACCTCACATTTGCAGGCATTTTTCCCAGCCCATGAGTAATTTTTATTGCCTTTCTTTATTGTCTCCTCCCTTATGAAACCCATGCTGAAGTTGTGACTACCGGCACCAGATATGCTTTCACAGGGGTGAACCATGTTCCTTACTTATCACCTGCCTGTTTATACAAGCAAGAATTACTTTTTTAGCTCTCCTTACCCCGCACTTGCAATGAGAGCTCATCACTGCTTGCAGAAGGCAGTGTTCCTCTGTTTCTCTGTTTTTGTAGGTAAATTTTGCTGAGTTTTGCTCCTGACTTCTATTCTAATGCTTTTTGTTTTTAGAAGCCTGGATGTACCAAAAGAGTCTGCAGAAAAATCTTCTGTGATTTAGCGTTTGCAACAAAACTTATGTCAGCCATTAATTTTTATCTGTAGTGATTTCATAGCTATTTCTGGTCTGATCTCAAGAGTCTCAATTTAAGGTTTAAAACCTGAAAACATCCTTTGTTTTTCTCTTCTATGAAGTTGCTCAGGAACAGCTAGTACAAATTCACACACTAACCTTGAGTAACAAAGGTTTTAGGATGGTTTTATGGCCATGTATCTTCAGGTCAAACAGTCTGCAAAGCCAGCCAAAGCAGATGTTTTTTCCTGCAGTGCTGTATCAGGACATGGTGGGTGAGCAAGACAACAGCAGAAGGGCAAAAGCCTGAGTGGGAGCCAGCCCAGCCCACTGCCATTACTGTGCCTCAGATGCACTGTAATCTCCACTCCCCCTCAAAAGCCATGCGTAGGGGAGGCAGGGATGCTTTTAAAATAACTTTAATTGCAGTTACAGATACGAGTGTCAGTCCAGAGTTATGATTTACCATTTCCCAGAAAAGTCATGGTTGGTGTCTGGGACATAAAATCATGAAGAAAGCAGAGGTGGCACAAAGGTGGCAGGCCTTTGGCAGGCTTTTGTTGCCAAGCAGTGCTGGCAGGACTTGCTGGAATATGTGAAGGAGAGACTCTGAGTCACATGAAGAAAACTGGAGTGAGAGAAACCATCACTGGCTGAATAAACAAATATAACATGCTATAAAGCATCCTGGTCACCTGCTCTAACCAAGCTAAAAACAAACCCTTAAAAAACCTAACCAAATAAAACCTAGTTGCACCTAATTGAGATATTGCACCTAAAATGTCACCAATGTCTTCTAAAAGCGCATACTTGCTTTCCTGTTTTTCTTGGATATACTGATATGTTTAAGATTACATTTGTCTTTCTCATGGCTTGTTCACTGCAGTTGCCTTCTAGTCAGCCAGCCTTTCAGTCATTTTCTTCAGAAAAGCTCTCTGCTGACAGCAAAATCTTTTGTTGATTGAACCTTGAATCACATCCTTTTTTATTCAGATGCTCTGGTTCCTCTCTGCATTAGCAAGAAATTCTTAAATCACCAGCCACATCAGAGGGAGTGCCTCCCTTACAATGCCGTGAATTTCAGTGCTAACTCCATTTATGACCCAAGTTTAGCCAGTTCTCTATAACATTTCTTCTGTTAATCCCCTTCTCCAGCTCTCCTAACAATTGCTATGTAGTCCCCTTTCAAATGCTTCACTTAAGTATAGACAGACATGATTCACTTAATTTTCTTTGTCTCAGAAAATTAATTGTTCTACCAAGGAAAAGCCACTTAAGTCTAGTGTGCTGCATTTCTTCATTTGCCTGTTAGCCACATTCTTTTATTTCATTCTAAGGGCCTGTGGTTGCTTGAGATCAGATGAACAAGCCTGTGTATTTCCATGTCATTTTTCACATTTCTAAAACACAGATATTACCTTTGCCGTTCTCTGTTTCTGTAATGCCACCCCTAAACTGTGAATTTTATTTAAAAAGTTTGCTACCAAACCTGGTGTTGTTTGCTGGTTCTTTCAAAGTCAAGTGATGGAGGTTATCCATTCATGAATTCATATACATCTGAGCTCCATGTAGTTAACCTCATTTGCATTAACCACTGCCTTTCTCCCCAAGCTCTTGAAAACAGAGGCAACACATTTTCTTAGGTTTTGGAAGCAAAGTTACAATACCTTTAATGTTCACCCCATAATGCTCAACTTTCTTACTTCTCCATTTTTTGTATAACCAGTGAAGGTGCCATCCTTTCTCACAACCTTTGAAATCTAAAGTTCACTCAGAGTTTGCAAAATCTCGCTTTTACCTCTATAATTTTTAACAGAATTTCCTTGCTTTCATTTTCCTATTTTTCTCTCTCTGTTTCCTGTTTGTTTCCAGGATTCTTCATCTTGGATTACTCATTCAGTTATGATAGTAGTCCTTCTCTGCTGGTTTTTGTCTCTTCTTTCTTGGCATAGAAGTTTAAGGTATTTTCTACAGTTGATTGAAACTCGCACACACACATTCAAATTGTGAGATCAGCTGTCTTTGATAATTAGCTCCTTCATTCCATCAAGGCTTCTTCCTTTAAAATAAATCATTAAAAAAAAATCTTACTTAGCAGCTTTTCTTTGCTTATACTGCCTTTTAACTGAAAGGTCACTGACTCATAATCCACCCCTCCACAAATATTTGCCATGGGCACCTGTTTTATAACCCAAGATCCCATACAACTCCTCCTTTCCTGTTTTGTTTTACTGTCTTCCTTCTCTCCTCATTCACTCCTCCACAGAAATATGATCTCGCTGGAAGCATCTGATTCCAAGAGCAGAAATTCCTTACCCAGTTAATGGATGCTCTGAACTGTCCCCTCAGAGCCCTGCAACCTGAGTTAAGCACATACACTGACACTCAGCCAAGGGACAAGGCATTTGGATGCATGCATGGGAACTGTGTGTCAGAGCTCCTGCCTCTGCCAACAGCTCCTGTGGCTCATTAACACCGGGCTCGCTGTCAGCAGAGTCTGCAGAGCTGTTGGGAAGCCAGGTGCAGGTGGCTGGAATAGCTCTGTGCTCCTTGCTCTGACTCTGCTAGCCAAGCATAGGCCTCCAGACGCCCCTAAGGACCACACCTGTGTTTGAGATGCTTTTCCAGAAAGGTGTGGTGCTCTTGTGTCCTATCTCCAAGCTTAGTGAAGATGTCTTAGATGACCTCTGGTGTCATAAATAGGATCGGACAGCTACACTTAAGCAATTGAATCAAGCTCTAATTTTTCAATAAATATATAGGGAGTTTTTTCACCTTTGCTCATAGGGGTATGAAGACATTCATACCCCTACATTTTTATGTCAGTAGTCTGGAGAAGAATGAAACAGGTTCAGGATGTTCTTAAAAGTGTTTTCTGCATAAGAAAGTTTCTTTTGCTTGCCTTAGAATAATGTTCCTGATAAGAAGAAATTTAAATTAAGAGTTGAAAGGGCAAGACTGAAAGTGTCTCTCCTACACATCAATTTGTGCAGACTGCAAGAGGAAAGCAAAGCAAAGGAAGATACAGCAATGGCAAGGAAAGCAAGGCAAAGAAAGGTAAAGCAATAGAGAAAGCAACGTCAGTGGCAGGACAAATTCCCAGATGAGATGAAGAGTACAAGTACTTATGAGAAAGTGGGTAAAGTACTTGGTGATATGAGTCTGCTGAGTCATGCTACAGACCTGAGTGCAATGAAGAGATGTTTTTTGTAAGAGGGATCTAGAGGACTTTACCTAGTTCAGTGTGAAGTCTTGAAAGGGGATATAAGTGATGTTCATGTATTTTAAACCTGTGAGGAGGTGGAAGGGCCAAACACAAGAGAGTGAGAGAGGGAGAGAGATAGAGAGAGAGAGAGAGAGAGAGAGCAAAACTACTACAGTGAATCCTGGCATAAGAAACTCAATAAAATGCAGACGGGAAATTAAAGAGATGTCCTTGCTTATTACAGCTGTGAAGTTGAAAATGGCGGGTTCCAGGAAACCCTACTGACTTTGCAAAAGAGAACATGACCAGCTCAGGGAAGGTAACGTAGGATGTGGTGGCAGAAGGCTTTCCTTTGGCAGCCATTAGGGTGCATTTTGTAAGCCCCCACATCAGTCCCCACTCTAGGCAGCATGGAGGTGAAACAAGGCTTTTTGTCTTGCCTGCTTTGCAGAGATGCAGCCCAGAGTCTGACCAAGCTGGCAAGCAGTGGTGCTGCTGGCACCTTCCCTTTCATTGACAGAGGAAAAAAACTCATGAACAGCATCCCTGACGACACATCAGGCCACAGACTAATGTTTATTTGCTTTTTCCATTTACAGTACTCAATAAGGAATGTTAATGGAAAGTTGTTTAAGCCTAACAGGCAAAATCAAACTCTTATTCACAGGGTTTTGGAACATTTTTGTTTGAAACTTCCTTCTTGTTCCTCTCCCCTTCTTTCCTATTAAACTGAAGTCAATTTCCCTAATAAAGTCCAAGGCTTTTAAACCCAGCCTAACATTCATGATTGCTATCTTTCACTGAATAAACATAATCCTTTATACCTTCTGTCAGAGGCACAGACTTCTTTTATTTGCAGGGGAAAGTATAAGCAACATTTTAAACACTGCTTTGTGCACAATGGCCGATTAAAGCTGGAAACTGTGAGAACTGGGCTGCTCAATCCTCATCCTTTAGCAGGAACTGAGGACATAATGAAACCTGACATATCTGGCTTCTTTCTTTGATCAGCTCCTGATTTCAGGGCTGCACAAAGAGGAGCCAAACAAAGGCAAAATGGGACCTGTCCATAAACCCAAGGACTAATCCTGCAAAACCTCAGGTAGCTCCCAGGTGCTTTATATGGAACGAGGTCCTAAGTGCCACTGGCAATAACCAAGAGATTGCCCATTCAGATAGGTAGCCAGGAACCCTGGGCAGTGCAGAAAACTTGTCCCATGAGTAGATATGGGAATGTGACTCTGACAGATAGAATATCCACAAAGCACTGCTGAGAAAGACAGACACTCTCATTAGGTATTGCCCTGACATTAAATGCTCCCCTAGAGATGAACCCCCTTTTCACAAGTCACTTGGAAATGTCCTAAAGGGAGGGGATGCTACCCTGGGTTGCCATTTGGGGTGATTAACCAGAACAAAATAGTCCCTTTGAACCTGTAAGCCCTGTGTTTGCTCTGACACTGATATGCATTCCTGAAGCCCATTGAAGAAAACAGAGAAACACAAGGGAGCCAGAGCTCCTCATTGAAATGTCTCCTTTGTCCTATTAAATCGAAATAAAACAGGGCAGAAAAAATGCACACTAACTGAGATGCAGGAGTTTAGTGTGCCCTTCTAGACACACATGTTTCCAATGTATTTTATAACTGCCACAGCAAAATGCAATTACTCAGTGTGGGCAGGCAGGCCCCTGGATGGCTCAATAAAAGTCCAGACAGGCTGTGCAGAGCAAGGCTGGGGCAAGGCCCTCTGTCTCCCTTCTCATTTGCACGGCTGCTCCCTGCCCTTGTGTGTGGTTGCTGATACAGGGCTGGTGCAGGGAGGGGGTAAAAAGATGGAGAGACCTGGAGGTGATGGAGAACAGATCACAGTTCCTTGCTTTCCCACCTGACACCTTCACCAGGTCACAGCTGGTGCTCTGCAGAGGCATGGCAAAGAGTAAAGAGCATTTGAGTTTTAGGGGTGAGGTGTGAGGGCTCAACTGCATTATTGGGTCAGCCCAATGAACAGAGTCTCCTGTCTCTTTCCTACATTAGGGAATGACCATTCACAGCAGAAACAAAGACTGCACTTAAATCTCTTGGGCATCAAGCAGTTGTTCTGGCAATCTCACCTTCATTTTCCAGTAAATTGAGCTTGTGAGTCTAAACAGGTCCTGACCACTGCACTAAAATCATGTATTTGTCCAGAGGACTGGGAATGATGATGGGTTTGGAAAGGAATCTGAAGAAACCCTGTGAATTTCTGTCTGTGGCTGAAGAAAGTAAAGGATTTCCTTTTCTCTCTTCTGCACATAATGCTTACTTCTAATCAAAGTGCAGATTAACTCAAATTAAGGGAGCAAGCAGCAGGTTTTATTGTATCTGCACACTATATTACGTTGCACCTGCAATGTCAGACTCTGATATCGTATAGAATTCTGTTTCCTAGAAAAATCAGATGCAATCCCAGGTCACGCTGACTTTACAAGTGTTCACCAGTACAAACAAATAATGATGTGCAGTCCTGAATCCTGTTCTATTTCCAGGTCTCATAAAAGGCAAACCCCTCAATGATCTCAAGATTAAAAGCCCCTGCACCCCAGGATAAAAGTTCTATTCAGCCAATATCCAATAAACTGATTTCCAAGGCCTGCTTGTTGAAATTAGGCTTGTGGGACAGGACTTGCCTAGGATATTGCTTATCTTCTTGGCTCTACTTGAAGACTTGGACACTGCCTTTTATTTCAATATTTAGGTGCTGCTTTTATAAATATGCCTCCTGAGAAATTTTTTAGTCAATAAAATTTCTCATATTTTTCTGCTAACTAGGCTCTGAAAATCCAGTTGCAGTCAGATGTTCACCTCATAACAAAAGCTGTGTTTTTGAGTGATACTTGGTGTTGCACAGCCTCTGTGCACTTCTGCCTTTTAAAAATTCATTTGCGTGCATCATTCAGCATCTCAATTCCAGTCAGTTCTGGGTAATAATAATCATTCATTTCATCGATCTCTGCTGCATTTCCACTCAGGGTAAATAATAAGACAGCACTGTGTCGTGGATTCAGACTGAGACTCCAGCTCTAATGATGATTGAAAGCCCCCACGGGGGTGTGGAGAAGTCAGACACAACAGCACATCAATTATGAAGCCCTGCACTTTATCTACCGCTGGCAAAAGAAAAGGTTAATTATCTAAAAATAAAGCAACTGTATGCTGGTGTAGGAGGGTGAACTGGGAGGAGGGCTCTGGAACAAGCAAGATAAGGTTGTGATCTACAGCATTAGAAAACTGAGGCTGAATAAGGAACTGTCCAGTATAACCAGTCATCCACAGGCAAATCAAATTGCATGGCTGAAAATCCTTGACTAAAATAAATGGACTACATCATGTCTGTTCATAAGCCTTTTCTGGTTCTGACAGTGAAACCAACAGGTGCTCAGGAGCCACAGGCACTCTCACACCCACTTAGTTACTCCAAAGCTGTACATGTTACAATGACTATTGCACCACAGCAAGGCAGAGACCTGAGGAGTGAGTTCTGAGCTGAATTTCCTTAGTGTTTCTGCTGCCGGTTACTTTTTAGCGGTATGAGTTAGAAACCATATCTCCAAAGTGCTGTTTAGTGTTTTTCTCTCCATGAGCATCCATGAATCACTAAAGCTCTAGGGAGTGGAAGAGACACCAAAAAGTTTGGGGTGAGTTTCACCACTGCAGATGCACAGGCAGAGGCAGCTGGCAGCTTTCAGTGTTTGCTAGGACTGCTGTACTAGAGAAAAAATTCGGTAGCCACCAGTGGCTCTGCCATGGAAATACAAACAGGAAAAGCTACATAAGAAGGGTGAGAAAGAAGCTTCACTCCTTCAAAAGAAGCTTCAAAATAAGCAGTTTGCCTGCCTTATTTTGAAGGCCTGCCAGGCAGCCAAGGACCTCACAAGCTCCAACTACATATTTATGGCAAAGAGGAAAGAGCAGCAACTCCTCCAGCCTGCAATAATAGCTGAAAGAGTATGAGGCATGTGGAGTCAATCCTACTGAGTGAAAAGGAAAATCACCAATAATATCAATAGGATTTTAATGGAGTCTTTAATATAGGCCTTAAATACATCTTAGAGCCTGGGACATGCTCTCCTTAATGTTATTTTTTAACAAGTCCTTGCTTCCATTGGGACAAAATTTTGAGGCTCCATTAATAGTGTGGATTTTATAGCAGCTGAAATCGCTGAAGATCATTACAGGTGTTTGCTGCATTCTATGCAACTCCCTCCATGGAAGGAAGGGGAAAATACCATCCCTTTATAAATAAAAGACCTGCAGTACTAAGATGCTAAAATTACTCAGTTAATTGCACAGCAATCTATGGGGGTGGCAAATTTGTCATCTCTTATCTCTGAGCAAGTCCCTTAATCACATAACAATTCATCTGGTTTGAAGAAGCTGATATATAAAATGAAAAAAAAATACAAAACAACATGTAAAAAAATGATGAATTTGGATTAAGTTTTCAGGTCACTGTGCTAAATACTGCCACTGACAGTATTAGATTTATATTGCTTCAGTTTAACTGAACTGGATATGAATCCCATTATGTTCTTCATATTTTTGGTCAGGGCAAATACACACGGGCATAGGTGGGTGCTCGAGAAGTCCCATGGGGTCACAAGAACAGGTCTGCAGGAGAGGATGGCGCCCACTCACATCATTCCTCTGGCAGCCTTATTAGCACAAGTGGCTACTCATCTTGCTGTCATGAAGAGAAGAAATCAGTGGGTAATACAATCCTATAGAGACAGCCTTGCTCCACTGAACACAGGATGGAAGTACTCTCTTCCTCGTATATTTGTTTTAATTTTAAAAGAACTGTAAGTTGTCTTTCTGAACACAGATTTTTCCCAGTCACTCATCTGGGAATATGACAAAAAACCACACTCAGTCATCTGGGACCAAATGTACCATAGCTGGTGTGGTGAGCTGACCTTGTCTGGATGCCAAATGCACACTCAGCTGCTCTCTCCCTCCCTCTCCTCAGCAGGACACTGGGAGAAAATAAGATGAAAAAACTCATGAGGCAAGATAAAGGCGGCAAATGAAAAAAAAAAATGCAAGGCAAGCTTACGTGCAGAAGCAAAGCAAAAGCAAAGGACACATTTGCTCTACTTCCAATCATCGGGCAATGTCCAGACACTTCCTGGGAAGTAGGGCTCCAGTATGCAAAGTGGCTGCTTCAGAAGACAAATGGCTCAGCAATGAATCATCCCCCCAACCCATTTTCTATTACCTTTTATTGCTAAGCACAATGTCATATGATATGGAATATTCCTATGGAATTCCTACTGGCCATTGGGGGTGTTGGAAAGACAGCTTTGGTGCTGTGTGGGTGCTGCTCACAGCAGCCAACACGTGGTGTGTTACCAACACCCTCCTGGGTACAAGTGCAAAGCACAACACTTCCAGGAGAATGTTAACTCCATCCCAGCCAGAGCCACTACCTGGGTGTCAGTGGTCACATCATGTGGGACACCTTCATCTGATATGTGCTGATGTGTCCCTGACAAAACAGGAGGAAATGAACTAGGATTAGTTCAAAGCTTTGACTGGCTCCAAATCACTGGGATCACTGTAACACCATCCTGTGTGCATGGACAAACTCACAGTACAGGCATGAAGAGCTGAATTTTTTCAGAGGCATTTCCCTGAGAGCTGTGTGTACTCATTATGTCTGCAAATGAGAGCCCTTTTATTTAGAGACATCCTTGCAGTCTTAGAAAATCATGCCCACCTTAAAGATGTTGACATACATATGATGAGCTAAACCATGACAACATGCAGGATTCTTGTATGTAAAATTCCTATATGGAAAGAAAATCATCCAGTCCTAAACTTCTGCGAGATTACTCGTTTCATTGGAGTCCTGGTACTTGAAATGCAATATTATTTGCTAACATGTGTCTGTTGCTAAAACTCTGGGGGTGTGAACACTCTCCTACTGTTTTGCTGGAGCATTATATCCTTTCCCAGCTAACACAGGTTGCTGGAAAGGTCCAGACATATCCTCCTCCTTCTCGTTCCTAAATATACCACCTCCGCACTTGTGTGGAGAGCTCCTCTTTTTCCAGCTAAATGCCCACAGAAATGAACTCAGCACACAGCTGGGGCACTCTTTATGGTTAAGGATTGCAACAGCCATGCAACAGGGAATAGCTTTGCTGTTTGCCAGGTGCCTCAGACACATTCTCCTTATCCTTAACACCAGTCTAACACATAGCAGACACTTGTGCCTATTTACAGAGCCCAAATGCAAACAACACCCTGAAAGGACTTAGAGACAGGGGAGGAAGACAAAAGCACAAGCACTTATTTGCTTATCAGCCGATCAGCTCTAAGAACTTCTTTCACTCTCACCTAATGAGCCGTATCTAAGGACCTACTTTTTGCCTGAGATTCATGTCTTTAATACTCTTTCCTGACAGAAAATCTCAGTTCTTTTACTTCCCCTTACTTGTGGACCCCAGGCTTCTC
Organism: Ploceus nigricollis; assembly: GCA_013399945.1. NCBI lineage: Eukaryota > Metazoa > Chordata > Aves > Passeriformes > Ploceidae > Ploceus > Ploceus nigricollis. The sequence goes on from VXBC01012147.1 coordinate 1,200,122, forward strand.
TTTAAGTCACTTCCACTCCCGGGATTATTGGTATTAATTTATTCGGGAAACATTTTCCACACTGCTGCCCCAAGGCTAGTGTCTGCCTTCAGCTGTCTAAGGATACTGATGGCTTTTTTGGTGGGCAGGGGCCATCCTTTCCTAGCCTGGCAGCGACCAGATATCGCTGATAATGACCTGGCTGAACTGTCAGCAAGTCATTAACCTTTGTTAGGGTAAAACGCTTTCCCACCTGGGGAGGTCATACTCCAACCTCATACTGCAATTTGCTCAGTGAGTAAGTAATTTCCTGCAACAGACACGCTGACAAGAATGTTTTATACAGAGAAATATAAACAGATTCAACAGATATTTCTCATTACTAGCGCTAAACATGACAGTAATCACTATTTTGGGGTCTTGATGGTGATACCATTCTCAACCATGATGAGACTGGTCTCATCTAGGTCAGGAAATTTACAGGATTTTTAAGTTTGACTCTTCTCCCTGTTGGAATTCATTAGCATCTGCCTGTGTGCTGGCCAGGCATCTGCTGACAAGGGAGTTGTTTGTTCCTAAAAGAGTTTCTTTTTCTTTAAGGAAGCTGTTGATTTAGAAGCCAATGACACCCCATCAGGAACTTTCTGAGTGATGGCTGACCTTCACTTCAGAGGCACAGCTGCTGATTTAATACTCTAGCTGGAGGTGAGAGTAAATCCACGACATCTTGGGGCCACTTGAGCTACTTCTATGTAGTGATATTTGTGGTGTTTGCAGTGGTGCTGGAGAGGGGTGGTGACACAAGGAAAAATACCCCTTTTTTACTCTGTATATTTTAACTAGACTTGCCTTATTAGCTGCATAGTGAGTACTGAACTTATAAACACAACAGTCCATATGCTTCAGCCATGTGAGCTAAATGTTTATGTACAAGGGAGGGTGGGTTCATCTCACTGAAATATGGTCATTTGAAGTCAGGTGTTGGCTTTGCCATATCCCCCCCTAAGACAGGGCCCTATAGAGAGTGGTTCACTCTGCTGCTCCTAGATACCATGATGAGGTTGGGTTCACTGCCTTTTGGGGGATCCCTGTCAGCTGAAGAAGGGGTGTCTCTTGACAAGGTTAGAGGGACAAATGCTCACAGAGGTGTGTGCCTTTTGCATCCTTTGTGGGGCACAAACAGGAGTGATCACAACCCAACATTTCATGCCTGCTAAAATGGCCAGGATTTTCTTTACAGAGGATTTCATCAAACATATCCCTCCTTTTTCGTGATTTTCATAATTACTAAGACCAATGGCCTTAATCACAGGTTTGCCAGGAAAATAGTGGGACCCTGCAACACCCTCTCTGCTGTGGGACAAAGCATTTGCAAAGAGAAATGTCCCATGAGTGTGCCCTCTCCCAGCTGTTCCGGTGCCCATTGGCAATGCCAGCTGCTCAGGCTTGCATGCTAAAGCTACTGAGAGCAGCAAGGCAGGGATTTTCCAGAGAGCTACCCAGGAATTAAGTGTCTGGATTCCTTTCACATTCCACAGGTGCTAGTCCAATGAGTTGTGCCTCCAGGTTCACTTTCCAGTTCAGCTCTGGTACTGGAAAATCGCTCCATTGAGAGGAATATACCCACTTGCCAGGTGGTTGGAGGGTGCCAAGAGCAACTTCAGCAGGGTTTATCAGACAGACAGCCAGGGCACTGGCACAGAACTATCTCAGGAATCTCAGCACTCTTACCACAAACCTATCTTGAGTTCTGATTTTGAAAATATGTTCTTCTTACACAGAAGAAACATCAGATAAATTATGCAGTCCTGCCTCTCCCAGGAGTGAGCCAACAGCTACAACAGCTAAAGGTACCTCTTGGCTGAGTTTTTCATATTTCAGCATGGTAACAGCTGAACACTCAAATGCACAACTGAAAAGAGCTGGGGAATTAAATGAAAATGCCCAACTCAACTCTGCTGAGTTACAAGCCCTGTCCTTGCCATGGCTAAGGAAGGGGATCAGTGACACCAGGTGCTGTGCATACCATTTGGTAGCTAGAAGCACAAAATTTTAGGAGGCTCCTAAGGTGCCATGCCTCTCCTTGCCTCTGAGAAGCCCTGCTAGCCTGGTGGGGCTCCATCCAGCAGCAAACAGGATTCAGGGCACTTACAGGCTCTTGTCCTGCCTGGTGCATGAGAGATGGAATCAGACAACCTCTCAAGCAAAAAGACTCCACACCATACAGTTTCAGGCAGCAGCCAAGGCTCGGTAGTGAGGACCATCCAACTCCTCTCCTCTGCACTAGGAGGAAGGTACATGCAGCATCTGCCGTGCTGTGGTTTACATTTGTAGTTCACAGAACAAAACATATTAAGAGCAAGGGAATGGAAATGCAGGCAGGAGAGGATGAACCAAAGTACTGCAGATGTACCTGGTTTTCCCCATTAACTCTAAGAAAACTCACTAGTGGCCCCAGACACCAGAAATCATGTAAGTCCTACTCCAGCTGTTCATGGGCAATGAGATACATAAGCAAAGCTCAGCTTGAAGCTGGTCATTGAAAACTGATGATTCAAAATTAGTGGGAAGCCAGGGATAAAGAGAAGTCAGGCTTTTCACAATTTTTGGCTTGGTCTGGTATAAGTATTATATAGTCAGATACACTGTAGATACAAAGTCTTTAAATATGGTTTGCATTAACTCTGTTTCTTCGATGGGAAGGCTTCAGTACTAGGCTATGGTCATTTCAGAAGGGAGATAGAAAATGAGCTTAACCTTTTTGTGTTGGAATGCAAAGTGCTACAGGGTTGATAATCAACCACAAATAAAAAAAAGTCAATTTAATGTGTGGTGAATTTACCATGCTTTCTAATAGAATGAATCACAAAATGATTTTGGTTGGAAGGGGCCTTTTAAAGGTCTTCTAGTCCAATCTCCCTGCAATGAGACTCTTCCAGTAGGCCAGGTTGCTCGGCGCTCCATCTGACCTGACCTTGAATGTTTTCAGGGATGGGGAATAAATAGACTCAGGTAAGTACATTAGCCAATTCCATCGAATTTCTGCTCAAATTTTATCAGACCTGTAGTTAGGTCACACTCATACTCTGCTCTGTTTGCCATTCCCATGCTCTTCGCTCCCAGGAGCTAAAGAGAGAAAACCAATTTAAATTTTTTTTCATAGAGTTTAACTGAAAAAGCCAGGATAAAAATTGCCTAGGATCTTATGACATTATCTAAGCTGTGTGGGTAATGGTAGCAATTGAATGGTAGGAAATTGGAAACAGCTGCTACGAGATACACTCACATAATTCATATACATGCACCTAACTCATATTCTAATTAAATAAGAACTTAAAACTCCTGTAGGTGCTGTGCTCAGAGCTCATGTTTACCTGAGCAATGCAACAAATCATGTCTTTACAAATCACTGGGAGACACTAACTTCTAGAATGTAAGGGGTATTATTCAGTCATAGTTTATTTACACTCTAAATATTTTGTAATATTTTGACTACAGAATAATTTGTATTCTAAATAAAAATTAGTTTCGCACAAAAAACTTCACAAAATTAGAATATATAAAAAACCTCATGAAAGAATCTAAAATTAAGTAATAAGAGATATAATTAAATTCACTTGGGAATCCGGTCAATTGATTAGGGAATTTTCAAATGCATATTCAAAACTTTCCTATAGTACCTACTTCTCCAGTCAGGGGTATGTCTTTAGTGTTTTGGAGTAGGGAGTTTTTTGTGACATATTTACAAACAAAATTATTTTACTGAATCAGAACAAAAAAAAAAAAGTTAAAATGTGCATCTCCCCCTAGGACTGGAAATCTCAGCTGTGGAGAAGGAGAGAGGTTCAAAAAGACTTTATGGAATAGTTATTATTGGATTATTCAGTGTCTGTCTTTGGGGAGAGGTGATGTTTGTCCTTGTTTTGCACTCTGTGTGTGGGCAACATTTGTGTACCTCCCGTATAAAGTCTACAGAAATGTAAACACAACTGAAGTCCATACACCAGCTCTGTGGACTCCAGATCCTACCAGTAAAGAGCATGTAACCCAGTCCCCTTTAATTTTGGGGGTGGGGCTGGGAATCAGTCTGGAAATTTGATTTTCCTCAAATCAGCCATAAAGCATGAAAAAGCACAAGCTTCTTAATTTACACATTCTCAAAACTGCAGGCATTTCTAACATCATTTCTGCCCTTTATTCAGTGGTGACAAGTCCTGAGGGGGTGAAGGAGTAGGATGAAGCAGGGACTCTTGGTGCACTCTCTGGCCTAATTATCACTTAATCAACCCTAGCAGTGTCAAAAAAGAAACACAGAAATGTCAATCCATTTTCAACTCTTGGCTCCCTTGTGCTTCAGAAGGCCCCTTTGTTTTAAGAATTTTAGAAACAATTTCTGTGAGACTGAGATTTTTCTTATTACTATTTTTCATGTCTTTCTACTACTACCACTACTACTACTAGTTTCTGTCTTTCAAAACTTTTCGTACACGTTCCAGAGAACAACCTGTTAAAGCCCAGTGCTGCTTCTGAGTAATTTCCCAGACTGTTTGTCTCCTGACTGGGGCAAAATAGGAATATTAAAAATGATGAGCAATGAAGATAATTGACCAGAGCAAACAAATCTTTATTTCTTTTGAGAGAAAGAGGGGAGAAAACAGACTTGGATCTACTGGAGAGATGAAGAAAACAGAAAGCTATGATGGAACTCCATCACAGCCTCAAATCCTCTGGCTTTGCAGAAGTTAATACTTCCTGATGAACTTTGCTTTTTTGGCGGACTACAGCAGTAGGTTCTAGCCAACTCCCTGACTTCTCTGGGAAGACTCTCCCGGTTTCTGTTCCTCACACCTGCAGTGCCGAGTCATCATGTTTAAGACGTGTAGCTAGCATGCTTCATGGCTCCCTTGCTATGGCTGTCAGGAGAAGCCTCTGCACTTGGAGACAGCAAGGGCTGTGATGTGCAAAGGAAGCTACAGCAGCGTTACATCTTCAATGGCACAGGCAGACACAGAAGGGTGAGAGGTGAACCACACTTCTCTTGGATGGTGCTGAGGGAAGGGGAGTGGACAAAAGGAGTACTCACATTAATTTTGGCCAGAATGTCTAAGGGGCACCTGGTACAAAAGGTCTGTATGCAGAGGTTGTGAATGGCAGGAGCCAGGCATTAACAGGATGTTTCTATAATGTAAAATTAAAGACTGCCCTGCCACTTGCCAGCCTTTCAACGCCTGCACGTGTTACTTTGCATCATTCTACAGTGAATTAAAGATTACACCGGGTGGGTTGAATGTGGGCTGGCAGAGTGCTCACCCTGTGATATGGAAGCTATAGAGCAGTTGTGAACAGTACCACAGGGCGTTCCTTCAACCTCTCATCATCCTCCATCACTGCTCTGGAGGATCCAGGGTCCTTCAAAACCTCACACAAAGCCCTTGTACATGTACATCACTTCAACATGAGTTGAAGGGTTAAAATGTTATCTAGCCTTGAAACAGGCACTAAGAAAACCAAGATCTTGTTGATACTTGTTTGGATGAAGCCAACGCTCCTGGCTGCTGCTACCAGGAGACTTCTTGGCAGGAATACAAGGAGATAGTGCTGGATGCCATTCAGCACAGAGCTGTGAAGCTGAGGAACAATGCCTGCCTGGCCTGCTCTGAGCCTCCAGTATGAATTATTCTGCCATTTTATGAGCCTATGAAGTGCTGAGGTCCAGCTACATACAGACTCAGGACAGAAACTGGAGCTCCAAGGCATATATTTGACAATATTTCCACGTTGTATTTGTCTCTGTGCTGAAGTCTGTTTTCCTCAGACACAAAGTGGAGCCTGAGAACCTCTGTCTTAACCATGAAGGAACAATAATTATGCAGCAGTAGCAATTTATTTTCAAACACTCAGCTGCAGCACTTCACCCCAGGACCCATGGCCATGGGCCCTGTGGTCAAAGCCACCCTAAAGAGCTTTCCAGACAGGTTTCCATCCAGATGCAATTACAGAATATGATCTGCTAACAGGCCCACCTGCAGTAAGGTTTGCATATGCTGCAAGAGGGGATCCAGTGCTACAACATGCCTTTCGAAAACTAATTTTAACTAGCACCTTCCAGAGCCTTGAGATAGTAGGAAGCACCAGGTTCTTCCCACAGAAAGCCTCATGCATGTTTCCTAGGTCTGTCACCTCCACGCTGGGAAGACAGAATTCAGCTTCTTTTTTTACCAACATTGCCTGTGGCTGGGTAATATTTGACTCCCAGACTCATTATGAAAAGGCATCAGAGTCTTGGGAGACTTGAATTTTGCTCTGCCTTCAACTTCTGTGATTTCTACAGGCTTGAGAATTTCAGCTGAGGCAGGTTTTCTGTGTTTGACTCTCAACACTTTCAGGTATTACCCATACAGGAGCCTCAAGTTTCCAGGAAGTGGGAATTTTTCCTTCCATGGCTGTTGCTGAAGCTTAAACATCCAGCCATCACTTTAAATCACCAAAATGAAACTTTTGTTTATTTCTGACTATCTCGGTGCTTGGGAAGGGCTACAGTGAAGCACAGTCCCTGGTCAGACACTGTCTTCCTACCCTGAGTCTTATAAACAGCTGGGCAGGTCTCCTGCCAGCATCAGAGTGGAAGATGGGGCTGTCCTGCCTTGCTTTAATCCCAGTGTTTCCCAAAGAAGTAAAGACATGATGTAGCTGCTGACCCTCTCCATCCTCATTAGACCTTGAATCAAACAGTCCTTAAACCCTAGTTCCTGTAAATAAATGGAATTAGAATTGCAAATTCTAATTACCAAAAAAGATAAGAATCCAGAACTTCGGCGGGTTGTTGAAGACTTGGATAAATGGCCAAACAAGCCAGCAAAGCTTTAAAATGAGACGGTAAATGAAGCCACAAGACTTACTTGGAACAAAACCCTTTACTAAGTCTTTTCATTTACTTTGTAGGTATGTCTCATGGGTGTTTGGGTGATTGGAACAGCACCCACCAGATGCATTAATTGCATCAAATCCAGGTGCTTGCTTGAAGCCAACATTTAACTATGTAAATCAACATTTTTGTGTTCAAGGTAAATTCCAGCAGCTACTCACATGTACCAGCAGCTGCAACTACTCTGTTTTCACCCAAACAAGTTTTTGCATGTGCATCCGTTGTACCTGTTTATGAAAATGTTATTTATAAATATTCATTTTATATTTTAATAACTTCTATTTACACCCCTCAAGAAGACCAAATTACTACTGCAGTAACTGGCTCAACACTGACAAATACTTAGGCTGAGATAGAACAGATACTTCTCTGCAGTGAATACCAGCTTAAACTATTCTTACTCCCTGCTTCTTCTAGAAGTATCTGTGTCAATACTATCATCTTATAATTTCTTTTTCTTCTGTAGCCAAGTAAACATCTTTAATTAGACTCAATTAATGTGGATTGTGCCTTACATGGAGGCCTGAATTTGGATCACATCCAAAGAACTTCAATTTTCCTATCATTGTATTATAATTATCATTAATGCCGGATCTGTAAATTGGTGTTGCTGAAGCTTAGATGATTTCTCAGATTCATGCAACAAGGATAAAAAAAAATAAAATTGCTATCTCAATCACTTAAAAAAACCCCCACCTTTCTGAAGTTATATCCAAGAGTAATGGCCTTAGCAGTCCCACCATTGACCCAGAGGCTATTTTGTTGTTTTGTTAGCCAAGATGCCCGTACCTTGTCAATTCATCTTTCCTGATAGATCAGTGAAACACAGAGGGATCTGCATTTTCCTGGGGTTTTGTTCAGAGTAACAAATGGCTGGGCCAGCTCCAGCTATGCCAGATGGTGCTGTACATGAACATCCCGCTGTCACTGGTTATCTGCAGGGACCCTGCTACCCTGCACAGCCCTGCCACTGTTCAGGTCAGTCTGAAGCAATTACAGGTTGACATCCTGTTTGTTGAGACCTGCCAGGGGCTCAGTTTCACCCCACAGGCTGTTGCACACATTTCACTCAGCCTTCAGGCGGGAACCATTCAAAGCGCTCAGTGCTTTATTTGTAGCCATGACTGCCCACATCCTACCTGCTCTGGGTTGTGTGCAGGGTTTGTGAAGTGAAGACCTTGGTTAGGAGAGCAGCAGAGGTGGTAGATTTACACAAAACATGGAGGTTTCATTCTACTGATAGCAACTCCCATTTCCAAATCACATGGGCTTTTGTGGTAACTCATTTCAGTCAACTGCACAGAGTTACTTTTGGGAGCTTCTAGAGCACAACCTGTTGTCATCTTCGCAGAAGCCAATTTTTCTTCCACCTCATGGTGGGTTAAAGGCTTTCCAACTAGATTAATTTTTAGCCCGAAGATGCTGTATCTGTCAGCTCCCCTTAAGCATAGAGAGAACTTTTACTGCTGGAAGTAACCAGAGATTTTTGTTCTTTGGGGAATTCTATAAGGGTGGCTCTTAAAGAGGATGATGTATGAAACTGAAGTTTATTTGAAAGGTTTGAGTATTGCTGTGTTGTTGTATTTGAGAGCTGATATCCCTAAGATTCTTTTCCTGGTTTGGTTTGGTTGTTCTGCTATTTTAAATAGCACCAGTGACTCCTTGGGGAGAGGATGGACTTCGTTCTCCCTGTTAATAATTGCCACTAATAAATACCCAAACAGCAGCTAGACTGGAGGATACCTTGCCTTCCTGCAGACTGTGATATTCCCCAGAGATGCCACCACTGCCCACTAAAGCAGAAATATGAGTCATTGCTGAAAAGGTTCCAGCTGTCCTGGGCTTCCCCACATAAGTGCAGAGCAGCTGGACCAAGAGCAGTGGGCTCCTAGCAGTGATCCTGTGAAGAAGGGAAGGCTGGTGGAGATATTGGGAAGTCATCCATTTGGGTGCTGTGGTTTCACAGCCAGAAGAGAGTGCAGGGCTGTTCACTGCACTGGGTAAACAGAAATAAGCTGGTCTATAAGCAATGCATGTCAACACAGTGAGTCAGATTAGTTCCTAGAAAGAAAAATAGGGCAAAAATCTATTTTTTTATGCCTCCTTAGTTAGGCAGCTTTTGCATTGCAGAAGGTAATGAAGCCAGTTCTGGGAAAGGCTCTTCTGATGTCTCTACAAGAAATCAGAGTGAACAAAGGCAAGCTGCCCTCTCCCCTGCCTCTCTGCAGTGTCTCAGCATTGCTCGCCTGATGTTGGAAATAAAAACAACACCTGAGGGAGCTGAGCTGCTCGGAGACACCATCGACTCTGCTTGATTTGTTTGCTGGCTCGCAGGCATTCTGGCAGAGCCTGTCCACCTGCCAGACTGCAGGGGCTCGTTGTGCAGTGCCAGCAGTGCCTTGAGACCTGCCAGCACCCCCCTGCTGCTGACCCAGCAGAGCAGCCCCTGGGGTGGATGTGCTGCAGCCTCCCACTGCCGGTGCTGCTGAGGCTCTCCAACGCTGCCACAAGTGTGACCTACCTTAAACTCCCTGCTGGTGAGCTCAGGGGTGAGCACTGCTTGTCTGGTGAACGTCGAAATTAAAAGAACAAAGACAGGTACCCTGCTTCACACTTCCTACCAGCCCCCTCTGCAGATTCCCCATCTCCAGGAGATAACATCACCCTGGGAGCTGCCACTCCTGCTGTCAGGGAATGACCAGGGACAGGTGTGTTTGCCTCTGAGCACATGCCTGTGCTGGAGCCTTTCTTTGCTCCAAACTCAAGTGCCAAATGTGACAGCTCCAGCTGGGTCTGTTGAAGTCCCTCAGGTAGCAAGTGGGAGCACCAAAAGATCAAGATCAAATTATTAATATAAATATTATTTTGCCTAATTTATGAAATGCTCTTATCTCTACAGGTGAAGCTGAAGGAGCAGCTTCAGTTGCTTTGCAGCTGCTGCTGCAGCCTGGTTCTTCAGCAGCCTCTTGAGAGTGAGACAGTATTTTGAGTGGTGTGGGATTTCAGCTCACAGATGAGAAGTCAGTTGATCACCCATAGAGAAAAGGGAAAAAAGACAGGGAGAATTCTGTGGTTTCATCAAATCAGATTGATATCTGCCTCAGCTCTTGGGCTCCTCTGCAGAAAACCATCACCTGGAAATCTCACATTGGGACTATCTGAGCAAAACCTTGTTTGGCAAGGAATTTGATAAGGAAATTGAAATATTTCAGAGTCTCTGAAAGGCAGAATGTGAAGTTTTGTAGCCTTTTGACACAGACTGCAGAATATTGAAAGTATTTGAAAGCAACATAAAATTCAGCAAACTTCAGACCCACCGGCAACACAAAAGCTTAATGTTTCTGACCACTCTCTGGTCAGACAGCCAGTAGATGTTGGCTCCAAAAGCAAGACTCCTCCCCACTGCCTTGACACAGCAGCTTTGGGAAACCTGCCTTCCCTCTCTCTGCTTCCCTCTTCCCCCAGGCACATTTTGTCTCATCTCTCTTGACTCTCTGTGTTCCCCAGGGTAGAGATGCTCTCTTACCCATCTTAACACAGCCTCCAAAACGGCACTGATTGCAGTTTCTTGGTACTACTTATTGAAAATGAGTCAGAGAAAACAGGGTTGGAAGAGACCTTGAGAGATCACCAGGCCCATCTGCCTGTTCCAGCAGTCAGATACTGATCTAATCTGTGTGCTGGACTTTTGCCACCTCCTGCTCTGGCAGCTTGATGAAAGCTACACAATTTTCCTTAATAAACTGTTCCATGGCTGCACTGTCATCTTTACCATGAGAAAGCTTTCCCTAGTACCCAAGCAAAATTTCTGTATTGATAATTTAAGCCCCTTCCATTTTGTCTTATTGTCCAAGGACATAGAGAGCATGCCCTTTTCCTAGTTTGCAATATTTACCCTATTTGAAAACTGGTACTTCTCTTTGAAAACTGGTACAAAACTGGTATTTCTTCTGTAGACTAAACAATCCCAGAGACTTCCCTCACATGTATCAGTGCCAAAAGCAGCAAAGTCTTGACAATAATTTTAGTCTCACTAAAGGGAACTTCTGAATACAAGCAGACAGTGAATTTTCCAACAGTGGAAGACCCAACCTGGCAAGCAGAAGTGACAAGACATATCCCTTCTGCACACTTGCTGATGCCCACCACTGTCTGGCTCCACATTAGCCTGGAACCCAAAGTGAAACTCAGCCACTCAGACCTCACAGAAAGTTTGCACAGATGTATGCAAATCTGCTGGCTTTGTGCTGCACTGCTTAGCTGCAGTTGGATGTGGGTGTGATGCCTGGCTAGGAAAGGTGAGGGAACAGCAGCCACATTGCACCTGGACAGGGAGAGACTATCTGCCCCAAAACTCTTGTGTGAGTTGCCTGGGGCCGGTTGGCAGGGGTGAGGTGGGATGGGATGGAATAGAGGAAGGTCTGAAGGGCAAGGAAGTAGCAATGTGAGGAGGAGCATAAAACTGGAAAACCAAGAGCTGTGAGATGTCTGTGCAGGCCATCAGACTGTGAAGGAAAGTGAGCACTGCTCTTGTTGTCTAACTTAGCTGTGGTGCTCGGGTGGTGCTGAACAAAGGGCCCCGTTGGACTGCTTCCTCTAGTGAATGTGCTGCTTGTGCTGCCTTTTTACTCCTGCTCTGAAATGGTGATGGAGCCAAGGTGCAGCATGCCAAGGACTATGACAATTCTCTGTGACTTCCCTCTCCTACCTTCCTTGACAATCCAGACTCAGTGCCTGGTAAAGGCTTGGGAGAAAACAGGAATAAAGCAAAACAATCCTGCTGCCAAGTCAGGAGAAACGAAGCCAAAGACTGATGTAACATTCAAAGAATACATAAATTACACCATTAAAATGCCCTACTATACCTTATCTGAAGATCCAGAAGCTGCAAGACACTGTATGGAATTTGAGGAAAACTTTTTTAAGCAAGACTGGCAGTGACTAATAGCGTATTAATTCACAATTACAGATGAGTATCAGACTCAGTGAACAGCAAGCTTTGAAAGGGCTAGGTAATCCCCTGAACACCAACTGCATCCAAAGGGATCCTGGGTCTCAGGACACATGGCAAACTAGCTACAGGAATGTTTCCCTGCCACTTAGATGGTTTCAGGACAGTGTTAGGACCCGGCCAACAGCAAATGAAATACAAATGTTCTGACTTGATGGGCAAGGCACATTCCTTTTTCCTGGAATTTTACTCTCCTTTTTACCCTGAATACACCAGGGTGAATCCTGAGATATCCTTAGTGTGTTCACCACAACTTTGAACAGAAAATCTATTTACTGTCTGTGTTTTGTAGTTCTTATCTAAGCATTACATCTAACGCAGCTGGAACAAAACTGCCCTGTGAAAATCATGTGCTAAGCAGAAGTCCTTGCTGATGAGCAGCTTGCTGGAAACATCCAGTTTCTTTCATATCCATAACCACTTCTGACCTTTTCTCCATGTGACTTTAGGTTACTCTGGGCACTCAGGTTAAAAACCCTGTACCAGCAGAGAAACTCCAGATGGAAGACTGTTTGTTTTCACCTTCCTCTGAATGTCCTGTCAAGCAATTTGCTGCTATTAAAAATCCAGGCAAACAAGATAACCGCACACACAAATCTTGTTTGTGCTGTTGGGCTTCTTTACTCTAAATACTGCTGGGTGGAGGAGCCCTGACCAATAACACAGTGGAGTCCTCTGCTTATCTGCACCACGGCCTTGGCATCTGCAGAGGCGATAAACCATTTTCCTTGAGTTATTCGACCAGACACAGATTTTAGGGGTATAAAGCTGAGCAAAGAGTCAAAAACATTACTTGTGCTTCACTTGCAGTTAATGTAAAGAGGGAGGGACTCCACAAAGGGGGTGCAGCCCATCTTCCCTGGACACCTTTTTAAGGATGGTTGTGACTCCCATCTTAGCGACATTTTTAGACCTGGCTGCTCCTGCTGTGGCAGGGAGACTTTCCGTCTCTTGTTGGCTGAAGGCTGATGGAACCATGCTCTTTCGCTGCAAATTCTCATCTCACTCACTCCCTTTTAAACCTGGAAGCTTTCCATGAAAATTAAAGGCTCAGTTTCATAAGGCTCTTCCAGCTGCTCAACACAAGCCCTCTGTCAACTGGCTAGTGAAGATGGGTTTACAGCAGCCTGGTAAAGTGATGCACACTAATGTGGCTTTGACTGTGTGGACCAAATTTTTTTTTCCCCATAATAACATAAAATGTTCCCTTAGGAAGCTCATTCTCCTGGTGTCTCAAGAAGTCTGGACATGAGCATGGACATGGGCTTTGAAATCACTCAATGACTCAACTCCTCAATAGAGACCAATAGTGAGGGAGAGTTTTGGGTGGGTTTTTGTTGGGTGGGGTTGTTTCTTGTTTGGTTGGTTTGGGGTTTGCTTCTTGTTTCTTTGTTTTTCACTTGCATTCTATACTTTGACTCTATCCCAGCAAGGGGAAAGCCAGCCAGAGGTGGCTGAATTTTCAAGTCTCACTGTGTGTCCTCCAGAGAAGCTCAAATCCCAAAGCCACACAAACAGACCAACAGTGCAAGAATGGAAATCCTGTTCAGGTCCCAGTGAGGCTCATTCTGCAATGTCCTCTCTGCTAGATCTTAGCAGGGTTTGTCACAATCACCAGATTTTTGTCTTTTAACAAACATGATGTATCTTGGCTCCATTTCCTCCCTTGCTTATCACTATTTTGTTAGCTTGAAGATAACTTCCAGGAGATCTGCTCTCACCTTAAAGTCTGATCAAAGCAAATTCCCAAGGCTTTTTTAAAGAAGTTATAGGGGAAGAGGGTGGGTGTCTTTCTGTCTGGTAACAGTTTATTTTAATCTGCCTGTTTTCTCCTTTTGTAATCCATAAGCACTCGTGTGTTTAGAAGGCTTGCCAGTTATGATAGGTTTCCTTGACGTTACTGTAACAGGCAAGGCTAAACACAGCTGTCTGGTGCCTGGAGTCCTTAGGAGTCCTGCGGGACCTGAGTTGGAAAAAATAAACTGAACTTTAGACATACTCAAGCTAAAGGGATTTTTCAGCCAACTCCTTTGTAAATAGTCAAAAATTCTAAGTAGATATGGTGGGACAAATTTGTGTCTGGGGTCACTTCAGTAGCTGCTCTGGCACTCTGCTCAGAATTCATTTGCTGCAGTTCATCCTCTACAAAAATCCTTGTGCTAGGAACAGGCAGTACATAAATCAGAAACCAAGGCTCAGCTTTGCAACTTTTATGTTCATGGAAATGAATAGAGAAGAACTACTAATAGAGAAGGCATGCATGTAAATGTCAATATAATACTGCATTTGATGAGTTTTCATTAACTGCCAGAGCTGAAACAAACATTTCGGGATAATAAGTGCCAAAACACTTTGAAATATTCAGAGAGCATATGAAGATGCATGCTGTGAAAAGGAGATAGATGCCATCCTGCATCATCTTTGATTTTCAGTCTAGATTTTGATTGTTCATCCAAGTTTTAGAGTAGACTGATAGGCTTCTGAGTCATAGTCTGGAAGGGCAAACCAGACATTGATTATTATCCCAGAATAACACCAACAGAAAGCGTGCCCAAACCTCCAGCAAGCCAAAATGCCCTATTTCTTCCCATGAGTAGTTTGTGGTGGTTTGCTACTTTTTGTATCCAACTTCTAAGCTTAATTTGCAGTGCAGAAGGAGAGACTTTCCTACAGATGGATATTCAGAAGAGGAGCTGAATTCAGACACTCTACAGTTGTATCTATCTTACTGCACCTGAGGGCAATTCCAAGCTCCTCATCTGGAGGCATGCGCCAGACATGTCCTAGTCCAGGTGCTCACCAGACTCTCAGCTTTTCTGTCACACAGCTTTCCACAGAGAGGCAACCCAAACAAGGTGGTGAGAACAGTCTGCTCTGAACAGGTTCCCAGTGAGGAGGGTGGGTGGCTCAAATTGAATCCCATGAACGAGTGGACAAGATTGGCCTCTGCACTGGTCTCTGGAATAGCTGCTTCTCCTCCTCTCATAGGAAAGGGGATCCTGAGGGCACTGTGCTCCTGTGTGTGCATCCCCTTGGCACAAGTGTAATTGGCCACCTGAAACCCTGCAAGGTGCCTGGGATGCAATGTGTCGCTTAAATCCTGCATGAACAGCTGCAGAAAAGCATTGCAACACAATGAAAAATCAGGGAATGAACTCAGAGGCATTAAAGAAGGACAAATAATGAATTGGAAAAGCTGTCAGAATTCTTCCAAGCACCAAACTTCTGTTTTATTTTCAAATGTACCACATCATAGGAAAGAGGCATGGGTCTCTAATGTTTCTCCTGGAGAAACTGAAATTATATGTTATTTTTAGGAATAGTATGTGCAGGTGTTCACCAGATATTAACAAATGTTTAAGTATTAATTGCATAAGAGGTAATTTCTTTAGCAAACACTTCATCTTCTGATTCATACAGCACCTCTCCTGTTTCCTCTCTACCTTTTAAAAAATGAGTATGTCAGTAATGCCAAAACCATACTATGCACAACTTACACAAATGAAATTCTTCCAAAATAGCAACACCTGTTGTACATGTGCTTCTCCCAAAAGCCCCTAGATGACTTGGGTGAGTCCTCAGCAGGGAGTAGGTATGTAACCATGAGGTTTAGATGATGAATACATACAGGTCCTAATTTGTAAATCAGTGAATACTCAAAGCAATAATCATTGTAAAAACTATGGGAAATCTGCAGGGTGAATTATATTTCCCCCCCCAGCCAGTGAGTCACCCTGAACATCACAGAGAAGACTGGCTAAATTCATCTGAAACTGGTCCCTGTGTACAGCTTTCAGCAACCTCTCATAGTAAATGGCAGACCAGGTTGATGTCAGATCTATAAACACACAAACACCCATGGACATTCACATACATGCTTCCTTCTCACAGATGGAAGTCACATTCATAATAAATATCGTGATTTTGGGAGGTTTTATACCTATCTTCAGTGCTACCGTATTACCTTTTAGAGCCAGGTGAATTCAGCAGAAAATACCATGGCAATATTTTGAAGGGCCATACTGTGTTTCGAAAAAGCATTTCTTCATTAAAAATGCATTATAATAGAATAGAATAGAAGGTACATATCAATATTATAGTAGGCACTTGAGGTTTACTTTCCTTAGATTGATCTTGCTCCTGTGTAAAGTCTGCCTCGGTAAACGCCAGCTGTTTGGTTTTGTTGTTTTCTTTGGAATTGATGTGCCCACACTGAAAAAATCTGCTAAAGAATATCACAGTAAAAGCAACACTCTTCTGTAGAAACTGATCGATTTCCTAGCATGTAGAAAAAAGATATCAAAGCTTAACATTATTCTTCCATGTTCAAAGACATGTCTTTAATAAATAAATTTATCTGATTCACTGCTATTTTGACACCACTGAAACAGTAGAGGTGTTGCACGTTCTTGTATATGACTTGAATTTGCTCCTAAACATAAATATGAATAAGCAGAGCATCTGCAGCTACTCCTGATGCACTGAAATGACAAGGACTATCAATCCTCATGCTTCAGGGTACCTACTCTGATAACCAGCTGAGGTCAGGGAGAAATATCCCCCACTGGTATAATATTGACTAATTGGATTCATTATAAGCCTTTTATGTCTTTCTCTAAAAAATCTTACATTAGCCACTAGATGGACCAGTGGCCTGCTCTGGCATGGCAATTCCTGCATATCTAATGCACAAAACAGTTGGCAAAGGGTGCTGCTCCTGTAATCACTGAATCAGCAGCACACCAGTTGGAAGGGACACAGGCTGCATCCCCTCAGTGGCATGGAGCACTCCAGATGAGGTCTTAGTCAGGAGGTAGGAAAGAAGAGGAGGCTTTTTGCCATGGTGGGCACGTTTATGGAATATCTGATTTACAGACATCTGATATATCTGATGTACAGCATCTGAAGTACACATCACCTGACCTGGAATCCAGACAAGGGCAAGAATATTAATAGAATAGAATAGAATAGAATAGAATAGAATAGAATAGAATAGAATAATGTAGTGTAGCATAGCAGAACAGGGCATAGCATAGCACTGAACACATCTGAAGGTTCTATACAGGAACAAGAATCCTGGAACTGGAGGTCAGCCAGTGCTTGTCTGTGAAGCCCTAGCTAATCAGATGCCAACCTACTTCTTAACTTCCACTGCAGAGAAGGAGAACAGATGGGTGGGCTGGAATGAAATACAAAATAAAAGCAGGCTCCTATGGTCAACTTTACACAAAGGACGATAAAACCCCTCATTATATAAGAGAAAGCCAAAGTATGTTAATACTTCCTTAATGGCACTTCCCACAGAAGCAAAATCTGCATCTGCTTGTTAGCCACAAGGTGCTTGGGTGATTATCAGTGAAAGGGAGCAGAAGGCTGTATGTGATGCAATTAGGAAGGCTGCTCAGAGAGCAATTTCACTGCTGAGATGAGGTCCATGCTATCAGAAACAGAGATTCTCCCAGACTGTAAAAATTAGAAGACAGAGCGAGAGGTTTCTGTTATCCAGTTAGCTGAGTCACAGGTCAAGGTATATTTTCCATCCAAGGCCATTCTTTCTAATATGTCACACTTCAATAACACTTGAGACTCAAAATGGAGCAATCTTTTTTGTCTGGCTGCTTGCCAGGGTAGCTGGAGACTTCTGGGCTGTGCACTGACAATGCTCTACTCAGCTAAATGCAACTGTACTCTCTGTCCTCGGGAGGAGAGCAGGTTACAAAACAGCATCTCCATGTCCCTTTATGTGAAAAACACACTACTCAAAAAGGAAAAAAAAAAAATAGTGCACTTGGTTTCCCTTTACATTTATCATCACCAGTGAATGTATCAGTTGGAATGAGTTTCCAGCTTCTCAAAGAAGCTCTCAGTAGATAAGCTTATCTGTCATGAATCACATACACAGGCTGCCCCACAACCAACAAAATAAACACTGCCACAGCTGTCTCTAAGGAACAACCCTGTAGACAGTTGTCTTGCCATTGCAATGCACAGCAATATTCAGGTAGCTGAAGAGCTAGCCCCAGGAGACTGGAGTTTTTCTAAAACTTTGTATTTTCCTCATTCGACCTATTTGCTCATATCTGGAAAAGTTTTGAGGAAATTCTTCTAGAAAAATGGGACTCTGGTCTTGTTTAGACTAAAATCTATTTCTTATCTGCTAGAAGATGGTCAGGAGGTCAGGGTGGCTCACAGGCAGCTCAGACCTCCCTCCTGCACTGAGCGTGCTACATATAAATACCTCCATCCTGTGATGGTACAGGGCTGCTGGGTCTTCTGCATCTCTCATGGTCAAGAAAATGAGCCAGAAAATCCAGCATCTCTGCTTCTTACCTGCAAAACTCCAGTGTGTCAAAAAGCAAATGGGACATCTACCTCTCTCTTCCTGTTGACTCTTCAGGAGATGTATGTGGTGATCTATGGCTCTTGATCACTTGGGGAGAATTTTGGTATTCCGACCACAGGAAGGTAAAGCATCCTCAATAAACTGACTGGGGTAAACTGGCCTTTGTATATCTTGGACTCAGATCCTAAGCAATACCTTTTGGTTTTTTGCTGGCATAGGCTGTGAACATCAGAAGAAAGGTGGGGGAAAAGGACCTGGCCTTTCACTCACAACACAGCTTTTGAAACTGCCCTTGTAATCTGCTTTCCTTCAGGTCAGCCTCAAGATACACCTGAGCACTCGTGGCCTCTGGGCAATGCTAGCAACATGTTGTGGACAGAAGGAACAGTCCCAGCACTCATCCCCAGACAGATCTGTGAAGGTGGACTATGAAGCACCTACAGTGGTTGTGACCATCAGCAGATGTGAAAGGGCCACACAGCCAGTCTCTAGCACTGCAGGAGATTCCCTGACCCGGGCCTCGGGGCACAGGAGGTAGAAAGCATGTGGGTAATGTTGACAGGGATGAGTAATTACTGACTCACCACTTTTCATTGTTTTTCAGTTTCGTTTTAGCAGGGTGTTTGTCTGCCAGGTGGAGAGCATGGGAGATTGAAATCCCACTTTTCTCCTTAGGAAGTGGGAACTAAGGTGCTGGCATATTTAGTTTCACTCCTGAAGTCATCTACCCAAACTGAAAGGGACCACCAAGAGAGAAGTAGAGTTCACAGTTTCCAAGGTGTCAAAGCTGATAGTACTGCATTTTGCCCCATTTCTGATTAAAGAGGGGATTCTGTTTCAAAAAACCTTTGTTCTCAGGCACAAGGATTTGAGGCTTTCTAAAAATAAATATGTAGTTAAAATGAATCAGGTACAATTTGTCTCTTAGCTCTGGAGACCATGTAGAAGAGGGGGACGAAAGGAGAGGACAATGAATTTATAATCTGGCTTCTAGCAAGGTGTAAATTTACCACCCAGACTCTCACCCATTACACCACAGACAGGAAACCAGCTGGTGGAGGGTGCAGTGAGTTTGTTGTTCCTCCTCACACAATGACTATGTGTGTTACTGATTTCACAGGCCTAACCATGACTGGTATATTTTTTAGATCTTGCCTGTTGTTTTTTTATGTTTTCAGATCAGCTATGCATTTCATCAAACTCCTGCCCACCAGCAATCATAAAATATGAGCCTTTGTAGGAAAGCAGAGATGTAGAAAGAGTTTCTTATGAAACAGTGGCTGGGATTGTTCCAGACACCTCTAGCCAGCTGCTCTCCAGGCAGCAGCTTTGTGATACAAGAGACAGTAAACATCAGCTTTGGAAAGTCAGACACTTGGGCCCTTTGGCTGCAGGCCCACTGGACAAGTTCTCCTGACTACTGAGGCATGGCTCCGAAAATAAAAGGGCTCTTTAGTGCTGATATCTTTGGACACCACTGTGCAATATAGCTGGAATCAGTCCAGGGTATTCCTACCTGCTTTGCATCTTAGGCTATAAAACAAATCCAAACACATCAGTCCTTTCCTGGTGCTTGGTTTTCATTAAAGTATCTCCTGCTGTTAATCCTGCTCGGTCCAGCCTCGGGCAATGCAATGTCACTGGGCTGCTGCATGGCCAGTGGTAACTAGAAATAGATGATATAAGTGGTGGAGTACCATTATCTCTTTACCAGTGTGCAGTGCAGAAACAGTACCCCTTTGCAAAAATTCTACCTGCAGAAATTCTGCAGCTTGTGCTTTCCTCCTCACTGTCTGTAGTGTTAGCCGTGTCAGAAGAAGGCAGCACTGCTGTGAAAGGCACTTTTTACAGATGAGGCAGAACTCCCTCATATTCCTGAGGGCCTTACAGTCGAACTATAGGAAAAGCATAGGTGGAGACCAAAGCATGACCAGCTTACCCTGTATATGGGGAAAGTAAATAGGCTGGGATTCTCCAGCAGGGAAAAAAAATTACATGGAATGTAAAATCCTGCAGCTTTCCAGATAGGTCAGAAAGTGTGTAATTGCTCACTGCAGGGGAGGAGCTGGGGACATTGAATTAAATGATCAGGGAGAACATTTCAAGGAAACTAAAGAGAACACTCTTTCACACAAAACATAATTCAGGAAGGAGAGTCACTGCCATAAATTCACCATCATAAACTTTTGGAATACCAAAAGTACTAACGGGTCAATAAAAGAGAGTGTGAACATTGGTCCTGAAAGGGTAAGGTGGAGAATAGCTCCAGAAGCCCCTAATGCATGGATTTTATTAGAGGTTAGGGTCCCCTTTCCCTGACCTCTTTCTTTTATTCTTTTTCAGTAGCTGCTACCAATAACTGTTAAAGACATGATACTGTCTTGATGGGCTTTTGATTTGACTCAGTGCAGACACTCTTAGGAGGTTTAATGGACCGGCTCCTCTTTGGAACAATACCAGTGTCTTCAATGAATATGAAACAGAAATTATTTCCTACATGTCTGACAATTCCTGCTTTGTTTCCATTTCAGCATTTCCTAAAGCTTAAAAGCAACTCTTAGCCTCTGAACTTTTCATTTGAGTTCATGTCTTGGTTCTCTCACTTATGCTCAGCATTACATTAAGACAAGCATTAAAAAAAATACAGTATTGTTTTATTAAATTGTCACAACAAATATTGCCAAATGAGGAGCTGAAACTCACATATGTCCTGGTGATTGGATGAGGATGTACTACATTACTGCCACTCTGGACCTGAGCAATTTGAAGCACTTGACAGGAGGGGGCAGATAAGCTGTAAAGGGCAGATCCCTGGAGCAGACATGGGAAAGCCCTTGAAGCACTGGTACAAGGGCTGGGTACGGCTGAGTGACCACAGCCAGCCGGGTCAGGTCCCAGCCCCTGAGGCAGCTCCCTCAGCCCCCGGCTGTTTCTGTAGAAGGGGAGGATCCGTAGGTCAGGCCGGGTGTGTACATAAGGGTGTACTTATATACACAATCTCCCAATTAATATCATGGTTTTGTTTTGGTACATTACAGGACACAGGCAGTGTTTCAAACCTTAAAAAGTTGCAGACAAATGGTATAGCCTGTTGTGGAACTAATTGATTCTAACAGTTTTGGTTTAGCCATAGGATGGCTCCATTTCAAGATAGCACTAAAATAAATTGAACATTTATACTATTTTTTGCTCTTTAATTTTATTTATTTGCTCTTCTTTTAATTTCAGGGCTTCAGAATATATTCACCACCCCCTGGGATCCTTTTGTGGGTTGTCAGTTCTGCAATTTTTTTAGGTTACGAATCAGTTTGCTTTGCAGGTTTGTAGCTTGAACCAGAACTGCTAGCGGGAAACGCAAATGAATGAAATGAAAGACACCCTCCAGGCACCACATGAATTTATAGCACAGATTGCCAGTGCCACCTAGAAAACAGAATGAGATCAAACACTAATTCATCTATGTCTGCAGGATGCTCTAGAATCCAGGATGGCCAAAAATGGACACATCAGCCTTTTTTAAAATATGAGTTACAGTTCTCATAAACAGAAGGATAGAGACTGGCCATCTCAAGGCATTATGAGACTTGTATATATACTTGCATATATTTACTGCATATATGTGTTTCTGTAGGCAGTTTTTTTTCTTAATGAAAATTGCTTTAAAATTTTCTCAGCCTACATTTATTAACAGATATTCCTGTGCAATGCAATTCTGTGTGTGAGACCCATCCCTTGCAAAACAAGATGTAATGAATGTGGTGAAAGCTGTACACTTCTCTGTGATCCCAGTCAGTAGATTTATGATTTAATAATCAGAAAAAAATCAGTTAAAAACCCCTCTGGCTCTGTCAACCTGCTAAGAGCACCTGATTGCTCCAGAGCTCGGTGAGAAGTCACAGTTTAATAAACTCCACCTGGTGTTGCCTCACCAATGCTGCTTTGTACATCTCTATTGCCCAGGAAGTCTGACATTGGTTTTATTGTTCTGAGCCTTTTGATTATGCTCAAGCTAAAATGAGGGACTGCACATTCCAATTTGTGGTGACCCTGTCTTGTGAAAGGGTGTTGCTATGAGCAAAAATAGAAATGAGACTTGTGACCCTATGTTTTAAATCATTTATTGTCATGACAGTGAGTCTTGACTTTGCAAAGCTTCTCTACCTGCACACTTAAATGTATGCTTAAGACCATTTGTTTTATCCAAATAGAACCATGTATTTAAACCTATATCTATGCATAGGAGCTCGGCTCAATGAAGTTGTAAAGCAAAATGCGATAACTGAGGTTTCATAGCAAGCCAGAACGAAGCTGTGACACAGTCCTAAACAATATGCAAATGGTGACACACATCACAGCTAAAGTCATAGGAGGAAAGGAACATTTCTGGCACAGGGAAAAGACTGACACTGACAGCTAGTGGGGGGAAAATACAAAAATCAGAAATCACACCAACAACACACACAAAAGTTGAAGCTGTCACCATGCTAAGATCTCTAGAAAATAAAATAAGAAACTCTCAGTCTGTCTAGCCAACATCAGAAAATGAGGCAAAAGCGTGAAACCAAAGAGGAGTATAAAGTCACTCCAGTTGCTCCCAGGTGCCACAAGCAGGGAAGGGGGAGAGATTAAATCAGCTGTTTTGAAAGAGAGGGAATCCAGTGCATCCAAAGCAGAGCAGGAAAAAAGTAAATTGAAGCCCACATTAGTGCTACTGAAAAATGGACAGTCTTTTTTTAAGGAGAACATGATCTGAGTACAAGTAAAATGAATTCTCTGTTAGATTTGACTTAAGAGAAAGAAAAAAATTCATGGACAGACCACAGGAACTAAAATCTTGATTTAATTTTAACAAACTACAGTGAATGATGCAGAGGGAACAAGGAGAGGGAGCTAAGTGGATGAGAGGTTAATGTAGATTCCAAAAAAAGGAGCCTTTTCAGTAATTTCATTACACCTAACACAGCACCTGCCACTGCTTGAGCCATTTGTTTTCTCCTCTTTGTGAGCCTCATATTTATTCTTGGATGATATTAAGTCTTGTGTATACAGATGCGACAGGATCTGAAAGAATTAGGAGAAATGTGTCAGAAGTCATCATTTGCTTCTTCAGCCAAAAGTATCCAAAGAAGTGCTGGATATCCTATTTCTCCAAATGTTTACTACCCCAGACACAGAACAGACAGCTGTGTATGAGCTTGTCCTAACAAAGGAGCAGAGAGGGTAACCTCATCTACCCTTTCAGTCTCTGAGCTTTGATGATTCATATTTTGCAAGAGCAGCTTTGCTTATAAATAGGAGCAGGTTTAGCAAGTGAAACCAGTTAGCCTTTAAACAATTAACGCATGCCTCCTAACAAAAGGCAGAGCTTGAACCCAAAGAGCAAACCCCTCTTGCTGCGAAATGCTTTCCAGAGTTTAATTTCACATGTAGGACCAGTAGCAGTCACAGCAGGAAGGCGGAATGAGTCATGTGGGGATGCTGGGAACTGGGATGAGAAAGCATTGCAAAAGTACTCATAACACAAATTGCTTATCACTCTGTTCTTCAAACAGAGATGATTTTGACACCGTATCCTGTTTCAAGGAAAGAGGAAAACCAGGAGGGTGCTAGACCGAAGGCTAATCCCAGCAGCACTCTTACCATCCTGAATGGCAGCACAATTGCAATGCTGTAAGAGAAGGTAAAATCAAAAAAATGACAGATTTAGAAAGTGGGACTGCCTATTTGTTGCCCTGCTACTGTATGGACTGATTTATTTCAGAAAGGATGAAAGAGGAAAAAACAGCATTCTGGCTTGACAGAGTTCCTATCTGTTTTCAGAGTCCTTTAGACTATTTTACATGATAAAGTACAAGGCAAAGGATGTTCACATATCCTGGCAGTTACAGAAACTAAGGAAGCCTCCATACAGTTTATCTCCAGCTTGGTACTCCCTTATCATTTATATCAGTGCCAGTTCAACTGAGATAAAGGGAGTCTTCTTCTGAGGAAGAAGGGATTTTGCCCATTTCAGGGCAAGAGTACAAATCCTCAAATCAGCTTACACTGGCTGCCATTTCCCAGGGGCTTTTACTCCTGAGAACCACCTGCCCAAGTGACTCCACTTCACCAGCCTAGTAGGGAAAAAACTTGATATTCTTCACACCATATTTCTCTGGATTAGATGGTTGAAATGATGCCTTTGGGAAGCATCAGAATAGTCATACTTAGGAAATAGGTACAAGGATCAATTCCAGCTGTTTATAATTCTTTTTTGTGCATGTTCCTACCAAAGGATTTTATCATATCCTTTTTTTATCTTTCTATTTTTTTTCCTATTTGTGGGTAGATGGAAATGTAGACAACAGTATGTTTCCTAAAAAGCTCCTGTTTTAAACAAGGCACTATGCTGATTCACTAATCAAAGTCCAACATTCCTCTCCCATCCCACCTCAGCACAGATCCTGATACATGTATACCATGTATCAGATTGACTTCTTCAGGGAAAGGGAAAGTGATTTTCTTACTGATGTGATAGGTAATTCATCCTGTTGTGAATCAGTGAAATCAGGGCAATCCAATCTATACTAGCAAAGCTTATCCTGCTCCTTCGATAAGGTGTTTTCCTTGTCTGCCATTGCTGCATCCTGTGAAGCAATTATGCTTGGCCAAAATCTTCCCTGATTCAAAGCAAACAGCCAAACTTTGGGAAATATGGAGGTGTCTCATTGAGGTGGAGGTCAGTCATTTCACTTTGTATATGTGAGAATAGTCCAGTGTTTTGTTCCTCTGGCAGAGAGCAAGAGACAGTGGCAGGAGCAGTGCAAAAGCTCAAGGGGCTTTTTCTCCCCCTCTCAACCCCTGTGGCAGTCATCCACCCGAGGACAAAATGGGGTAGAGACATTCCTGCCATGATCTAGTGACATTTAACACCAGACTGTGCTGGGATGAATGGATTGTCTCCATGGGGACCTGAGAACTGAGGCCAACATAAAACCTTTGGCAAATGTGTCCAAATAGACCCTGTCCTGGCCCTGAGATATACAAACAACCAAGATTTCTATGACATTTGGCTTTTTCATTTAGTTTGAGTATTTCAAAATAGGTGCCATCAACCAGTTTTCTTTGATGCCTTTTCCACTGTGGCACGGGAGTAGCAGCCTGGTGGCATTTCCCTTTGATTTTGCCTGTCCACAGCAAGTTCCTGAGGAACTGAGCAAAACAAGAATTTTGCCTGGCTGGCTTGGGGCTGAGCGAGTCACTTGCTTGGGGAATGTGACTGTCACATGTGGGCACTTTCTGCTTTCACAGACCACAGACAAGGAAGAAGAGCAGATCACTGGTACAGTGCTCCATGGCAGCCTGGGGAATGCAGAGATGGAGAAATAAAGGGATATGGATCTCTAATTCAGAGCAGATTGAAAAAGCAATGTTGGAAAATGGGTCTGTATTTATAGTCATAATACAGAACACAAGCATCACTTCATTCAGCAGCTGGAGACACAGGAACATCCATATCCTAGATTTAGGTTTGCTTATTGTGCTTTTAGTATGGGATTTAGCTTATTAACTTCTGGCATACATATGTGAGCCAAACAGACTCTGCTTCCTAAATTACAGTCAATGGAAGGAAAGAGGCACTTCCAAGCCATTGTTTACCTTATCTATTGTAAAAGACTTCTGCAGGCTGAGACAAACTGAACTTGTAGTGTCTTTCACCTGCAGTAATTGTTCTCTAATCTTCACAAGGTAAAGCATATCACAGACCCATAGTGAGCCTCCAATAAATACAATCTGCTAGAAGGGTCCCAGTAATTTTTTTACTTCATTAGACAGCTTCTTTCACTCAGCAGCACTTCCTATATTATCCCTTGAACATCACCTATCCTGCACCACAAATTAGCACTAAAGGAGCCTGCTGACAGGGTCATGTGTCTATAAATGAGATTCACACTCAGATATCCTGTCCAACCCCCTATCTGCATTGGTATCACTGTCCAGAAGCACTGCAGGGGCAGTGAACTCTGCCTACCAAAGTGCCTAAATGTGCTTGTCCATCAACCTGCCACCCTGTCCCACCCCAAAGTCTGACCTGTTGTATATCTGAATTTCAGAAAGCTGAGAAGCCATCACAGCCAATCTCCTCCTGCTAGCACAGGATGATGAGGAACTCCAAATGCTCCTGGGGATCACATACACCCTAGGAGGGCTCCTTTGAAGAGGGAACAATGGGGACACTGCACAGTGCCTGGGCAACCTGCCTTTCCTAGTCCAGCTGCCAGCAGATCAGAGGATCCCATGAGCAGCGATACCAATACCGGCGTGGCACATCCTGGGGTGGCAGAGACTCCACCACTCTGCATTGTAAATGCATTAAGCAAAGATGGATAGTGAGAGAGCCAGGTGGGAGCTTCATGCTAAAACACACAGGACCTGGCAGGTCTGAGGACTGCAGCTGATGGTTTCAGGGAGGAGTTGTGATTAACAATTCTGAGCTGGAAGGACAGGTTAGTCATGCACATGGCCTAAAGCAAGGAAGGCAAAGAAATGAAAGCTGGGGAATCCCAAAGAGATGAGAGGTGCAGCTACACACACACACCAGTAAAGAAAACCCCAAACTTCATTTTGGGAAGGGCAGCTTGCTCTGGTGTAAGAAGAAGCACACAACCTTGAGTGCTTGTCCAAGTGAACTTCCGCAAATGGCGTGTTTACATTCTTCCCCATATTAACAGTGGACACATTTTTGTCTTCTGTTTAACCAGGTGAGCAGCTGCTTACATCTGATACAGCCTGATGCAGGGGTGAGCTTGGCTGTGGCAAACAGCCTTTGCTCTGTTACTCTCAATGCTCTTGTATTTGTGCATGTGTGTATGAGGCACATCCCACAAACTTTTGTCCTGAAAGGTTAAAGGTGATGGCTCACAAATGGAGCAGATTGAAATAGTACCTATTATTAATTTTCTTGCTGCATGGGGCACAGATCCATGGAAAGCTTGAAGGTTACTGGCAATCTGCTGGTCCAAACCTTTGGAAACTACTCCTTTAGGAGTCCTGTCTAGGTGATCATGGGAGAAATTATCATTTGTGCAAGAGAACAAGCAAGGCTATCACCACCCAAGTGATCTGAAATGAGGTGAGTTCAACTAAGTCAAAGCAGAGCTCTGTCTCTCACCCATGCCTAGTCATGTAAATTAATCTTACCTTCTATTACATTTGTACAAACAAGGGGGTGACACTGTCACCCGTGGTACTCTTCTAGGCGCCTTCTCTTACCCATAACTGCACACAAGACTGTCTCAGATCAAGAAATTGCTGATTGTGCCTTGGAGCAACCGAGGCACACCCTGACACAAGGTAGTAAGTACTGGGCAGCTCACACACAATAGTCTGTCGTTTAGAAAAAACTTACTTGTCAGCCTACATCACTACATTGTAGCAAAGTTTTGGTTTCTACACGCTAGGTAGACAAGAAGAGATTGAGAGTTTGGGCTGGTTCTGTAGTAAGATCTGTCCTACTCATGCAGAAAAACTATCCAAATCACAGAGGATCAGGAAAACCAGCTACAGGCCCCCTGAATTTCTGTATGAAGCAATCACCATTACACAACTCATAATTGAGTTTACTGCATTTAACTCTCTGTTCTTTATTACAGTGTTGACTAATGAAGTCTTCCTTTAGAATAAAACCCCGCTTCTGGTAACATTGTGGTGTTAATATAATTATTCATTGTCTGTGTGTTGTGTTTGTGCCAGCGCTGAAGAGCAGATGTTACGAGTGAAATCTGAAGAGTTTATTATAAGCAAAAATAATTAGCTTCCTGTTCTGTAGGAACGAGTTTGTTGTCCACCAGAGTAATTAGAACTCCAGTCAGTCTTGTGTCATGTTGCAACTAAATCTCTGAAATGTTATTTTTTAAGGTTCGAAGACTTGACAGTGAGGCAACTCATCGGGATATCATATGAAAAGCCTGGCTACTTTATCTCTGTATCTCTGTATCACCTTATTCACTGAAGTGTCGCTAGACAGCTAAGAGGCTTCTATAATGATTTTTGTCCTTGTTTCTGTTATATAATTATAACAAAATTTATTTTTATTTCTGTAGAGTCTACAAGTTCCTGTATGTGTAGGAAGAAAAAAATTTCTAAAATCCAAGGAAACTCAAAGGTGAAGTCAAAAGCAACAAAAGCAGATAGAGTCCACTTTAGGGAAGACGTTAATCAATTCTAGAGCCATCAAGTAGACCAATGAGAATGATCAAACATCTGTGAAGGGACAGGGCAACCTTTGTCAAGCACATGAAAGATTGTTCCAAACAAAGGGATTAATCTTCCCTACAGTATTTGTATCAGATAGGAGAGGAATTAACCTGCAGCAATGAAGATTTCACTGAAACATGAGGAAAAACCTCTCTAATTGCAAGGACAGTGAAGCAGTGCAATGGACTTTCTAAACAGACTGTAGATAATATTTTCTTCAAGGAAGTTAGACATCTGTCATCACTATGCATGCTGCTGTGGGATAAGATTAGATGACCCTTGAAGATTCCTTCTGCTTTGTGACTGTATGGGATAGCTGGGCAGGCTGTCAAGGCAGAGAAGCAGACATGCCCTGAGACAGGTGAGGGTCAGAACAACAGTAGAGCTGTCCAGGGTCACTAGGACAGGCACTGGCAGGAGGCTTAGTCATGACATGTCAGGAGAGGAGCTGCTTTAGGACTGGATTTGGAGCTTGTGGGGGTCTAAAATGCAGTTTTAAAGAATCGATATTGTAAAAGAATTTGAGTCCACATGCAATGTTTGAAAAGCATATCCGACTGTGGTGCCATGCAAACAGAAAAAAAGGAAGATAGTCACTGCCAGAGAAGGGTCCACATAGAAATTTTTCAGCACCAGCGTGTTGAGAGCCAATCAGCCTCATACAAAGCTTCATCTGCAAAGCACAATGGTTAGTGGATAATGGTGACTTATTTTTCTAAGCAGGTTTCTGCTCACCACAGTTCACAAGTAAAAACTCAGCCTAAAATCCTGAGGGTAGGATCAGTCACTGCAAGATGTGCCATACTCTGTGTGAAGGAGGGGAGTGGAGTCAGGCACCCCAATATTTGGAGATGTAGTCCTCTCTCCAGAGAGCTGCCAGGTGCTAGACTGAGACATCACCAAATCTTTTACTATATCTGCTCAGAAAGGCAGGCCAAAAGTGCTGGGATCAGTTCATATGAATCTCTCCTCAGGTCTCTGTTGTGCAATGCTGGTTTCTGTTCCTCTTCTTGCAATAATAAGCTGCAACTGCTGCTTCAGGGATTCTACAAAGGATGCAGCTTATGTAATATCCATTTAGAAATGACAAAGCTTTCTTTTTTGGGCCTTTCATGTAGTAGTCCACCCACATGCAGGCGGTGCACACAAATGACGTATCACCCGGGGGCCGAGACTTGCTGCAGAAATTGATAGTAAGCTGTTGTTATTCTAATTATGTGTCTGTCTTCCTTAATTAAAGCTATGCCACAGGTCATTTACCCTGGTGCAGAGTCCATGAACATTAATCCTGGCAGTGTTTTGGAATCAGAGAGTTCTCATTAGCATGGGATTGGCTGTGAGGGAAGTATAATCATCTGAAACCCTTTACAAAGGAATGTAAATTAGCATCCATGCCTCCCATGTACTATTGACATAGTGAATTATTTTACTGGCTAGAAATGAAAATGAGCACGGAGCAGCGGCTCTCATAACTGCAGCTCAGGCTGCACTGTGTTTGCAGTGGGGATTTGTGCGTGTGTGTGTATCCACAGCCAGAAACTCCAATTATCATCTCTGATGGCTCACCAGCTCTTGAGTTCACACTCCTCCCCTTGCAAAGCACTGCAATCTATTTACACTGAAGTAATAACTGAGAATATAAAATAGACTTTAGAATGCCTTATTAATCTTGGTGTTCTTCACTCAGAACCATGGAGCCCCATATTAAGAGTGGATTTAGGTTTGGGAGTGGCTTCTGAACCACATTGTAATAACAGGAACAATTCTTCAACTTGTCTAATCAAGCAATGTTTGAACTTTTTTTGGTTACAAATCAGGCTTCAAGACATCTTTTGTTTTGCAAAGATTGAAACAGGCCCAAGGTAGAGAAAAAAAAATGCTGCTTTTTATCAAGCACTGATTCCACAGATCAGCAAGAACATCACCCACAGATACTCAAAATCCATCCCTCCAAGGAGACAAGCAAAGAGTGATCACCCATGCTAGAGCAGATGAGAGGGACACCACACCCAGGGAGAGAAGCCAGAAGTTCTGACTGCTGGTCCCCTACTCCATCTATCCCACACCATCCCTTTTGCATTATGAGATTATAGTGTGGTAGAAATAATAGACACACTTCTACAATAGGAATTGTTCTTCTACAGAGTCAATTCTTCTTTACTTGGACTAATTACCTCCCTGGCACACTTCCCATCCTGCTCAAAAGCCAAGAAATGGCCATGGCTAATAGCCAACTATGGACAAGAGTACTGTAGCTATAATTTTGGAAACTCATTTTCATAACACAGAATTATGCTCCTGATATACCTGTAAAGTATAGCCAGGACATTGAGCTGTGATATAAAACAATATAGTATTTCACTGGCATGTGTTAAAATGCTGTATTATTCTACATGGATATAGTCTCAGAGTAGTTCTTACAGTGAAAAAAAGTTAGGAAGTGGCAGGATAAGTCCCGTTTTCCTCAAAGTTAAAGAAACCAGTTACAAGGTGTAACACTTCTGGCAATATTTACCGGAAGCAAAAAACCACCCTAAAAATAGGAAATAGTGCATTAAAAATGAGCAAGAACACCTACTGATCTTAAGGGTTGCATTTAGACAGTGTTAAGACAGTCTGGAGTAAAGCAATTCCATTTCTATTTAATTGATGCTATGCTATTGATATGACCACCAGTAGCACAATATCCAAGTAGTTCACAACACAGAGGTGCTATTACCAACATCATAATTTAACAGATGAAGAAATGGAAGTCCAAATTCTCAAAGCTATTAAAGTTTACAGATAAGATATCTTGACAAAATGCCTTGCCCTACGGTTGGTCAGGAAATCAAGTTCAGGTTTCTTACTCCCTCAGCAGCATATAACTCATATAACTGTTTGAGTGTGTTCCATGGGATGGTTTTGCTTTTGTTACAATATAAAATAATTTTAACCAAGACCATATGGTGTTACTGAGTCCTATTCTGTGAATTTAAGAACTGTTCAATCTCACTTGCACTCTGAGGAAAGTAACGTATTCTTCTGAATGTTCAAAGTGGTCTCGTGTGTGTGTGTGTGTGTTTGTTAACAACTCACAACTGATTTATTTTCCCAGGCATATCTCTGTTTTTAGCAGCCATTTGGTGATGGTGTCCAGTCATCATCATATGGTAATTTGAAACCAGCCTACTGTCATTAGGATTATTTGATCTTTAGGGTGAGAGGACAATGATGGTTGTGGGCCCTTCCACAGAGTATCTGAATGTCACAACAGAAGGTGGGGAGCTGACAAAGAGGCTCCTTACTCAAACAGAGGTTCAATGTTCTGAGGCATTTAATCTTTTTTCTGTGTTTTGCTAGGGATAAAAAAAAAGTTCGAACATCAGTTAACAAAAATGAAGACAGGGCCATAGAGCAGTTTTGGGAAGGAACAATTCAAACAATCTCAACTACTGTCTACAATCAAACTTTTGTCCTGATAGATATCTAAAATGTTTGGCGTGGATAGGCAGCAGTTTCTCATTTTATTCTATGGCATTAATGAATGTGGCAAAGTTGGGGCAGCAGAACCTTTGACAAAGGTGATCACCTAAATCAATCAGACATGCATAAGTCCATAGGACAAGATGTGATTAACAATATGGGGCTCAGAGAGGTGGTGAATGTCACTGCAAGTGCGATCCCTGTCATCCTTGAGAGGCCGTGGTAATCAGTCAAGATTCCCAATGACTGAAAAAAGGCAAAAGTCACAAATGTGTTCTTAAGAAGAAAACCAAGAAGGAGGAGCCTTCTTGAGGAGGCAAGACCTTCTTGAGAGGTGAGACCTTCTGCCCTACAAGCCAATGCCTCTCATCTTTCAGTCCCTGTAAAGGTCATAGAGAACATTTCCAGGCACGCAAAGGACAATAGGGTGATTTAAATCAGCCAGCATGGATTTTCTGAGGACAGATCATGTCTCACTCACCTGGTTTTCCTCTATGATCAGATGATCAGCTCAGGGGACAATGGGAGAAGAGATGATGTTAATTTTGAAAGATCTTGGACACAGTCTCCTGAAGTATCCTCACAGCTAAGTTGGTCAGGCATTGACTGCATAAGTGGACAGTAATTTGGAGTAAAATTTGGCTGGACCTTTGGGTTCAAAGGCCTGTTATGAGCAGCATGAAATCCCGGTCATGGAGTGATGGTGCCCATCTGTTCAATGTCTTTATCCATGACCTAAATGATACGACAGAACTTACTCTCAGCAAATTCATGGATGATACCAAATTAGAGAGAACAGTTGATAAGCTGGAGAGTTGAAATATTGTTTGGAAGGGAAACAGCAGGCTGGAGATAGGAGCTGACAAGAACCATGAACTTCAAAAAAGGCAAAATGCTGCATCTGGGACATAGTCATTCCATGCCCCAGTACGGGCTGGGTTGTCAGCTGGATAGAAAGCAACTTTGCAGGGAAGGATTGGGGTGATACCGTGGAGAGCAGGTTTAATATGAGCCAACAGTGTGCCATTTTTACAAAGAGGGATGGCTGTATGCTGGGATCTGTCAACAAAGGCATAGCCAGCAGGTCAGTTGCACTACCCTTTGTTCACAACCTGGTGAAACTGCACCTGCAGTATTATCTCCAATTTGAGATATACAAGGGGGAGCCCAGAGGAGGGCAACCAAGGTGGTCAGGGGGCTGGAGCACTCAGCATATGAGAAAAGGCTGAGATTTGTTGAGAGGAAATTACTGCTACAGTTGACTACAACTACTTGAAGAGAAAGGTATAGAGAAGACTTCCTTCTCAAAGCTGTACAATACTGGGAAGAAGACATGCTGCAACATGCTAGTTCTGATTATGTGTCAGGAAAAAAGATGATTCTGCAGGAGGTAGAATATTGGCATAGAGCCCCACAGGAGCTGTCTCCAAAGGTATCACATTTGGAGATACTCAGAACTTGACTGGACACAGCTCTGAGCAAGCTGGAGTAGCTTGGTGCTGCTTTGAGAAACAGGCAGGACTAGATGACCTGGTGAGGTCACTTGCAGCCAAAATTATCATGATTTTGCAATTCCAGGTGAGCACAATGACTTACATTTGTATTTTGAGAAGATAGCAAGTCCTAACCTGAAAATTTAAGACAGAAAAGCCATTTCTGCTATTACAGCTGGGTTTCAGCCACAGTGATAGAAATGAGCTCTTCCTCCCCTCTCAAATTGCCTCCTCAGTTGTGATATCTGAAAGAAAAAATGACTGCACAGAAATCAGAAATAACCAAGTTTTACTTTATTTACATAACACCTCTGCCAAAAAAGCAGACGATCATTTCAGTACTTTATTAGATATGCTGTCTAGGCTCTCATCAGTTTGCATCCCTTGTCATTACCTTCTGGGAGGGTCCTCAGGACACATCCAACTTTTTCATGAAGTGCTGGCATAGTCCCTAATACAGCCTCAAATGGCCCCTCCAGTGATCATAGAAACACAAATGCAAAGATATCCTAAAA
Source organism: Ploceus nigricollis (assembly GCA_013399945.1). Taxonomy (NCBI): domain Eukaryota; kingdom Metazoa; phylum Chordata; class Aves; order Passeriformes; family Ploceidae; genus Ploceus; species Ploceus nigricollis. The sequence goes on from VXBC01012147.1 coordinate 1,234,089, forward strand.
AAGCACAGTACACACAAAGGGTTTTACTCTCCCAAGTAATTTTGGACAGACAGCTAGGTCATTCCCTCGCCCTCTATTTTTATCTGAGAAGAAGCCCTTAAAATGCTGACTGCAAGGACAGAAGGGATGGTCATAATTCCCAGAAAGGTGCTTGGTTGTGGGAGGTGAGTCCTCAGTTTCCCTGCAGAGTGCTGGAACATGAGGAGGGCAGGGAGTTGGGGTAAACATAGGTGGCTGTCCCTCCCCAACTCTTGCACTGGGATCCAAGTAAAGTGAAACTTTTGCAGCCAGCTGCTGTTGTCATACCTGCACCACAGCATGCAACAGTGTTGGTCCTTGTGTTTATATAGCTCAGACTACACAGGGAAAAAGGCAGCTGTTCCCCTAAAAGAAGTGTTGTGGGGCTGCATCTATGCTACTCAGCAGATCTTTTTGACTTTTCTTTCCCTGCCTTCATTCTCCACCCAGCAATTCATAGTAGATGAGTACTGTTGATAGGCACAGTGCTGTTTCAGAGACAGTGTGATGCATCACAGGGGGATGTCCCCACTCAGACTTCAGGTTCAAGGCTGATCAAAAGTTAGACAAGGTTGCATTTGCCTTTTCTGACAGTGGACCGCAGCTGTCCACTGGGTCTGTTTCTGCCACAGATAGGGGAGGTAGGGGATGGCTGCTCCTTCATGCTCCATGGGGCATGAAGGGCTGTGGGAGGAGAGGCTGCATTCTTCTTCCAGGTGCAAACACAGCCCTCATCACCTCAACCTTGGCCTAGGCTGCCATGGGCCACCGGGCTCTGCAGCCTCTACAAAGTGGTGATGGGTCATTTTGCAGGGCCCTCAGCAGCTCCCCTCAGCAGCTGCTTCGTTTACCTGTGCTTTGTTCACTGTAGAAGAAAATGCCTGGGACCAAGGCAAGCATTCAAACCCAAGCTGACACAGCTCATTTAGGCTTGGCAGGGAGTAGCCCTTCTGGATTCAAAGCCAGTGAAATGATGGCACTGGCAAAAGAACACTTTGCTGCCTGTATTTCTTTAGAAAAGCTTTGTTTGTTGTGCTAGGAGTCTTGGGAAAAGGGCCTTTGAGAGAAGAAGGGCAGAACTACAAGAATTTGACTCTGATCTTGGAAAGAGAGGGAAGCAGGCCACATTCTATTTGTGTGGGTTCACTTGGGTTTTTTCTTAAAACATAGAGAAAGTTTTTTCTTAAAAGACAGAGAAAACAACAGACATTATTATACAGCAGGAATGTGCAGACATGGACTCCCATACATGTCCACAGGGTGTCCTTTCAGCCTGGCCTGGTCTACCTTGAACTTGCTGAAACAGAGAGCAAAAACAATAAAAAACATTGCAATTGCACTTCATGCAAGGTCCACACAGATAACATAGGGATACTGACTTCAGTGGGATTTAGGTACCCTATGTAACTTTGAGAAACTGGACTTGAGGGTCTCCCCAGATGCTGAGTCCCTCCTGTAGGCATGGTGTCTGACTTAAGACTATTGATTACTGGCTCTGTGTGTGTGTGTGTATGTGTGTGTGACATATTAAGTCATCTGACAAACAAAAACTAAACATTCCACAGGCTGTCAACCACAGAAGCATCTTCTCTAAATGTATGTAAACGAAATCAATTTCATTATCAAAATGCTGGCAAACCCTCTGTCGTGCTTGAAGCTCTTAGAGTCCTTTGTTTCCAAAAGCACTAGTGGTGAGCAAACCCATCAGGATGCAGGAGCAAGCCTGCTCTCCAAAAGGGTAAAAAGTCATGTCTAAATGACTCCTGCAAAACACACAGATAAATAAAGACACAAATTTCAGTTCTGGGCTGGGAAAGATGAAGGAGGGAAGTGGCCCTGCCGGACAAAGCAGACAGACTGGCCGCACAGAAATTGGTAAAGTGGAAGACTCCCAGTTCCTGAAATAGGACTCACATATCATGACCAGGGTGAGATGGTAAAGCACCTCTGAAGTCATTCTTGTTACCTCAGTGTCTCCCAGAAAGGAGATGTGGCATCCTCTTTGTGTCCCTAGTCTGCATGATGTGGAGGCTGGGACTCGTGGCAGATCTTCCTATGTAGCCCCAGTTAGCCCCACATCATCCACAGCAGTGCTCAAATAAGGACTGGGAGAACTACTGGGATGATGTGTGGTCAAAACCTGAAGGAACTGAATTAACGGAAAGTGCAGAACTGATTTCTGTTTGACAGGATTTGAAATGTTTCTTTTTTTGCCTGTTTATTTTTATATCCTCCTTAAGATTTATTAAATTGGCTTTAAAAATAACAGCTGATCATTAAATATCCAGATTTCCAGGTTAAAAAAAATTCCATTATTTTCAGAAAGTGAAAATAGACATGATTTAGATATTGACTTGTATAACGCCATTTGCTAGAAACATTGTTCATAGCATGGCAAACACAAACACTGGATTAATTTAAACTTGAAAAATTTTCCTGCTAAGTTTCATTAGAAAAAAAAAAGAAAAAAAAAAAGAAAAACATTGTTGTAACCTTTTAATATTGCGTCATTTGAGCATCTGGAAGCACAAATGTAATCTCAAAACCAAAAGCAAGACAGAAGGGGAAAACCAAACCAAACAAACCCTTCCTACCAATCCAAATGCTGTAAATGGTGAAAAATTCCTTGCTGTGTTTGGATGCAACCCTGGATGGTCTAGCAGCATTTTGAGTTACCAGCTCACGCTTCACAGTAACCCGTGATGCAAGCACTCGTGTTTGATAGACTTGTGGGGGTAACCCCAAAATCTGGGGGCTGAGATTACGCGGAAATGCTCTTTTTTGGTAGCGTATGTGCCCGGCCGGGCCGGGGAGGGGCACCTTCCTCCCGCTGAGGGTAGCGCTGCGGCTTTTCCCGTAAGGTCGCGGCGTGGATCCCCGGGCGGATGCGCTCTGGATTCCCGAGCGGCGCGGTGCCGTCCCCGGGCGGCCGCGCCCCGCGTGTCCGGGCGGACGGTGCCGCTCCGCGGTGCCGCGCCGGCACTGCAGGCCCGGGGGCTGCAGCCTCCCCGGCTCCGGACAAAGGGAAGGGGAAAGGCTGGGGGGCAATGACAGGTGTTAGCTCGGGCCGGCAGTTCCAGCACGGCCGGGCTCCAAGATGTTTCTGAGCGCAGTCGCCCAAGCTGCCAAGAGCTGGCCAGCTGGGAGTGGGCTTCATTTCTTAAAACGCGGGCTCAGTGTGATGGGGCTTAAGCGCAGCCTAAAAGGGTCTGTTGCGGGAACCAAGGAGTCAGCAAAAAAATACTCTCCTAAGCAGTGAGGACCCCATCTTACAGAGAATCCAGATTGGCTAAGAAACAAGTGGAATTAAGGGGAAAATACTTTTCTTTTT
>VXBC01012147.1:1237456-1270181 GCA_013399945.1 Ploceus nigricollis
TTTTTTTTTTTTTTTTTTTTTTTTTTTTTTTTAAATCTGTCCAGATCATACAAGGATTCAGGATGAGGATGTTTATAAGAAGCCTTGTTTTGTAAATCAGGGACTTGCAGACCCTTGTGTTGTGCTGCAGCTGCTATTTACATACTTAAGGATACTTAAGGAGGTATTTCAGTAAGAGACCAAGAGGAGTCAGAAACAGGAAAATGAAGTTCAAGGCCCTGTTCCCAGCCTGCCAAGAGGATTGGGACAGATAGCCCTTCTCCAGCCCCTTGTGTCCCTTACCTGCCTCTGTTTTGCCTCTCTGCTGATCCTGACACAGTGAAACAGTGCCTAGCACAGAGGGACATCCATCTAGGAGCTGCCATCACGCAGATGACATCAGGAATAACGCTAACAGATGGCAGGTCTGAAGAGGAGCCGCTGCCACCAATGTAGGCTGGCAGGCAAACATTCCTGCTCTGGCAGCTGGAACAACGGTAGCGCAAATGAAACATGAACAATTTCCTCCCCGCCAGCAAAGAAAATAGCTCCAGGGAGAACCCAGGGAGAATAATTGTCAGCCTCCTCTAGGTATCATGGGAACAGAGGCCATTCAGCAATCCCCTAGTAAACAACTGCGTCTTATTTTTAATACAGAATAAAACCCCAAGAATCTAAGAGCTGGTACTGCACAATTGCTGAATTAGCTGCACCAGTGCCACCCTTCTTCTGACCTTTCACTGAAAATCATTGAAGTGAGGCCTGCAGGAGTTCTACTGTAACCAAAATAGGCTCATAACAGAGGGTGAATCTCCTGTCACAGAATGATGCAGCTAGGACAAATACTTAACATTCTTCTTGCTCCTGTCTTTGAAGAAGATGCTTCACTGCTTCTAATGCTGATCATTAGACCAGTGAAATTCCTCCTCCTCTTGGGACTCAGCCAGGTCTCTCTGTCTTCAGATGCCTTTTTTCTTTTTTCTTTTTTTTTTTCCTTTTTTAATTTTTTTTTTTCCTTTAGTCATGGTTAAAATATGCTGCAGCCTTACAGCATGTACTGTAAGCTGGCTGGTGTGCCCCCAGAAACTTTCAGTAGCAGGAAGCAGGGTTGATGCCAGCATTCACAATGAGCATGGCTTATCTTCACTGATATTCAAAGAGCTACAACAATGCAGAAATCCTGTAAGCCTCAATAAAGTCCAAATCCTGTAAATACTTGCTGGTAATTCGTAATAATATGCTAATAACTGGTGCTATTTGGCTCAATGGGACTACTCCTCACAGAGGGAACTGTCAGATTACCAGAATATCTGCACTCAGGCTTTCCAGCAGCAGTTAGTTATGGATACAAAGGGAATAATAAAAGAATAAGGTAGACATACCTCCCTGATGTATTTTCCCCATTTCCAGTAACTTCCTATGCCACTGGCACAGTACCTGACTTTTTGATTTCTATTATAGGGAATGTTCTTCTATCTCCTGTGAAATTCAGCACACATTTGTTGTCATCCCAGCAGGTACCAGGATTCCCTCCAAATAGGGGTTTCAACTGTGATCGTTTTATGCCATGGGTTTTACTTCACTTATATTTGCAGATCAGCCTGTTTAAGATGTTTCTCTGAAATAAAGGACTTGTGTAAGGATAATGCAGTATATATATGACTACCAGCTTTTCCTATCTGCAGGAACCCACTGGCTCCGGTATAAGAAAACTGGTGAATACAAAACTGCCATGAACACACATTGTAATGAGAACAGTTGCTGTTTAAAAAAGTAAAACAGCAAGTTATTTCTATATCTAGGGCTTGGAGAGCAATCACTCTTCATACCCTGCAGCCTGGCACAGGCACAGACCAAGAAAAGATAACGAGAGGCCTGCTCAGTCCTTATCACAATTTTTCTTTTGCTTTCTTTTCCTTGGTCCTCACTCCCCCTTGCCTTCACTGGTAAAACCCTGCTCTCATTTCCTCAGACATGGATGCAGCAGAAATAACACGGGTAGGAAGCATGTTTTCCTCTGCTAGATTACAGGCACCCAGGAGCCCCACTCCAAAATTAATTCTCCAGCTGGTATCTCTCATCCAGCCTCAGGAGTGGAAAAAGCCGTGGAGACAGACATGAATCACAGGTGATGCCTCTAAACCTCTTTTTATCCTCCCTTCAATCTGAGTCAAGGCGGGAGCAGAAAACCCCAGCACATTCCTGTAATGGCAAATAATAACTAGAAGGCTCTGGCATTTCTCAGAGAAAGACCTGAATATATTTTGCTAGGACGGTTATTGAACACTGCTGCAGCTCCATAACCCTTCATTTCTGTACACAAAGCCTCAAAACTGTTAAGGTCTTAGGAGAGAGCAAAGAGGTAGGAAATGGGGGGGTCTGGCTTATGATGTGAGCAGCAGCCAGGCTGCCCAGGACTTTGGCACATCTCCTCCCTGTGATGGGGAGGATTTGGTTTCCATAGCAGCAACAGTGTGATTTCCCCCACTCTTCCTCTCCAGGACTTGTATCCCACAAATACATGGGAATTACATTTCCCCCCAAGGCTTTCATTTTCCTGCTGCATGGTTTTGTCGTGCTCCAGCAGGTCTGCCTTTTTCTGCCTTTTTCTGCCTTTTTCTGCCTTTTTCTGCCTTTTTCTGACACTGGTTTGGGGAGCGAGGGGGGGTCGTGGGGATGCCGTGCAAGCATCACTGTCACCTCCCTCTCCCTCTTAACACCACTCCACAAAAGATGCAGTGTTCCCTGTCCCCAACTGACTCATCTTCGCTGAGGTCCCCCTTTTCCTTGCCTGTCTCCAGTGATCAGCTCACGCATGCCTGGCTTTCCATAACAGAGCAGAGCTGTGTGCAAGTGCCAGGCGCCCGCACAAAGCCGGAGCGCTGCCTGCAGAGGAAATGTCAGTACAGGAACACCAGGCTATTTACAAAACCCCTTTTTATCATGTGACAGAGATGCATGTATCTCTAAAACAGTCATACCTGCATATACTCCCCTTTTGATTTCACCCACATGAAGCACATGAAGCCTGTTGTTTCTCCTGATGAAGAGGACTATTTTTTTTCAGTACAAAAGAGAGGAAAACATGCTCAGAAATAGGATGGCATAACTGCAAACCATACCGAGTATTCTGGGGACTCGTAGGAGGATCTGAAAAGCAAAGCCAATTCATTTTTTGCAGCTGATCTGCCTTCAAAACAAGTGCTCCTTTAGTTGTACACATTTGACATTTGTCTGCTTCAGGACCAAGGAACTTAGCTGTGTTCTTATTAGTACTATAAAATGTTTTCTTCTTCAGTGTGGAGTCAATTCAGAGGAGAGGCCAAATTCTCCTTGATTTTAGCAGGCTTCCCAAGATACGGGTGCACTGTATGTTGTGCATGCGTGCCGGTATTTCCTGTGCTCTGGAACATCCCAGCCCACATATGCAGGGCAAATGCACACCAGGGAGCCCTACTGGCAGCTGGGATGGGGGAGCTGGGGCTCAGCACTGGGTAGAAGCAATCCCCAGCTTTTAGATCACAGCTGGCACTGGTCCTACCAACACAGAGGCTGCCAGGCTGAGCCTGTTTTTGGTGCAGGCTCACCATATAGGGCGAAAAGGTTACACAACCCAGCACAGCTTGGTGCCTTGACCTCTCATGGAGCTCTCAGCCCATCCACCAGTGGGAAGTGCACGGCTTGGCATCCACCCACACTCAAATACTAGTCAAGACTATTCCCATTGCTCCTACCAGATTGTTCCCACGCTTTGGGCAAGTTAATGTCTCTTCATCTAGGAGAAAGAGGGTTCACTTATTGGCATAAATATGTTTTTCGCTTCCCAGTTGTTATTTATAGTCACTAATGCTTCTAAGCACCTTGAAAGAAGTGGTTTCGTCATTGCTTTATTGCTTTTAGTAATATCATTGGACTTATGTGGTGAAAGAGCCCCAAAGACTGTACTCAGGAATCAAGACCTCCTTGTGGAAAGCGATGCTGAGATAAATTTGACCACAAAAATCCCATAAATTTCCATATGTCACTGAATTCTCCAGCCATCTTGGAAGAGCCTTTTGCTGGAGAGCAACATCTGTTCTGGCTCAGAAAGATGGTAGTAAACATCACATCTTAATTAAAACTCTGTATACAGTTTTGGGAGACATACTGGTACCTCCTAGAAAAAAAAACTTAATGGCTTTGCTCCCATGTGCTGACAAAAAACGCCTGTTACTGTCCTTGTTTTGGCAAATGCCAAGTCCCCATTTGTCAGGGTAAGAACGGAGTTTGGAGGAAAGGCAGCAAAAGGACTCTGACTCCTCTTGGCAGAGTGTCCCTTGGCTGAGAAAATTGCTTTACTCTTCACAACCACACTGAGCTTCCAGAGCTTCTACATGTAAGTCACAGGTTTAGCATGGGATTTGTACCTTTTCTTCCACTGCACTTAAATATATCTCTAAATGTGTTTTTTTCAACCAGCACAATGCAGGGTGATCCTGATACACTAGCTTTTACTTTACCAGTCAGGTTCGCAAATTGACTGCGATGCAAATGTTTCTTATTCTCGGTTTCCCTTTCTTACAGACCTGCAACAGGACTAGTGTAGTTATATTCTCATTCAATATGAATAAAAGAGCTGCAAAAACCTGTTTTCAACATTCAATCCTTATTTGGGCCCTGCAAGTTTCCAAAAAAAAAGTAAAATTTCATGAGAACTCAGTTCTAAAACTTCTTTTGTTTGAATGAGACTGGAATAAAACTGGAAATTGCCCAAAGGATGCACCAGCGCACACAAATTATTAAAACATTTATTTTAGTTGAATTCATTCAATAAAAGGACTGTTGCAGAGCCCTTCAGGATCTATTGTGATATAGAAATAAAAATATTCGGAATATATAAGTGAGAATATGGGTTTCACCAAGCATCTGCTGAAGGCTTCCATGGTTCCCACATCCCATCAAGTTCCTCCAAGGTCAAGCAGCCTGTGAGTTCTAGATTCCCACCGCCCAAACATCTCCACAGAAGATAAAATCTGGTCTTATGTTAATGCCGTGTAGGTGCACAAACCTGAGCTAGGTAAACCTTTTGTAGTCAGTGTTGCAACCTGTCAGACCTAGATAGCACAGTATGAAAATGAATCACACCCAGCTTTTCTCTCCTGACTATAAAGGAGGTCTTGGTTGACTAAATCAAGTGCAAATATCAGTATTTCATCTGTCTGAAGTCAAAGAGTCACAGAATGATTTAATGTAGTCTGGAGCTCCAAAGCCCTACTCAGAACAGGGCTAACTTCAACGTTAGATCTGAAAAGCTGAAGTCCTTGTCTAGCTGAGATTTTAAATTTCCATGGCTGCAGATATCATTGCCTTGCTGAGTAATGACCTCACTGGGAAGGAAGAAAAAACAATTTCCATGGAATCAGAATTTCCCTTGACATAACTGCTAACTACTCCTTTTTCCATCACTATGCAGCATGAGATCCTTTCACTCAGGGTTAGTGTGACTCTGACTTTCTCTAAAATCCTCCATTAAAGAGTGCTATAAAGGTGTGAGCAAATCCCATCCGTGGTTCCCCAGTCACGGGGAAACAATCAGCTGTGTATTCTTTCAAAACATAGGAAACCCTAAAATGTTGCAGATTAAGGAGTGCATGCTCAGATGCTAGGATTTCCCAGAAAAGCTTTTTTGTCCATCAGAATTTATATCCAGCACTAGTGCTGAAGTGGGAAGATTTATGCTAGGCCACTAATTTATTTTCTATTTTGGGCTCATCCTTCCTTTGATAGCTGATCTGGATTTACACCTCTTGGCATAATCTGATGTTGGTACAAACATGCATTTTGCTTTTGGAGGCATAGCACAAAGGCTGTTCCACAATCCAGGCTATAACTCTTTCCCTGTAGGTCTCTCAATCTATATAAAGCACAGCATAGCTGAGTACAAAGCAGATAGAAAGAGCACATAGGTCACGACTGCATGACTGTGACTGTGCAATGAATGCTGTACTTTGATGCTGTACAATGATGCTGTACTTTACAATGAGTGTACTTTGACTGTAAGTTGCAGTCTGGTTTGATTAGTTACATTTCTTTTTTTTTCTTTAGCAGTGACCTGCTTGTTGTTTCAAAGAAAATTAATAAACAAATCAAACCAATCCAAAATCCATCCTAATCTATTTCTGTTTCTGTTATAACTTAGTATGATAGTACAGTAAGTCAGCTCTACAACAAATATAAAAAAGCTGATAATCATCAGTTTTTGTTTTGTTATGGATAGTGTTGACATAAACACTGACCACAATTAAGAGCTCATTCTGGAGCTGTTTTTCTTTTGCTGAAAGCAAATGAATGATGGCATAACCTCACTTTCAGGAATGTCTAGAATTGCAAAAACAAAAAAATCAGAAGCTTAGTGATTTGTGTCCTTGTGAAAGCCTATGCAGATCATTTAGGAGATTTTTATTTTGCAAAGAAAATAGGAGCTGCATAAATATGTAAATGAGCCATCCAAGAATGAGCAAGCAGAAGAAATATTATTGCTATTTGACTGCCTGGCGTGATATATATATATATATTAACAAAAACATGCTCAGAGTCATACATGGCTCTTGTGTGCATTTTTAAACACAGATGCATAGCTGAAAGTGTGTGCCTATGCATGCAAATAAAGTGATAAAAATATGGATGGAAGCATATGCATTCAAATGAGTTGGCACCTCTATTCAAACAGCAGAGAAATCTGTATGTGTCATGATTTCCTCTAATTCCAAGAATCTTTCTTCCTGGACTTGTCTGCATGTTCTCAAGCACAGAACAATCTCTTCTGAGATACTGGAGACCTTCAACTTCATTGCCATGTTTCACATTTTCTGCCAATAATTCTGTGATCACAGTAAAAATATTTTCCATGTAAGACTTTCATATATTGATCCTAACACCATATTCTTTTGCAAAAGTATTCATGCTTGTTTTCATTCAGGAGTAATTTCTTTGTTAATCAGTATAGAATAGAGTTTGGCCTCTTTAAGATGCCCCCCTACAGACTGATGAAACCATAGGTTTTACCATAGGTTTTCCAGGTCCAGCTCACAGAGAATCCTTCAAAATCCAGGTCTAGTTCACAGTGTGGTAGGCTTGAACAGTACTGTCATCATCACCACTGGAAAATAGTATCATCTCAGTTTATATCCAATATGATGAAAAAAAATAAAAGCTAATACGAGATAATGGAGAAAGAAGACTGCAATGCACATCATTAAACAAATAACAAGAGAGAGGCCATGGCAGATTGGCTTGGCTAACAATAGTCCATCCTCCTCCTGTTTTTTATGGGAGATGTTGTGCTCTCTATAAGAAAAGCAAATTTTCCACTCCAAACTATCTGGGATTGTTCACTTCAGTATTTAAACACACCCTCTTTGGTAGTGATTTTGCAGTTCATATTCTTGTTTTCACAAGTTTTATTCATTTTTTGCTGGCACTTATTCCCTCATCATGAGGACTTTGAACTTGTGTCCATAAAACACACTTTCAGTTCCCAAGCAGCTATACCTGGGGGAAGGTAATTCACACTCCAGCCAAAGGACTAATCAGATTAATCATAGCTGATCAGTAATTTAAAACACAAACCACAACATCCACAAAACATTTGCTCCTGATTAATCCTCAGAGCTGAACATTTAAAATCCCCTCTAACTCAAACCACACCTATGAAATCTGCAATCTGCAAACAAAAGTAAAAATGCTACAGCAATTTCAAATTGTTACCTCTGGTCTCTACAAAATAAGTAAGAATTAAAATGCTGCTTCCCACAATGGACAAGGCAGGAAACAGTTCAAATTTTCCTGAGTTGGTCTGTAGAAACTGCATATTCAGAATTTGAGAATTCTGATATCCCCATCCCTTAGAAAAGCACTCACCTTCACACAGCAGGCCTTCCAACAGCATCCATAGCCAGTCTAAAACTGTGGAAGAGCATTACAGCAAAATCTGGTAGTGGCATTACCCAGGAAGAAGAATAAAACCACCATAAATACACAGATTACAAGTTTCTCCTTAATGCTTTCTTATGAGAAGTGTGGAATACATATTAAACTGATCACTCAAAATCTTGAATCTCCTACTACCAATTTGGCTGAGCTAGGCTGGATCAAGAATATCAGAAATGTCTATTGCTTCAAAACCAGTAGTGCTCAAGACGCTTGGTAACTTCGTACTGCACAAACTGGAGCAAAATATACAGTGGATAGGGTACAAAAAAATCTACCCATTCCACATGTTTCTATCAGAACCCAAGATAACTGGGTTATTTCTCTTCGTGATCTACCTTTTCTCAGTACCAAAGCCTTGTCCAGAGTCTTAGGTGGCTGCCATGTAAGTAAGGAGTAGTTTCACAGTATTTATCCCCCTTGTCCTTTCTGCCCTTCTAGGACTGATCAGGAGGTCGATCTGCCTTGTCCATTGTGAAATAACTTCTGCCACAGTAATTAGTACAGCTGAGATTAGAAATGTTAGCAATTATTCACACAGGAGAGTACTTGCCCCCTATACTCAAGATGTTTAGATGGGGCCTCATAACAGCAGGGTGCCTGGACTTCTAAGCAATAAGTTTGGGATTTGTTCCATAACAAACAAGAAAAGATTCTTCAAAATTTAGACTCATCTCTTGCGCCAAACATACATTATGCCATTTATTCTTACAGCTCTCTTCAGAGAAATATTATGATGGAAAATCTTCCAAGTCTGCTGAATTGGGCTGTTAGCCAAACTGAATGAAATTTCAAAAAGCAGCTTCTCTTCCATATTTTCAGTCCAGAAATACTGCTGCAGTGAGCAAGGGCAGATTTGCCCTTCATTGCCATTATTCTGGTCCCAGCAAGGTCCTGCATGCAGATAATACACACAGTTATCATTATCTGCCTCCCACAATTAACTGTGGTCCTCTCCCTGCCTGCATGGATTGGAAGATTGTGAGTGCATGGTTTGAATCAGGGATGAATAAAGAGGAGAACTGAGATAAGTCCGTAAGAATTTAATACTCCAACCCTTCCAGGGTTGGGTCCTGACCACACAAAGAAGACTCGATAGCTTTAGCAACTGTGGTAAAGAGCTACACACAGGAAGATGCTTGGCAGAACCACTCTCTGCTCAGACAATAAGGTAGGAAGCCATGTTTCCACATCAATAAATTCTTCTTGCACTAAATCTTTAATAGGCAGGTGTAGAAATGTCTTCATCATCATGATGCTGTCTTTTTCTGCCTCTTGTATCCAAGAGTGTCTCACCATGGATATCTGTTTCAGGCTAGCTGCATCCCAAATGGGATTTTTGTTCCCTGCTTCTGTTTATGTATAACAGCCTCCAAGACTGCTGCAGAGCCAAGGAATGACTGGCTGCTTTTTCAGTCTCAGATACTGGCTCCATAGAAAGTGGTTCATCATTAGCCTGTGCACTCTTTAACTCACTTGCTAAAAGGAATGCTGCTGTATGCCTCTTTTCTCCTATAATTTATTATAGTAGGCAAACAACCTCATTCTTTCCCTCTAGCCTCTGCCCAGTTTGCTAGGGATAAATGAGTACGTACAAAGGCATCCAGTCCTGATGTGAATATAATTCCAGGAACGAATTTTCAGCATCACACATATGGGTATTTTTTCTCCCTGCAAATGCTGTGGAATTATTTCCATATTGTTTTAGTTTCCTAGTATCAGCTTTCCAACCTCACATACTTTAAAAAGTTTTTGCTAAGTTATAAATGCTCTCCTACCATAAATTCTGTGTTAGTCTCAAAAATAACAACTATTTTTCACTTTCTGGGTTGAGCCTCCTTCATGAAGATTGTTTCTGGAACAATGTGATGAATTATGAGTTATAGCTAGGAAGCCTAAAATAAATCCTAATTGAAGTGCAATAGGTTATGACTCTTTTGGAAAACTGGGAAAAGAGGGAAATCAAGGTCATTCAATTAAGGCTGTTTTAAGCTTTTTTTTAATATCAAAAAGCACCACTTTGAAAGTCTACCAGAAAAAAATCAAGTCTCTGTACAAAGTTCAAATGTCACTCTCCTTCTAAAAGAGCATGTAAGTGAAAGCTGATTAACACCTAACTGACATTAATAAGGCAGAATCTAGAGAACTAAGAGCTGAAGGGTCATCTTAGGAAAGACTAATGGAGCTAAATGTTGTATGTAAAACTTAGCTAAATATTTATTGAAGGGAATATAACAATCTACAATCTATGAAGGAAATATTTATTGAAGAAATAAGAGGACTGGTTCATGCAGATAAATACACATAAATAGTAAGATGTGCTCTGTGGAAGACAGGCTCTTTTCAGCATAAATTGAGATTTTAATATTTGTTTTAATTTGCAATGGTACTTCTTCAGTTTTAAAGTTTATTTCAGATTTCTCCTAATATTCAAAACAGGAAATAAGAGCTGCTTCAAAAGTTGTATTGAAACCAGTCATACTGAAGATGTTGAAACTAGCTTTGTCTAAATCTTTACCCTTTCTCCTAAAAGAACATTTTAGTTTGAGCAGTCCAACTTTCCCATTTTGTGGTGCCTGTATTTTCTAACAGACTTTTATGTTAAATAGTAATGTAAACTAATGAAGAGGGGTCAGCTGAAGTTTGCACTTCCTAGCCAGTATACACACAGTCAGTCCCTTCTTAAGAAGCCATTATTAAAAGAAATTAGAGAAGTATAATTGTACACAGGACAAGACTCTAAAACCCAAACTATGTCACTCTGATGAACACATCTACTAGATGAGGAGAGTGCAGAATTATCTTTAACTTTCCCAGTCTCATTAAAAGCAAAAAATCACTACTAATCTAGCCCCTAAAACATTAAGTGAATGCAGGGCTGCTCAGGAGATGTTTCTCAAAATATCTTACCATCATGGCACCATATTTTTCTCCCAATGTCATTTATGTCAGCAACATACAGTTTAAACAAAAGCTACAACACAAACATCAGTATCAACTCTGCATCTGTGTTTCTGCCATGGCTAGCATGGAGTTACGTGAGCCAGGATGTGTCAGTGCTGAGGGAACCTATGGACCCAAGTTGCAAGGCAATTGAGGGAACTGGGGAAGATCTAAGTATCAAATACAGCAATAAATATCCACAAGCCTAAAGAAGCCTCTCTAAGGAGCTTCTTGATTGACTCACCTTTCATGTCCTGCAGCTTTTTATGGGGATGGTATAAAGAAGAAAGCAGAGAGTCAAAATAAAATCATCTGCATGATCCCGTTTTCTTTAATGATATTTTTATGAAGCACTTACTAAAAGCACATATTAAAACAGAAAGTGTTTGAAAGTGTTTGATTCACCTGTCAGAATTTTGTTTTTACAGCTGAGTTTTTTGTGATTCATTCTTGTGCAGGAAAATCAAGCTTGCATATTTCTAAGAAAGATAACCAAAGCAGAACAGAAATGTTTTCCTTTAGCTGCAACATATGCTTCAATATTGCTTTAGGATAGAGCTCAGTGCCTCAAAGAGAAATGCTAAGGTATTTATTTCATACAGCTGTCATTGGAAAAATCACTTTCAATTGAAACATCTGACCAGAACTATGATTCACTGCTTAAAACTATTGCAAAAAATTATACATCTTGAAACAGAAACATTGTTTTCAGGCTCCCTTATAAAATGTGTGTTCAGTTTTATGGTAGGCTCACGCCTCATTTTTATGTTGCAACTTATTTATTTCAGATATTTAGGCCTTTGCTACATGTAGAAGGGGAAAGATCAACAAAACAAACACAGTAGTTAGTAGTTCTGAATTACATTTGCACAAGAAGATAGAAAATGAACCCTTAGATAAAATTAATTGTGAAAAGAACTCTCTTAGTTTAGTCATATATTGATTTTTGTCTCAGATCTCTTTTCAGTTGCAGGAATCAAATAGAAATCCACGCCATGTCCTTGCTCCCATGACTGTCAGGATTCAGGTGGCCCTGCAGACATGACGAGTTTAAACTTCTACATGATTCGTAGAAGGATAAGAGAGAGAATTCAGTCCTGCTGTCCTTTGGAGACCATGCTCCCGAAATTCTTCTGTGGGTCTCCTCTCAGCCCTGAGAGCTTGCAGACAGACAGCCAAGTATTTGTAATGCGAGATGCTACTGTAAATTAAACACTTACTAATGAAAGATCAGAGGGATCACTTAAAAAAGCTAGCTTCCTATTTCTCTGCATGCCTTTGGGAAATACATAATCACACTTTTTAGCAGCACAGCCACAGGCACTGTATATTTAAAGCAAGCACAACAGCAAAATCTCTGTGTCTTATAAAAAGGTGTTACATTGGATAATGATTAGTAGCATCCCAGATAAAAGAATACGCTCAACCAGGACGGTTTTTAAATCCACATACATATCTATCCAAGTCATTCATCTGTAAGCACTGAATAGTACCTGCTAGAAATGGAAAGTAGAACAAGCCAGCCTCACAGGCTGTCAGTCTTTGGAGGTATGTAAATCCCTCAGCAGGTCAATACACTATTTCCTCTGTCACATATAGGATTTACTACTCCTGTCAGTGCACTGTCCTGTTAATATTGTTGCACAAGAGGCTGGAGTTTAGGAAGGAATTTGGTACTCAGAGAACAAAAGCTTCACATACATGACATCGAGGCGAGTGCACACGCGCAGCCCCTCTGGGCCTCAGCACAAATGAGTGCAGCTCATCTCCCTCTTTGCATTGCCCAGCAGCAAATTTAACATGGAGTGGAAATGAGGACAGCAGTGGGGGAATCTAGGAATATTGGCTTCTTTGCCCTGTAAGCTGGAAAGCAGCAGCTCTTTCGCAAACCTGTAAAATGGGAATGGTTGGGAGGATAGTGATAAAGACCCTGTGCTGAGAAGAAGTACTTTCACATTGCTGCTAAAAGAAAAAAAAGCACAAGCATACAAAAGAAAGCAGCCCTGGTGCTGCTCTGAGCAGAATGGCATCTGTGTCTTCCAACACCCTGTGACCAGATTCACAGTCCTCACAAGGTGATTGTGAGTAGTGCTGGACAGAAATACAGCGATGCACAAGAGATAAGCATGAGGAAAGCAACACAAGCAAAGACGACCACTTTGCAAGTCCATGATACTGCTGGGGAAAGGAGATGCTTTCCTGTAATTGAAAGCTTGTAATTTGGGAGGGATTACATACTTTCTGTGAGCCAAGATGTGACCATATGCTTTGCTGAATGTCCAGGCCCATGGCTTCTGAATTTGTAGCCAATCACAAAGGCAGCTGTCAAATATGAAACTGCCTTGCCCCCATCCTGTCTCGTCAGGTTGTCAGTAGAGAGAGAAGAGCAGTCACTGATGGAACTGACCTCTACAAATGCATTAAAAACATTTTTCATCTAATTGTCTTAATAGTTTTCACCTTTGCCATACCCTAAGGCAATAAATGGCATGGTTTGGATAATGGACATTTCCCTAATTATCTCAGGCTTTGATCTATGCCTCTGAAATGGCACACTGCTTCCCCAGGCAGACAGCTTTGCTAGTGCTGCCCTCTTCTACTGGAGTAGTGAATAAAACATTTCTCAGATATGTTTTAGTACACTTTATTCAAGTATATAATGTAAATAAAGAGGCTCATATTGAGAATCTACAATAGTAACAAATGTTAATGGCACAGTAACAACTAGCAGAAACAATATTCAATGTGATCATGTTGTGTGCTCTCCTCAGGGCACACCATTATCATAATTAATTATGTAATTTAATAACAATAATAGGGAAATGCAGCTTATAAATTCAATGGATATTAGGTTAATAAATGGGATCTGATAATTAGTTAGGTATGGCTGAACAATTTATGAAGCTTTTTAAGAGCTTCTCTAGAGGTGGTGAATCAGGGGTGATGTGCTTGCCTCCTTCAGTGAGCAGCAAGAATGAAAAGTAAATAAACAGAGATGTGAAACAGACTAGTCTTGTCTTTCTTCTTGTCATGCCTTTCCTCTGAATTATTTTTTTTAATACCAGGATTACAATGCCTTCGTAGCAAGGACTTTTGAAAGAAGCTATGATTCAGAGCCTAGCCTGATTTGAGACTGAACCTTACTATATTTTCTTATCAGTCGTGAAGTTTTCCACCTCAGTCATCCATGTGCAAAAGACTGTTTCCTGTCTTGAAAGGTTTACAGTTTAGGTAATTCATATAAAAGAAAAAAAAAGAACAATTGTGGTAATGATTTTTCTTCCAAAAGGTGAAGCCTTTGGTGTTTCTGCTCATTCTGATATTCTCTCCAACTTGCACAGCCTTATCATGATCTGTAAATGGTATTTTTCTAAACATAAAATGTCTACTGTAATCCTTGAGCAGGTAAGAACAAGACAGGGCTTATTCTCAGTATCATGTTAATGTGACCTAATATGCTGTTGAACATTTGAACTGTGGTAAGTAGCATGACTACAAAGTCTTTCTACTTACTGTAAGAATAAATGAATTGGTTTAAAGCCATCTTTGAGGAGAGATGGGGTAACAGCAGGCACATGGGCCCCTATGATGCTTCAGCTGTCAAGTACCTTGCAGAACCAAGTAACTCAGCTGGTTTTGATGGCATACCCTTGATACATAAGGGAAAAGGGTTAGGTGAAGGGCATTCAGCTTTGGCTGAGCTTCAGATGCAGGGACTGAAAGCTGTGTAGTGCTACTGCCCCTATAGCTTCAAGAAGGATACCTTACTCACCTCACTGCTACATCAATCAGTATCCATAAAGTGGAACAGAAATCAGGGCAAAGGGACAGAACTAAAAGATGAAGGTGGGCTGTTGGGTTGGTGTTTTTAACTACTGCAGCAAGATAAGCCTGTCAGCATCCATATAATTATATATCCTATATTTAGAACAAGTCAGCAATACATGTAATCCATACCATAGACACCATTAGCTGGTATGCAGCAATGTGCTTGGCAACTCTAAAGTGAGTAGTGTGACTGTTGCCCCTGTTGGATCCTGGGCCTCCGGTTTGAAGCCAGCTGAATGGTGAAAACAATGGAGGGGTTTTAAAAAGGTAACTGAAGATTGTCAATGACTGCAGGGCTACAGCAGCAGAAGAATAATATTTCTGAAGAAGTAAGATAGCTGGTAGAAGCATATTTTTTTCGTAGATGGTTACAGTCAGACAACATACTCAGAGCCAGGCTCTTCTCTGAGAAATACCATTCACAGGTAAAATAATTTTTTTTTAAATGCCTGTTCTTCCAGAAAAGAAAGAAAGGTCTAATTCAGTCAGCTCTGAATCAAAATGAAAACAGATTATTCCTCAAGCACAGATATTAGAATAACTTGGCAGATGACTGTAGAGGCAAAAGTAGCAGTGTGTGCTGTGCAGTGCTTTGCAAACCGCATGGTTTGGACATCCATCCATCCATCCGTCCGTCCGTCCATCCGTCCATCTATGACTCCAGGATGGAAGAGCAGTGCGAGCGAGCACTGACCTCTAGTGGGCAGAGCAGTCAGACCGAGGAAAGCTTGCAGAACCCAAAATAGAAAGTACGTCACACGCGCCGCTGGCCCAAGGCTTGCGCTTGGCAGTTCTGCAAGCCGCAATCAGCACAGCTTTACTGTTAGCAATCCCTCACTGTCTGTGTGTCAGAAAACATCATGTCTATTGTAAAATCTAGAGGCATTATTTTTATTGGCCAAAAGAAAACAGCACACACTTAGAATTTGCTTAGTAAGACATGTAAGTCCACCTACTGGTCAGTAGAATTAACTCAGGATAAACTCACAGAACTTTTTAGATATTTATTGTATAACTTGGCATTGTTGAGACTGTGTCAATGACTTTATCAAAGCACCACCGTTTAAAGAAAAAAATCCTAAGGAGACATGAATATAGACATCATAAATTAAGGGTTTTAGTCCTACTTTTCCTACAACCAAAAATTACAGAATGGTGAGAGTTCATATATTTTCAATGTCTGCCCCAAAGGAGCCTGCTTGCTTCTCACTTTCAATTTATTTTCCATAGGAAAATTCCTGTAAATATTTTGGACTTCTTTAAACTAATCCAAAGGAGAAAATCAATCCCATGGACAAAATTTTGTAAGGCTTCAGCTGAAACTATGAAAGTTGGGTGTCTGAAACAGGTGCGCAATACTGGCTTCCCTTCCTGTATTAGTAATGTCATGCTTAGCATCATTCAGCAGTCTCAGCCAGAAGCTAATGAAGACTGTCATTTTTTGGGCTTCCACCACCTTAAGATAGTGAGGTCAAGGAGGATCCATAACTTGGAGCTTGTATCTGGGTCTTGTAGAAGGATTTTGCCACTGGTGTGGGTTGTCCCACACCATAGGTGTGTTTCACACAAGAAGAGAATCACCCACACCATAGGTACTTATACTTGCCTCAGAAGGGCAAGGGAAGGAACAAGCAGGAGAATCTCAAGACCCATGGATTCTCTACTGCAAGTCTGTGAAAGAAAGGAAGAAAAACTTCTGTGAGGAGAGCAGGATGCCAGACAATGCAGAAGACTTATTATCTAAATGCTGTTCTGGAGTAAGAGATACTGTCTCAGTCTTTGATTGATATGAAGCCAATCTGTGTCCCAAAGTTAGTGCCATCACGAAAGTGAGAGTAAAATTTATCAGGGTGGCATGCAGTACAGAAAGTGATGTTTTGCTTCTGGTTTGTGATAGAATCATCTTGGATGTTCTCAGGAAGAATCCCACCCCTCTCAAGAAGAATCCTGAAAAAAAAGAGAATCAGAAAATATTATTGTTTGTACATCCTCATATTCCATAAGGCACTATCATTAAGGCAGAACCTCAAGCACCAACTGAACAAACTGTGCCAATATTGCGATTGGGGCTTTCATTTGCTTCTTTTGTTTTGTTCTTTCAGTATTAGACTAAAATAATTATTTTCCTGCAACCTGTAAGGTCACATTAAATTTGAACTTTTGTCTATAATCCATAAACTAACAATATGCAACAGTATAACAATAAAATAATTGCTGAAATCCAGCAAAAGTGAGCAAATACCATTCATTCAAAAGTATCCTTTCTTGATCTGCAAAGAACTAGAGAGTACTTTGTTGCAAACCCTCACCATATTAGTGCTGAATAATACAGTATCAAAATAATTATTTGTAATAAATGTGGGATTAATCTTTTGTTCCCTCAGGAGGCTTACCTCGTTGCTCTTCTGATATCAATATAAGGACTTGCAGAGTCAAATAGTCTCACACACTTTGGATCAATTCTGTGGAATTCTTTTGCTGATTCATGAGGAAGTTTATAGCAGCAAGGTCCCACAGATGGGCCCAGCACCACAAGGATATCTTTCACGTTACAGCCATATTCAGATACCATAGCATTCACTGTGGCCATAGACACTCCTAACAATGTGCCCTTCCATCCTGTGAGAAATGAGTGGTTAAAAAAAAATTGGTATAAATTTTCTTTTTAATTTTCTAGCAGCTAAAAATATATGCAATTATTAAAGGTATAAATTAGGAGATGCATTTACACCTAAAATTTAATATTTATATCTAATAATAAATTAGCTTAGAAAGCCTCCCCCTTCCCCCCAAATTTCACATTAACAGCAATCAGTTTTATAACATAATTTTGTGGAGATGGAAACTAGAGAGAAGTGTTTAGATTAGAATTCTAGAGTTCTTTTTCCCAAGTGTGCTGGTTTGGGCAATTAGAGCATACCTCACAGCTCCTCTGTGCTTGAAACATTTAAGTGGGAATACAACTGAAATATGTCAGAAATACATTTTTATAATATGGTCAAAGTGTTTTAATTTTGTTTTTAGGGAAAAACAAACAAACAAACAAACAAACATAAATTAGCTAGAGATATTTTTTGGAACAGACAGAAGCCGAGTTTGCACTTGGGCATTGTTTGGAACAGATAGAAGAAAGCCCAGCTTTGGGCTCTTGTATCTCATTTTGAGTCCCAGGAAATCTCTGCATTGCACAGGGAGTGCAATTCCTACCAGAATGAGCAGCACCGCAGGCTCTTCTGACAGGATCAGCAAACAGCACGGGTATGCAGTCAGCACCTGGAGCTGCCAGCGTGACACCCTTCTGATTCGTAACTATTCCATCATAGTTGTCAGGCTCTGTCTTTCCCATAATACACACAGCATTAGCGTGATCTACCTGTCAAAACAAAACCAGAATGTGGACAGTAATAAGGCTGCAAAACAACCCAGCTCTGACTAGTACAAGGTTTTCCTTTGACATGAAATACTCTTCTGCACTGACTGATTACGCATAGAAATCAGGTGCTCCCTTGTTCAAATGCCACGAAGATGTATCAGTAGAAAGCCAGTATAGGAGCAACAGTGCATTTTTCTTTCAGGAGAAAGTGCTCTGATCATTTATTTGATTACTCTACTTTGTATGTAAGTTAAATATTAGAACAGACTTGGAAGAATCAGTGCTGCTTCTCCATATTGTGACAAATGGCTGACAGTTTGGATGGCTACTCCCCCAGATAAGCTACCAGGATAAATGTTTTAATTGTCCTGCTTATCACAGGTTCTTGCTGACAAAGATAAGAATAATGCCTACAATTTAGCCAGTGATACATGAAAGAATATCTGAGCCTTTTACTTGAATCCATTGTTTTATAAGATACCTTGACTCTGTGAAAAGCCTCTGGGTTAAATCCTGCAGCGTTAGCTAGCCGGCGGAGATTTTCTTTCACAACAACTTGTGGGTCCCTCCGCTTGGAGCTGCTGAAGAGATTGCAGGAGCTTAGAGTTGGTATGTAGGAAATCCCACCTGTCCTTGTGGTGAACCCATGTAAGAAAATATCATCTGCCAAGGCAAGAAAACACAACAAAAAATTGCTTTCAAAACAAGATCAAACCAGCTATTACATGGGTTTATACTGAAGTGACCTGGACTCAGCCAATCAAGTAGAGTATTGCTTTACCTTGGATTTAGCTGTGGCATTTAAATTTAAGGATTCCTAATTTCCTTCTTGCTTACAATCATGCCATAGCAGGGACACTAAGACATCAGACGTGTCTGGGGCTGCAGACCAGCAGAAACTCTTATCCTGCCTTTCCAAATTATGATGGTAACTCTTGAAGTGTGTAATTGCCACACAGACAGGAGGAGATTTTATAGTCTGCCCTCCCTAAACCCAGGACTGTCTTTCCTCGGATCGTGCTCAGGCCTAGAACAGTCTTGCCAGACTTTTGCTCTATTTTTATTGACATTTCTTCCTCTTATACACATTATACACTATTACAACATCATATGGAGTTTTTTGATGCCTGAAGGCATTTCCAAATCTTACTCATTTTGCAACTCCCTGGAAGAAGTACGCTTGGTAAATCTCTGTAAAAACTGTTAGCTCTGTAACTCTCTACCTGGGATCAGGGAAGATCTGAGGAAGGTGAGCTCCCCCTTCAGGCTTGGCAGGCTTTCCAAGTACATCTGAATCTCAGTTTGGATGAGTGCCACGTCCTGTGAAGGAAGCGTTTGCCCTTCATGCTGATGTTCTGATATCTGCAGGCTTTCACTGTCAGGTACCACCTGTAAATCCTCGAATTCAAACTGGTAGACTGCTGTAAAGAGATGGTCTATATATACTTTCATTAAGTCTTTTCTTAAGGTTGGGAGAATAACTTTAATGATGCTCAGGTCTTTTTCATCCAGTCTCTGTTTGATGGTGTACAAAGCAGCAGCTGTAGTCTGAGCACATACCACCTCCAGTCCTCTCTTCAGACTCCAAAAACCTCTCAGAGCTGGAAGCAAGAACTCTTCTTCACCTTTCCTTTCACTCCCCTGCCTCTGGCAACACATGACATAAACACAAGGAGAATGCATAGAAGAGCATTTCTCAATAGCTTCCAGAGTGTTGTGTAATAATCCTTGGACGTTGTTCTGCAAGTTGGCTGGGAGGCTGAACAGATCTATCAGTACTGCTTCCACCATATTCCAGGATATTTAAAGGTTTCTCCAGCTGCCAAGTAGTAACAAAACATGAAAAACAAACAAAAAGTCAAGAACAGCACTCTTAGTCCGAACACAGAACCATGTTATGGCATTTAATTCAGTGATACTGTGTAGAGAAGGTACATAGCAGTTAATTACTGACTTAGGCTTTCCCAGCTGCATCAAAAGAAATTCCAACAAAATAAATTCCAACAAAAGAAAACTAGCGGAAATGGGAATAATTATGTATTTATTTAAGCATTTAGGTATTTCCCTACCACCCCACCTACTTCAGGTCTTTCCCAGGTCAGGGATGATGAAAGGTTGGTACATAAGATTAAATTTATTGAATCAATTAACTCTCATTAGCCTAATGGATGTTCTTGGCATGATTGATGGGCTGTCCTCCAGCTTCCATGATTCAAACAAATACAGAGGTCCTTTAGCTTCCTGGGACTGGAGGAGTTTCTGTAACAATTCCTTTGGAGGTGTTTAACATACTTAGGTCTGAGGTGGAGCTCATGTCTGCTACCCCTCCTGGCAGTAGGGTGCTGAGCTGTGAGGGCAATGACATTTTTCCCCATAGGCCTTCACAAGACCTTTTGTAGTTCTCCCTTCTGCACTTCCAAAAGTATTGACTTGCTAATTTCTGACTTTTGTGTGAAGGAGCACATGACCGGGATAGTTCTTCTTTTCAGCATGCACAAGAACTCAGTAGTGGTTACTAAACTTTACCTAGTAATGGAAGAAGTACTTAGAACTAAATTAAAGCAAGAGAATACGGTGCACAACTTCTTACCTCAGCATTTTCACTATGCTAGCTGCACTCCACTCTGGAATCAAGCTATGTTAAGCTTATCCAATATCATCCTATCATTCACATTTTATTTCGTGGCCCATGGTGTAATTCCAGTTTTGGTGGTTAGTTTTTTCCCTTTTCTGAACTTTGTTGATCCAAGCCCAGCTAGGTCTACCTGTGGAAACTTGTCAATCCATCTTTTCCTCTCTCTTTTGCTATGAGGGGCTATTTTACATATCCTCTCAGAAGTGTCTTACTTTCTTTTCTCTCTCTCTGATAATCTTTCCGTTTACAGTGCAGGCATTCAGAGGTCTGGAACAAAATTCTAGATCCCTCTGCTTTGGGAACCTCGAAGACACCTACTTGATTTCATGGCTAAGCAATGTGCTTGATCTAGGAGAAATATATGCACCTTTACCAACAGTTGTAAGACTCCATAATAATTCAGAGTATTCTTTAACACCATCTTTTTTTTTTTCCACAGCAAAAAATTGTGCATGAATATTAATTTACTTGTAGGAAAATTCATATCTTTGCAGGAACAAAGAATTTGAGAATCTTTTAAGTCTTTGAAATCAATGCTCTGCTACCAGAACTAACCACACTAAATAATGCCTGGCACAATTTTCCTGCCCCAAGACATCATTCTCCTGTAACCACATGAATGTTCTGCTTCACATCACTTCATTATCCTGCAAAAATACTACTTCCATGTGTACTCGAGGCCTATCATTATGGTAGATGTGATGTACTCCTTGGCATTTTATGGTTGTCTGTAGATTCCCAAAGTTTCTCTACTGAAATGAGAGGTCAAAGACCTTTGTGGTTTTAAAACACGGCTTATTAGAGAAGGTTTTACAGAAAACATTCTGTATTTTCTTCATTGTTCTTTCCCCAGACTGGAAGAAAAATAATCCTGACTGAAAATGATGTTTTCCTTTCTGTGAATTGAACACTTACAAAGATTAATTGGCGACTATCAAAACAGGTGAGCTGAAAATATCAAAATGTGATAGCAAATAAAAGCAACTGCCAAGGAATTTATGACTCCTGATTTTGCTCAGAGTATTATTTACATATAGCTGATAATGGATTTTAGAGGAAAGAGCTTGCTAAGAAAACAGTGCTGAAACAGACTCATGCCACAGACCATGACTTGGGAAACCAGAGTATTTCCTTCCCTACCCTGACACTCTCTGTGGGAGGCCTGTCTGAGTGTGACACAATCCCAACCAAAGTATAGCGAATAGTCCCAGGAAAGACAGCACAACAGAGGGGTGTAGTACAAAACGAGATCATTGCTCCACTTCAGATATGTCAGTAGTGGAAGGTAAATAGAGTTCATTGCTGTTCTTGTACTTGCCCAGAAAAATACCACCAAAGAAAGGGTGGAAGGAAAGTGTTTGATGAGGTAGAGGTAATTGCATACATTGTTATTAAGTTGTGTATACACTGCAAAGACTCCACAGGGGCAATTATTGGGATGTACACATAGGAACAATGGGGCTGATTCATCTTCCTATCCTTCCACCTTTGCATCACAGAGTCCTAGTGAGGACAGTGGTGTCAGAATAAATTTGCTTACAATCATAGCAAAACTGATTCCTTTCTAAGTCACTAAAAAAAAAAAAAAACCTTTTCAAAATACATGCTTGCCAAGCATAGCAACGTTTTAGCTTATGGGAGATGTATTTATGGTTCTTCAGGTTTTAATTAACATGCTCTACAGTCCCAGTATTCCATCGAAGCCACATCCAAAAGAAAAGTACATTTATTAAAGAGTTGATCGTTTGGTACACAATTCAAGACAAACACTTGCACAAACTTGAAGCCAAGGCTACCCATTAGCTATTTTCTCACTTCCTGAAACTGACAGTACAAACATTTGGAAGTTATGAGAATTTCTTGCACAGATATCAAAGTAGGTCAAAGAAAATTATAAATAACAATATGAGAGGTAAGGAAGGTAATGAGCAAAAAGTAGAAAAGCAAAATGAATATAGAAAAAGAACAATGAAGGAAATAAAACCTGCAGAGGTTTTAAAGGCTGCAGAGAAGAGACAGCCCAGGGTGGAAGAGAGATGCAAAAAAAGCAATTTTCAAGAACCCCAGAAATCTAATTCTAAAAGTGCACTGTTGGCCAAGAAAAGATTGCTGACAATTTCCTGCATCTTTGAATCCTGCTGGTCATCTTATATTAGTAGAGAAACTGAGAGAACAGACATAATTTTTTGAAAATTAAAATGGCAGGAGATATTTAACATCTGCCAGAGAGAGATGCCCTGAGAAAGAAAACAGGTCATTGAAGCAGCCCAAATGAACAGAGATAATAGCTCGTGTAAAATTTCAATGAGAGCAAACATAAAAAAGAAAATCCAAAAACTAGGGGGAAAAAGAAATAAATTTAAGCCTCTTAAACTGGATTAAAATACAACATTTTTCTTCTTTTAACCTAGGTTTTTTTAGGCAAGGTTGAAGAAACAGAAATCACCACAGACAATGAAAATACTGAAGCACACGCAGTTTTCATAAACACAGGAGTTTACTTACACAGGTGGACAATCCTATTGCATTCTGAAAGGTACCATCTGATAAAATACACAGACATTTCCAGCTTTATATGGCTCATGTCTTTCAATCTCGGAGCTGATTTGCACAGGCTGGAAATTCCTATGCTATGTAAGGCTGCAGTGGGAACCTGTATTTCTTCTTTTTGACGGGACCCTGCTTTGCTGCTGGTTACACCGGAAAGAACAAACTGTACTGCAAGGCACCAACATGATTAACAAGTGCCCGGGGAGCGCTGAAGGCGGAAGTGGCGTTAACCCTGCTGTGATCACACCTTCTGCTGCACCAGCTTTGCACAACCGCAAACCAACTCCCAAACGCACGCCGCAGCCAAACAGGACAACCCCACAAAGAAGTTAAAGGAAAACTTGTGCAGAGCAAAGGAGTTTCCTTTTCTGAGCTGTAGCTGTATGTTCCACTGAAGAATTTGGCAGCCAGCCATGAAAAAGTGTATTCTGGACCTAGAGAGAGAGGTTACACAATGTCAGCTTTTGGGGCCACAGGTCCCAGATGAGGATGGCAATTTCTCCTTGCAGCAGTTGGGAATTTCACACAGCTAAGTGAAGAAGTCTTAATCATTTGACAGGACAATGCAAAGGTTAAAAGGCAAGCAAGGAAATGAGGGATTGATATCAGGCTTTGTGCAAGAATCAAAAGATAATAAATACATTTCCTCAGCTGCATTAAAATCATAGTCATGACTGTTAAGCATATGACAATGGAAGAAAGGGGCAAGAAAAAGAGGACAGTAATTTTTCATGGACAGAGGAATTAAGAAAGTCTGATTTCCCATAAAGTGCTGTCTCCTGTTCCTCCTTTCCCTGCAACCACAGTAAACCTACATTTCTGCCAGGTCCAAAACACACATGGTGAGTGCTCTGCCATTTCCCCTTCTGCTGTTCTGTTCAGCATGGACAGAGGGATGAAAGCTGAATTCTGGTTCTCGCTCCTGAAGGGGACTGATGAGTCAATCTTGTCCTTCCTTACCCAGACATTTCTTTTCCTGAAGTTTGCAAAAATCGGTCATCTCTGAGACTTTCCACCCCACTGCCAAATGTGACTGAGCTAGGTCATTAAAAATTAGCAGAGGAACTGCTTGGTGGAGAGAAATCAATGCAATAATTTTCTTTCCTTCAGCCAGACTAAGGAAGTAAAACTAATTACTGGTGTTATTTTTGGTGCAGAATGCTGAGAAGAAAAAGGTCAGAAAATATTCAGGGTACAAAACAATACTGAAAAATGACAAATTGACATCTCCTGAATGAAATATTATATTTAGCTTATGGCACTTCAGAAAAGGGATGAAATAAATAGGTCATATGCAGAGATGAGCCATTAGTTTATAAAATAGTTGTTACAAATGTATATGTAAGTATTTTTTATATTTATTTATATATGTAAGTTGCTTAATATTATATATACTATATATAATTAAGTTGCTTAACATGACATATAATATTTATAATTTTAAGTAAAATATGTTATAAAAATATAAAGAATACAAAATGGGTAAATTTAAAAATCGAATTATAAAAATAGTGAGATTTAGGGTTAAAACTCCCTAGAATTCTTTAGAGGAGTACAAGCGAGGCAGAGGCAAGACCGTGGCTACAGAGCAGGCCACGGCATAGGCCAGAAGAAACTGGGCCTCATCTCTTGTCCTTCGTAACCCAGTGGTGCCCAGGATAACTTGATGTTCTCTGCACAACAAATGATGGCAGCAGGTGCAGTCTAATACAATGAACGGGGTAACTCGGGGAACTTGGGAGCAAAGGGCGCGGAGCAGGACGGCCTCAGCCACCGGCGAGCCGGACGGCGCCACCTTCGGGTGGTGGGACAGCCACACGTTTCCTAAGGGATCCTTCCCGCCGCGTTCCCTCCGGTTCCCGGAGGGATCGGTCCCGCTCCCGGCGGGATCAGCCCCTCTCTCGGCTCCCCGTGCCCCGGGCTGCCGCAGGCCGCGGGCGGTGGCGGGGACCGGCGGCCTGAGGGGCGGCGGCCCGGAGAGCGCTGCAGGTGCCGTGTGCCGGCCGCAGCAACGCCGGTGCTCGGCAGGGACGCGAGAGCACGGCCTCGCGGATTTAAGATGCTCTTAGGGTACTTAAAAAAGTTAGGACTGTGCTCACAAACTGACGATCTGCTCTGCAGAGAAGCCGGAAGAACATAGCAGTGTCACATCGCAGGTTTATGAGATTCTGCAAGAAAGTGTTCTTACTCTCAGTGATTAGCTTTGAGTAACCTGTTCTTGCTAATTAAAAATGAACCAAACGAAATTAATATATCGACCTGCGATCCCACGGGACAGCCCTCAATATTGTTTTGTCTACAAGAACTAAATAGAAAGAATATGAAACAATTCTCCTCTTTTTTATCCCTCCAGTTCTTCCCTTCTACCTGAAATGGCCAAGCAAAATTCCTCATCACTAGCTGAAGCTGTAAAACGAGTTGCAGAGCAGCAGCAGTCACAGGTGTCAGACATAGAAAAAAGCAAAACAGTTCTTTTCCAATTGCAGGTAATAAACCTTGTTTGGAGTAGTTTAATCAATTATTTTTCATTAGATGAAGAAGTATTTCCTTGAACAAGAGAAGCTGGTGGTACTTAATCGGCAAGTTCATTCAAGTGTAAGACAGCTGTTCTGTTCCTGTGTGTGGCATTTAGGCTCAGCCAAAACTGTGGGTGTGTATTGTTGTTTGTAAGGCCACAACACAGCTAAGTCTTCATTACAGCAGGTGAAACGTTGGTTTGTTACTTGGAAAAACAAAACAAAAACACTGGGCTGAACCCACAAAGTGAACCCACAACAACTAAATGCAAAGTTAGAGCTTTTTCATTTTTTTAAAAAAAAATTGTAATTTCCTAAGAAATTGTGGGGGAAGGATTTTAAAAAATAATCTTTTTTTTCAGATTTTCACCAAACTGCATAATTCTTTTTCTTAGCATCTTTTTTGAGACAAAGTACTTTTTTATTCCCCCTTATGTTTGAAGTGGGAATCCTAAATAGTCATTGAATACTGGTATTATTCAGTACTATTTGTAGAACACTGGATAGATGTAGTTTTTATGAAGACTCTGTGATCATTTCTTTTGTCTTTTATCAAGCTTTCAATTATTGTTTAACCTTCAAGATCAAATTTCTATTGAGAAACTTACTTTTAAGTCTGAGAAAAGATTATTCCAGTCAACATTTTTGATCATGGAAGAATGCAAATGGAAATAATAGAGTTCCAATTATAACATCTGTGCATAGCTCTACAACTGAAATAATTGATATTTGAAATTTTGCACAAAAATAACATTTCTGAAGTAGCAGTGAAATCTTGTATTTTTAGGAATGTCAGTGGACTGGCCACACTTTACAAGAAGCTTTGTCCTGTATCCCAAAACATAGTCTGATGATGCTGCAACAGTAATTTTTGATCTTGCAATTTAAAAACATGTATCTGTTTTAAAACAGACCCAGAGAACTTTAAAGCCCTAGGTAATGACAGGTCCTTTCCAACCTAGATGATTCTGTCATTTCTTATGATGGTTTGAAGTACTACTTCCTGGTTTTGTTCACTTCTTGTTAGTGAGATGATGTAGAGGCCTTTTTAGGACTAGATACGTATTTCTTGTGGGGTTGAAAATAGCTGTGATTAATTCAACTCTCAGCTACTATTGTGATGAAGTCAGGATTTAAAACCTCAGTTGAACAGTCTAGTTAAGCTCCGTCACCTGACACACCCCTCTATGTGTCTGTGTAGGTTTTCAAGGGATTTTTGGCATCTTTAGTTATTTTTAGTCTGATTAGGACGTAACCAGCTCTAAGCAAATATTATATATATATATATATCTTGCAACTGTGAGGTATTTAAAAGTGAGTTCAAAGGTATCTTATTTAATATTTTAGACTTAATCTAAGGGGACCAGACTAAGATAGTATTCTTACATTGTGCCTCTAAGACGATGGTATTAAAAAATATGTCTAGTTATCTTCCATTCAAATCACATTAGACAAGTGAAAAAAAGGCTGTTGAATAAATATAAATTACAGTGTTTAACTAGACACTTCATAACTTCCTCCAAAAAAATTCTTAAATGAACACTGAAATATTTTACAGGCAAAGTGTCAGGAACTAGAAAAAGAAATGAATTCTATTCTATTAGAAACAAAGACAACAGAAAGGGAAATACATCTGCAAGGTGATGCCATAGAAGTGACAAAATATCGCTGTGAAAATCTGGAGGCCCAAGTCAGAGCCCTGTATTCTGAAAATTTAAAATTGAGGTGTGATGCAGAAACAATACAAGAGGAGTTTGAGATGCTACTTGCAAGAAATAATGAATATCGGGAAAAAATAAAGGATCATAAACATCTTTTTTGGGAGATGGAAAGTAAATTGCCAGTTATGATTGAACTTGCTAAAAAGAAAGCAGTTGTGGAAGAATTGAAGGCAAAAAAAGAGGAGTTAATA
The DNA here is from genome assembly GCA_013399945.1 of Ploceus nigricollis. Lineage (NCBI taxonomy): Eukaryota > Metazoa > Chordata > Aves > Passeriformes > Ploceidae > Ploceus > Ploceus nigricollis. Next base: position 1,265,161 of record VXBC01012147.1, read on the forward strand.
TGTGATCTCCAGAATCCAGAAGGATCTGTTATAAAACAAGTGCAGGTACTATATTTCCTTTTTGATTCTTTCCTTTTATGTGAAATAATTTTGATATAGTTCATATAATGTTATTATTTTGTCTAATATGTTTATGGTTCGTGAGGGACTGACTACAAGGGAATATAGGTAATTAATAATGCTGCATTAACTGGAAAAATTTTTACTTCAATATGCAGTTAAAAATATCAGTATTGTTTTCTGTGCAATATTGTAAAAAAAAAGTTTATCCTGTGCGTTCGAATGAACTCAAATATGAAAATATTACAGAACTGTAAATTAAGCTTTATCATTGGATAAACATATATGGATGCTTTTCAGAATTCTGTGGAAGATTACCATATTGTTACATGTTTCAGGTAAGAACACAATATTCTTTAAACTTTGCTGTCAACAAAATAAATTTGAGCTGTTTGCCAGCAGGAGGTAGATTTGATGAGATGGTGATAGAAATAAGAAGAGAGAAAAAGCATGTTTGGTATTCTAATCTAACACTGTTGGTTTTGTTCAGTTTTTTTTTACTTGACCCAATTACAAGTTTTACTAATAACAACTACATAGAAATTTTTCACCATGGAATTCTGCCAATATATGGACAAACACAAGTATGAAGTTGAAATGGGATCACAGATTTCAACTTTGATGTAACTTGCATTATTGAAAATTCGATGGTACTCTATTGATGTAAATTGATGAAAATTTCTTTGTACAACAGATCTTTCAATACTGATAAATAAAGACTAATTAATATAGTATTTTCCTATGAGAAAGAAAAATATATCTAAAATGTTACATTAAATATTCTTCCACTTTGCAATTACACTTTAAATAAAGACCACCAAATTGAACTCAAAGTCCTGTATTGTTGTAGTTCTCATGTTTCAGATCAAGAGTATATATTCTTACAGGTGTAAAACCATGTGATAAAATATTTATTTTTTAATTACCCATCCTAAATTATTATAATTTTAATTAGTATTAATAGGTTGATTGTGAAATTGTTTATTATAGACCTTTATCTCATCTCTATTAAGTGAGATATTTAGATGAGACAATTTTAATAAGTATATTAGATGAACTGTGCAACCTTTCAAGGAGTGGATTTCTGTATCTTGACTTACATCTGCAGGAAGAAATCACACTTTTAAAAAGTGAAGTCACAAAATTGAAAGATTTCATCCATAAAAAAAGAGATCTGTTGGAAGAAGAGAAAAAAAAGCATGCTAAGCTTAGAAAGGAAATTGAGGTGAGTCACTGGAATAAAATTTAATTGCAGTTCTCCTGATGGAATGTAGATAATGCAAATGATGTTTGAAGTACTATATACAGCATTGCTGGCCATACATTGTTCAAGTATACACAGTAATGATGTTGTCTTAAATTCTGGGTACTGATAGTCTTTCTAAAATTCAGAGCTTAATTGTGAAGAACATTTTTTTCTGAAGTCTTTCGGGAAGGACTTCATTTGTGAACTTTTGGAATGATTCCTGGAAAAAGAAGAGGTCACTGAATAGTAGTAAAGCAAATGCACATTTTAAAATTCTGTTATACTTCTGAAATACTTTACATTTCACTTCTGACTTGATTATTCATGACTTGATAACTCATCAGTGGAAAAATCAAATGCACCAGGAAATTGGACTTCCCATGAATCTCCCTAATTTCAGATGGTATTAAATTAGGAATAACACAGCAGCTCCTAATTAGCTGACAAGATAAAATTCTGATCCATAGTTAAAACCTTCTCTTTTATATAATTGTACTATATTTTTCGTTTTGTTCCTTACTAAAATACCCTGTGTATTAGATAATTTTTAATTTGGAAGTTTCATACCATTTATCTTGTCAGTTCAAGTAAATGCCACAAAATTTAATGAGCAAAGCTTAATAATATAAAGATTAACTGATTTAAGGTTAGGTCTATTGCCCATTGTAAAATGTAGGAGGAAGAAAGAATAATTTTTTTCATGTGACAGTGAGCAGAGAGGATTTTTAACCTGAAAAGTAAAACACAGCTGCTTTAGAATAGGTCTGCTAGTCAGCATTTGAGAATTTTTTTTATTACCAAGGCAACATCCTGTTAAGAAAATTCTCTAAACCCAAAGTTAAATTAGGTAGCCTAAAAATAACATTCTGTTCTGTTATCAAAATCAACTTAATTAAATAGTGAAGGTTAGCCATCACTTTTGTTCTTCAATAGTTTGGATTATATGTTATTTTTGTCTCAGAAGGAAGCAGGTTCAAACACAAAGCCTTTCATGGTATTATTTTCTATTAAGAACTCTCCTGAAAACAGTCCACTTTTTAATGTAAGAACTGACAGTGGGTAGAGACATTTATACCCAGAAGTCCTCAGCACAACTTGGGAAAGAATACTCAAGTCAAGCACAGGAATAAAGTGAGATTCTAGGCACATGGATGAGGTTTTATTGAGCTGCAGTGGTGGAATTCAGCTACAGACTGCTGGCACCTGGTGTAATTGTTTGAAGCATCCAAAGGAGGGCAGCTAAGATGGGCCTTGAGGGGAATCCATATGAGGAGCATCTGAGATCACTTTGGTGTGTTCAGCCTGGAGGAGAGACCTCATTGCAGTTACAGCTTCTTTGTGAGGGGAAAAGGAGGGGCAGGCACAGATCTCTCTCATGACCAGTGACAGGATCTGCAGGAAGGGCCTGAAGTTGTGTCAGAGGAGGTTCAGGTTGGACATTAGGAAAAGGTTCTTCACCCAGGTGGTGGTTGGGCACTGGAACAGCCTCCCTAGGGAAGTGGTCACAGCACCAAGTCTTGACAGAGTTCAGGAAGCATTTGGACAGTTCAGACACATGGTGTGACACTTGGGAATGTCCTGTGCAGGGCCAGGAGTTGGACTTGATGGTCCTGATAGGTCCCTTCCAACTCAGCATATTCTGTGACTCTTAAGCCTGTGGACCTTCTCTTACTCTCTTTCCTGAGCACCAGCCCCATCTCCCATTTCTTGAAAAGCAGATCCTGTTCCCAGCCTTGGACAGGGTTGTCAGCAATAAATCAGGGTGGTCATCTGTGTAGGGTCAAGGCTTCAGTCATAAGGATAATTCAAGATATCCACAAATAATAGAAAATCTGTTGCTATGTAAAAGTAATTAAAAAAAAAACCCAACTCAAAAAACTGTCTGTTCCCCTGCTGCCCTCTTTCCCCAGTGCCAGTGTGTGACTGTATTACTCTTGGCAGATGTTTGCCTATCCTGTCCTTAAATGACCCTGGTGGTGGAGACACCCTGAGTGCCCAGACAATTTTGTTTCTAGTGTTTGACTTTCATGTACACAAGATCCAATAAAAAGCACAATGTTGTCCCTTCCCTGTCTCCAGTAATCATATTAGTGCTCCCTCCCTCAGCAGATGTGCCAGACTGTTCCCAATAATGATGCTAGAGACGCATTTCTAAAAAAAGCAGATAATATTGATCATAGATGTTTCAGTGTCGTACAATGTAGTCCTAGTGATGCAGATGCCCCAAGCACTTGTTCAGATGAGTGAATCTGACAGCATCCCTCAAAAAGTTGCAAACAATTATAGTGGAGAGTGAGGTAACATGAAGGCAATGAGGTAACATGAGGTAACAAGCCATCGCCAATAAAAGAAGGCAGTAATTTATAGAACACCAGTGAGGCAGTTTCCTAGTTACTTGTAAAATTTAGGCAGTGAGATTTGCAGGAAGTCACTGACACTGCTGTGGGTTCTGATGCAGCTGTACATCATCATGTGCATGTGAAATACAGTGTAATAAAGCTCCAATAAGCAGACACAAGAGTAATTATACACTACCACTCATATGCCATTTAAACTAGGGTAAGTAAACCCAAATTTCATTAAGGGAATGCCCATTATTTCCATTTTTATTGCAGTGAGTGTTTCATTCTTTTAACACTTCAGAATGCAAATTTACTTCTCCACGTAAGGCAGCAATGAGGGCAGAATTGACAGTCCTGCATCGCTGCAGTATTGCCTAAGGAAAATGTGCCATTTTAAATGCAGTGCAGCTATGAAAGTGCTGCTACAGTCAGCGAGGTTACCTCATTTGTAGTCCCATTTATACCCAAACATGCTTGTCAAAGAATGAAACTTTCTTCTTTCTCACCTCTCATTTTGGAGCCTCAAATCTTCCATGTGCAAAGCCTTGCCAGAGATGTGACATGCTGTCCTTGGGTGGTATTTACTTAGTTAAATTTTAAACCTCTACAGAGCAGATATCCACACTGAACTCCACACTTAAAGTCTTAGTAGGACAGAGCTTTTCTTTCCTTAATGGGAAAGTGAGGTATGATTCATGTCCTAAACCAGACATCTGAAATAAGTCAGATGAATGCTTGAGGGCCATGCAGGACTAGAGTGGGGCTTCCTCCCTTGCTGAGTGGCTCCTTGAAGGAATGCTGAGCAGGTGTGTTTCTTGTTCTTGAGGGTCACTGAGTAGTGGGCTGATTAAATGAGGCCTCTAGGGAGTGTGGTGGGCAGGAGCTGGCTAACAGGGCTGTGATATGTCTCTGAGGGTGTGGCACAGCAGTTTTCAAGGCAGTTCGTGCAGGATTACAGCAGTTTTCGAGGCAGTTTGTGCAGGATTACAGGTTTTCTTGCTAAGTACAGTTTACTCTGTGTTGTTTGCAGCGTTTCTGTTTTTTTTTGGTAGGTTTTAGGATTTCTGTTAGTAATGGTTTGTATGCAGTTGAAAGCTGTAATTAGTATGAGTATATGTAATCAAATGGAACCCTCCAAAAATGATGTGTCTGTCCAGACCCATTCCTGTGTGGACTGTTTGAGTTTATTAGTGGTTTCAGGGGGTGTTGTGGAGGAAACCTGTCTGTGGTGTGAACAGGTGAATGATCTCCTTTCACTGGTGGCCGAGCTTAGAGAGGAGGTTGAAAGACTAAGGAGTATCAGGGAAAGTGAAAGGGAAATTGATTGGTGGAGTTCAGCCCTTCCATCCTTGAGGGAGGCCCACCAAGAGTCA
>VXBC01012148.1:3354-68200 GCA_013399945.1 Ploceus nigricollis
TCTGGGGGTACAAAATGTGCTGCCACCCCCTGCCTCACGCTCTGGGTTTCCCCTCAGTCCCTCTGCAGGACACTTGGTGACCAGACCTTGCTCTGTGCTGCTGGTTGTTATTTTCAGGGCAGCTGCAGCACAGGAAGGGCTGGGCACTACAGTAATTTGTGATCCCTGATGGGGAGAATGATTTCTGGCTCTAGATTAGAAGGTTGAAGGATTNTAAGAATTGTTTTCTTTTCTCTGTGTTTTTCTAGGAAAATCTTGAGAGAGGGAGTTATGTCTGTGTTTAGAGAATGTGAATGCCACAGGGCAGCTCTGGGGTGCTGGGAGAGGGCCTGGCTCTGGTCACCTCTGTGTCACCAGCCTTGGCAGGATGGGCTGAGGTGTCTGAGGCACTCAGAGCTGCCCTGGGCTGTGAGGCACTGCTGCCCTGGGAGCAAGGTCACTTGGCCAGCACTAAACTGGCCAGGTGCATCTTCTCTTGGCATTTTCTCTTGGCCAGGCCTTGCTAAAAGGAAGGAGGAAGCTTTGTTCAGGCTGGGGTGTCCTGGCTTTGACTGACTTAAGAAACAACAGCCTTGCAGCTGCAGATTGATCAAAATGCTGCAAAGTACAGCTTGGGAAGAAATCAGATTTTCTGCTAGGAGTGTTACCCCATGGCTGCACTGGGAGATGCTGGAAGAGTCAGGTTAAGGAGTCACAGGGATGCCCATCTCCCTGAAGGTATCCAGGAGCAGTGTGGTTTGAGGCAGGAATGTTCAATGTCAGCCTAGCACAGCAGAAACCCCTCCTGAGCCCTGCCCTGAGTGCTGTGCTGGTGGCCAGGCTGGAACCCCCCTGCCCAGGCAGGTGCTGCTGCTGTGGCAGAAAACACACACAAACCAGCTCAGCCAGTGCTGAGCCCACTCAGCAGTACCTGGGAGAGGGTTAAAGTCCTCCAGGGTGTCACTAAGGTTAATTTGGGAAGCCCCCAGAGCTCTGCAGAGGCACTGTGGGAATTGCTCTGTGCTCACAGTGCCTGTCGGGTGCTCTGCTCATGAGCTGCAAGTGCAAACACATGCTCAAAGGAAAATTCTGGTGTTTCTGTGATCACTTGGCTGGGAGCTGCTCCCCTGGTCTGAGTGAGGAGTGAAGTGAGATGAGAAACACCCTGCTGATTTTAAAGGCTCTGTTCTGCTTGACTGCCCTGGTGGTGACAGTGTCATTTGGAGCTCATTTAAGAAATCTCATCCTTCCCTGAGCTTAACCTGTGCAGTGCTGTTACATTGCCAGTGTTAGAGACCAACAAATAAACAAAAAATTGCTTTGGTTGGATTTTGGAGGGGGAAATGCTGTTCTTACTGCAAATGTGGCAGTAAATGTCCTTTCAGTTCTCTAATTACTTTGAGATGATGACATAAAGATCATTCTGTGGCCACTGTATGAAACCTTTTGTTCCAGATATGTAAAGATCAGAAACACATCTAGAATAACAGGAGGTTTCATTCAGAAAAATGTGACCAATCCTCTTAGATCTTGGAGCCTGTTCTTTGAGTTAAAGTTGTTAATTTTGATGATCAGGAGGTCTGATTTATATTAAGAATGTATAACAAGTATTATTGAATGAAATGAAATGAAATGAAATGAATTATTGAATGAAATGAAAGCTTTTTGGTGTTTCTGAGTTTGGTCCTTAACCCAGAGCCATCAGCACACAGCTGGAGGGGGACAGGAGGCAGAATTTGGTGGACGAGCTCCTGACACGGCACAGACAGCTCGAGGCATCCTACAGGAATGAAGGCCCAGAGCCAGACATGAGCAGGTATGGCCCTGTCCTCTCAAATTCCAGTGGATCCCTGCTTTGGGTGCATCTGAGGTGACAACTGAGCTCATCCAGCCCTGCAGGTACCAAAGGGAGAGGCATGTGCTCAGAAATGAAGTGTTTGTGTCAGTGACAGCACAGTCCTGGCAGATCTCTTGGTGCCTGGAGAGGCTCCTGGAGCAGAGGCTGGACAGAGGAAAAGGAATAAAGCAGGGATTTATGAAAAAGTCTCAAAGGATTCACCTTGGGCAGTGCAAGAGCCCAGCCAGGGCTACACCCAAGATGGACCCAGGATGGACTCAGAGTCAGGAGTTTCACACTTTTACAAGTTCTGGTCCATTTCCACACTGGGGTTCAGTGCCCAATCCCAGCTCCAGGTGCTGCAGTCCCACCCTCCCAGGCTGCTCTCCTCCATTCCCTGCTGTTTGCACTTTTTGGGGCTGAAGCTGCAGCGGTGTCCTTGGTTCTGGGGCTGGAAAAGGATTGTTCTGTGTGCCTGAGCTGTGAGGAGAGCTGCTGACACTTTAGATGGAGCTCAGAGTTATTTACCAGTGCAGTGCAGAGTCTGGAAATATGAAAGATAAAACTGAAGGCATCACTCTGTGCTGGTGGCTGTTGGGCACTGGTTTTGGTGACACTCAGAGTTCAGCTGATGGTTTTCTCCATCCCTGGGTGTATTTATGTTTGCTGGGGGTCAAATGTGGCAAAATGTGGGACTGTGCTGTGGGAGAGCTCTTGTGTGTCCCCTGCTCTGAGCAGTCCCTGAGCTGCTGTGGCCTCTGTGGCCATCCCTGCTGTGGCCATCCCTGCTGGCAGGGCAGTGTTGGCAAGGTGCTGCTTCAGGGATTCAACCTTGGCTTGCCCCAGCCAGAAGGTGTCGAGGCAAACAGGAGGAAAATACCAAAATCCCTTGATAATTTCAGGCCCCTTTAGAAACGATCAGGGAATCCAGTGTTTTCCAGCAGAAGATAACATCAGAGAGTATTTATTTGCTAGTGTTGCAAGGCTTGATGTTTTATAGTTCTCTTTTAACTTCTTTTATTAAAAATGGATAAAACTATGCCAAATATTCCATCTGGTGAATTCCCACCCCTTCCATGGTCTCCCTTGTGGGTCTGGTTTTCAGGGGTACAGGCAGAGACAGCTCAGGGCCTGGATCTTGTGCCAGAAATCCAGCTTTGCTCTCCTGGCTGAGCCTGGGCTGTGTGTGGGTCTGTGGGGAAGGGGCTTGGAGGGATCTTGGGAGGAATTTGGAAGGAGCTTGGGAGGATCTCAGAAGATCCTGGAGGGACCCTGGCAGGAGCCGGTGTCAGGCACGGAGCCCCCAGGCTCTGCAGGGCTCAGCTGCTGTTCCCAGCTCGGGGTCCCTCTGAAATCCTTGCAGATCCTGGCCCAGCTTTGGGGTTCCAGAGGTGGCAGAGCCACCCTGGAATGTGCCTGGAGCTGACACTCAGCTTTCCCCTGCATTAGAACAATCAGCACCTGGGGTTTGATGAAGCTGAGCACTGACACTTGCCTGGCTTGTGCTGCTTTTCCATATCTAATCCAGGCCTGATGTGACAGCCCACGGTGCCCAGGCCCTGCTCTTGGCAGCAGCCCTTCCTTTCATTAACCTCCCTGCACCACTGATCACAAATTTATTGTCCAGGGCCTGGGGCTGGGAGGTTTTCCCTGGAATTAAGCTGGTTTACGTCTGGTCACCACTCAGTGAGTTTCACATCCTGTGGAAGCTGCTCTGAAGCTTTTCTGGGCTGCAGGGCTGTGCTTTAATGCTCTCAGGGCTGATCCCAAGTGACAACTGCTGCAGGACACTCCGTGGCTGGGGACAGCATTCCTGCCCTAATTAAGGTGCCCCTGAATTCTCCAGGGAAAGGCTGGGCTCTCTGTGTGCCTCCCCTGGAGCAGAGCCAGCTCCGTTGCCTTTAATGGGCTTTTCATGACAATTCCAGTGTCTTCTGCCCCTTTTCCTCCTTGGGAGAGTCTGTGCAGGTTGTTGGAGCAGGGGCTGTGGTGGGGCAGAATTCCCAGGGTTTCCCTCCATTCCAAAGGCAGGAGTGGGGAAAGCAGCCAGGAATAATGGTGACTTTCTGGGTGGCATACACCAAACTTTTAAACATTTGTGAAGACAGAGGAATGGGAATATTCCCACTCCTGTCTGACCAGGTCTCAGGCTGGACAAGTCCATGTCAGTCACCAGTGAATCAATAAATTCCCTGCCCTTCCTTGGTGTCTCTTGGAATTCCTCAGAAACAGAGACAGCTTCTGGTGCCTGTGGGACACAGAGCACCTTCAGTAAGAGCTACCCCGGGTACATTTTGGAAGAGTCTATTTTCATTTTTCTCTTCAGTGTGGGTCACCATTTTTCCTGGTTGAACCCTTTCCTGGCAGGTGGAAGGTATTTCAGCCTGGATCCAAACAGGAATTTTGGCTAATGCCAAGCAGGCTTCAATCCATGAGTGCCCAGCTTCAGGTGTCAAATGCCTTTGGGAATCCGGCCCTTGTTTGTGGGGGGCAAATAAGAAAAGAAGGAAATGAGATCAACAGGAGTTGTTTAGGTGCCTCTGAGAGCCCTTCCTGGTGTCCTTCCTCCCTCCCAGTTCTGCTGGAGCCTCCTGGCTGCAGCTGCAGCGTCCTGAGCTGGGATGGGGGTGGGAAGAGAGGGAATTGTCCATCCAGGAGAACACCTGAGTCCCAGGATCAGACCTAGGGGTGGGCTGGGGCTTTCCAGGTTAAAGTGCCTTTGGCTGTGTGCTCAGGCTTGTCCAACACCCTCCTCAGGCAGCACCTGCAGCTCCCAGTCCTTGGAGCAGTGGGACCACAGGGAAATGGTGTCAGGAGCAAAATGGGATTTCCTGGAACAGGGGACAGCAGCTCTTGTGCTGCTGGTGCTGGAAATCCTCTGCCAGCTGCAGGGAGTGCTGGAGGCTTCCCATCAGGAGAGGTTCTTGTGAGGAAATCTCCACCTGGGATGGTGCCTGGAGGGGACTTGGAAGTGCCTGTGCTCATGTGGTCTCTCATGGGTTTTTGGAGAGATAGTGAGGGTTTCTATTTCATATAGAAAATTTGTTTTTATTAGAAAATTGTTATATAGAAAACTTGTATAGTTTTATTTTTTTACAAATTTCTAAATTTGTATAGAAAGTTGATTTATTTATTAGCTTGGAGCTTCCTAAAAATACAGAGTGAGCACTGTAAGTGAGAGAATGCCCCAGTCCTGCAGCTCCCCTGTGGAGAGTGACCTGTGAAGCCAGGCTGGGGTGACCTGGGTGCTTCAAAGAGCCCCTCTGTAGTTCAGGGAATGTTCAAGTGATCATCCACCCAATTGTCATATGACCCAGGTTTTGTTTAAGACTCAGTCTTGCTGATCACTCTTGTAAAGCCCTAAGCCTTGATGTGTGGCCTTGGCCTAAAGTAAGTGCTGGTTGAGTAATCTAAGTTACTTGGGAGGTGTTCTAAGAATTATCAGTGCAACAATAAGACAAGCCCTCCCTTGTTAGGCAGTGACAGAGCTCCCTGATTTTAAACCCCATCACCTTTTACACTCGGGCAGCCCATTGCTGAGCCTTGTAATTAGTTAAATCTGCTCCCATCATCAAAAGCCATCCCCACACTCCAGTGCCCTGTGAGGCTCCAAGATTTGCCTGATTAACTTGGCGCAGGCAGTGGGTGGCTAATTGGATAAGCTTTAATCTTCACACCAGCCAGGCAGGAGCGAGGCAGGAGGAAGTTGTGCTGTGTGGGGTGGGCAGGCAGTTACCAAACATGTCACAAAGATTTGTGTAACCAGCAGACCACTTGGCATGACCCAACCTGCAGGAGTGGGGCAGAGACTGGTGGGAGGGAGAGAGACAGAACTGCAAATGATTTCAAATTTGCTTGCCTTGGCTGTTTTTTAACAGGCAGAAATAGCTGTGCTCGTTTAAAGCAGAGAGCTTTATGTTCCCTTTGCTTCAGTTAAACAGCTCTGTCAGGTGTTGTTACCCTGGGTTTTGTGTCCTCCTAATTGAAGAGAATTGGCTGAGCTGCAGTGGAGTTTCCATCTCTGGCAGTGCCGTGCTCCTGTCCTGCTCACAGACCTGGTGCCAGCTGTGGCACTGGGAGATAAAAGAGAACATTTAATCCCCCAGAGCAGGGAGGAAAGCTGGGAAATGTGTGAAACTGCATTCCAGGTGTGTGCCAGTTTGTCTCATCAAGCCTGATTGCCAGCCTCGATAAATTAATTAAATAAAACATGGAAATGTAATGGAGGTGCAGGGCTGGAATGCAGAAGGATCCCAGCTCCTCTCTGGTGATGCCCTTAACACCCAGCTGCTCGTGGCACAGCAGGGCTGGCTCTGCTTTGGTGTTCAGCATCACTGGGGTGGTTAAGGGGGATGTTGAGATTTATGAAAAGCACTTTTCAGCCACTTTTATTAAAAAAAAAAAGGGTTTTTTTCTAATTTTTGCTATTATTTTTTCCTATTATTTTTTTTCCTATTATTTTTTCCCTATTATTTTTTCCCTATTATTTTTTCCCTATTATTTTTTCCCTATTATTTTTTNGCTGGAGTGCAGAGCCCGCGTTCCCTGGGCGGGGAGAGGAGCTGCAGCCGCTGCTGTGGGGTGATTTTCCAGCAGTGCTGCTCCATCCCACGGCCAGGAGATGTCCCCAGCTGCCCGGGATTGCTGCAGGAGCCGCGCCAGGCTCGGGGCTCTGCTCGGACACCTTCAGGGCCAGCAGGGCCTGAGCCCTCCTGCCCCGCTGTCCCTGGGCACAGTGACCTCCTGCCCTTTGGCCACACGGGGATGTCCAGCAGATGTGGGCACTGGGCAGCATCTCCCGGGGAGGAGCTCAATTAAAAACTCAATTAAAAACACCAAAACAACTGCAACATTCTAGTTTAGGTCTCGGTGTAACCAAAATCATTGAGAACTTGAGAGATCCTAAAATCCCTCTCATTTCTTCTGCTTGTGGAAGTGCTTTGGGAAAGAGCAGGGAGGAGGTAAAATGGGAAATCCAGAGTTTAAAGGAAGGAAAGCAGAAAGCAAAAGCCCCAACTTGTGAACATCTGTGGGGGAAGCAGCCTCAGCATGCCTCCCCCCAAACCTGAGCTGCAGTTCTGGGTTCAGGGGACTCTCAGGCTGCTGTGAGCTTTGTCTTGTTGGAGAAACCAGTGAAGAGCTGGAAGGCAGAAAGCAGAAATCTGGTACTGAGGAAATATTTGAGTCGGGTTTCGTTTTACTGCTTGGATTTATGTGCCCTGGACATGGAAATCTTGTTTTCTGTGGTCACCAGGGAAGTGTCTGTAATGTGAACAATCTCAAGTCATAATTCTTTGGAAAGAAAACCCATTATTTAATTACTCTTTCATTTAGGAGTGTGTGTTCCTGGCTGCTCGTTCGGGCTGATGCCAGACTGGGAAATGCAGGCAGGGAGCTGTGTCCATGTGCAGTTCTTAAAATCCAGGCATGTTCCTGGTTAGGTTTGGTGAGGATTGCAGGGAATTAAGTCTCATCTGATTTGCGTCTCTATTAACAAGTGAATCCTTTTACTGTTTGAGGCTGTAGCAGTATTTTTATGAGCTTGTGCTCTGATCATGTAGCAAATGCAGGAATAATGTGTATTCCCAGGAATGTTGTGTGTTCTTCATGCAAACAACATTTTATATGGATATATTATAAAATCTGTTTATCCCTGAAAGATGAATTCTGTCCTTCCTTGCCACTTCCAGCCCCTGAGCTGGATTTCTTCTTGGGGTTTGCTTTTGGCTGCCTCCTGCTGGGGCTGCACAGAGCCCCAGGGAGTGCTGAGCCCTGTGTGCTGCTGTCTGCCAGGGCAGAGCTCACAGCCAGGGGCTGGAAATCACTCACTGGGACTCTTTTCAGATCCAGCCTCATGGCAGGAGGGGCCAAACGAGGTGTCACCAACCCCTGGCTCTTGGAAGAATCGGAGGAGACCAGAGGACTTGGCTTTGATGAGCTCAGGCAGCAGCAGAGAAGGATCATTGAAGGTACAAGAGCCTTTCTGGTTGTTTTGAGCATCTCTGGGACTCTGAGAGGAGCTTTTATTTGGACTCAATACACCAACCTGTGCTGAAGTTTTATTCTTTACAGATGTCAAACACAGCAGCTCCAGGCAGCTGCTTTCTGTATTTGCAGGAGCATTGTCCTTGTCTGGATGCAAGGTCTTAAATTTTGGAAGTCCTGGTTTTGCCCATATTCATGGTTTTGGTGTGTGATCACATAACTGCACTGGCTGGAGGGGTCTTGCTGGGTGCATTAAAGGTCTTGTTGAATTGGGAAGAGGTAAGAATTAACTCATCCAAAAAGAGTCTCCAGATTTTGGCCTCTGCATCCATAGGGAATCTCTGACTTTGGGAGTGTTGGGAAAGCTCAGCCTGAGGAGGTCAGGTGGTTGATGAGGTCATTTCCAGGCAATTCAAGCATTGGAAGTGATGCAATGAAATCAGTCTCCAGAAAAAGCCTGCTTCACTCTGCCTGGGAACAGCTTGTGTGCAGCTCAGGAGAACGTCTGGATGGTCCAGGAGGGACCTCAGCTGCGTTTTTAATTACATTATAGGTAATTAAACTGAGGCTGTTGAAGTGGAGGGTGTCCTGGCCACCCCATTTGTCCATCACTGCTGTGCCCTGGGCACTGACCCTCTGCAGCTCCTCCTGTGCCCCCCTGGCAGCTCTGGGCAGGGAGAGCTGCACGTTTTGGCTGCAGGGCACAGGGGATGTGGTTCTGCAGAGCTCTGGGAGCACATCACACTGGCACTGCCCTCATCCCTCAGCTCTCCCCCACCCTCTGCGTCCTCTCACAGCTTTAAAAATCTCTTTGGATTCTTTGGTGTTTGCATCACCTGTTTTCTTTTATTCATGTTAAAAGTTGCTTGGAAAATTTAAAAAGGCTAATCTGGAGCTCGCTGTGTGTGTGCCAAAAAATCCCCTGCATTTATGATTGAGTAACAGCTAAATGTTAAATTCTTGCATTTTTTTTTTTTTGGATCCTCAGCAAAATGACCCAGCCAGAGCAGAGAAATTATTTACCAGAGAAATATTATTTATTTAATCATTCACATTATTTCAAGAGTACTGTTGCCATAAGGATTAATTTTCATGTTGTGTTCGTGTGTTTTTCTTAATACATTTTAGCCCTTTAAGCACAGAGTAGATTTTTTTTTCCTTCACTTCTACCTATTTTTTGTAGCCTGGCATTTCAGCAACTTTTGGAAGTAATTTAATATATTTTCCTGGTGCAGAACAAGATGCTGGACTCGATGCTCTTTCTTCAATCATATCCAGGCAGAAACAGATGGGGCAGGAGATTGGGAATGAGCTGGATGAGCAGAATGGTAAGGACAAGGCTTTGCCTCACTTTTCTGTGAGACTGGGATTTGGTTTTTTCTCTCCTCACACAACTGCTCCTGCTGCCCACAGAGCAAGCAGACACGAAAGGTTTATGTTCAAGCAGTTGCAGGTTCTGCCCATTCATCACCTGGTTCTGCTGTGCCTCTCTCCATTCCCTGTGTCCACTGTAGAACACTTGGGATGTTTCCCCCAGCCTGACTTTTGAACAAAACATGGGTGATTGCTGCTCCAAAGCACAGAATTAATTTTGTTCTCCATCTTCTGCCTTTTTGCGTTTTATGACAGTTTTTATGTGTTGCAGGGCTTCACTTGAGCATTCTCATTCTGTGCCTTCCCTGATGAGCTGAATGGAAAAGTCTTGAGGCAGCTATTAAAGGAGAAGCCTTGCATTGTTTGCTGCAAGTGGTTGGGTTTGGGAGGGTTTGTGGCAGTGAGTGTAGCTCAAATTAAATGTAGTACTGAACCAGGAGAGCACCTAGCTCCTTTCAGCAGCCAGTGGCCAAGTGGGATTGCTCTCCTGCAATAATAAATAATAAATCTGCTTTGTTACTCACCTCATTGTGCACGTGGCCCTGGCAGAGCAGATCCCCCAGTGCTCCTGACTCTTCCATTCCTTCCACCTGGAATAGCCCAGTGAGAGCCCTGGGCTCCTCCCTGTCACAGAGTCTGCCCTGTGCTTCATCCCTGCCTTGTGCCTCACCTCTGAGCAGGGCAGTGTCCTTTCCTTGCTGATAACCCTCATACCTGCTTCCTCCTGGGGTGGTGTTTGCCCTCTGCATCCCTCTGTGAGTTTGCTGGGAGTGAGGGGTTCCCAAACCCACACCACTGCCATGGGGGGCTGCATGGCAGCTCTGTTCTGCAGCCCAGTGCAGCAGGAGGATGGATTTCTCCTGTTTGCCACGGCCAAACCCAGGAGGGATAGGAAATGCCTAGAATATGTCTTTGTTTATTAATCTTAGGGTTGTTAAGGAAGGGTTTGTGCAGCTGGGAGAGGCTGTGCTTAGTGCTCTTGTCATATTTGGATCCTCTGCCTCATGTGAGGAAAGCCATTTTCAATTAGAGGTCTCATCTCATAGGTTTATTAATCCTTGCTCAAAAAGTCATATTAATTGCCTTTTTTTTTTTTTTTTGCTCTAAATAGGAAACAGGTGGGAAGCATGAGCATGTTTATGGACTCTCTGTGAAACTTTGGTTTCTCCTCAGGAACATACATGATCTGTGTCCCGTTTCTCTGTTGGGGGTTGGGGATGGTTCCCCAAATTCTTACGTTTTTGGGACCCTGAAGGTTCTGTGTTTTGTGCCACTGCATTTTTGCCAGACTTCTAGCAATGAGACCTTGAAATATCTGTGACATGGAATATATTTAACCCTCCTTTTTACAAATACTGCAGATAGTGCTGGTGTTGTTTGTCTTACAGACAGTTACAAAGCCCTGAGCAAATTCCTGTGTTTTCCTGGGAGCTCTACCTTGAGCTAGAGGCAGCTCTTCCTCCAAAGAGGGGAACTTGGCTGGGTGCTTGGAGCAGGGAGTGCTGAGGGCTGTGTGTGCTGCTCCTGGGAGGCTGCTCAGAGCCTGTGTCCCAGCAGCAGACCTGCCAGCCGTGTAGGAAGTGTCATCAGGAGGAGCTGAAGCTGTCCAAAGGAGTTGGGAAATAGTTGGGAATCTGACTCCACAGATGTGGGGGCAGATCACTCAGCACTGCTCCATCCCTGCCAGGCCAGTGGAGCTCCCATGTTTCTGCTGGCTTTATGCAATCCCCTTTTTGGGCTTTTTTGGCAGATATGGGGGGGATAAGGTCAGACATTTTGTTGCCACTGGCACCCTGGACAAGCTGAAGTCCTTAGCAATATTTTCCAGGGGCTGTTTTCCCTGTGCACATCTTACTCCATGCCCTGTGCTTAACCATGAGCAGACTTTGCTCAGGCTCTCTGCCAAGCTCGTGTCACTGCTGCTGCTCAGGTTGATGAGGATAACTGCCCTGTAATTTCCCCTTCCCTGGAATCCCTTTCCTTCCTGGTGCTGAGTGATAATGGCATCGTCTGGATTCTGGGGAGGCAGGGGAAGTTCATCTTCATTAAGTGCTGCTTCAACATTTCTCTTTCCTCCAGTCAGACTTTCCATCAAAGAGTCCCTTTCTGTGGGAAGCTTCACTTCCACTCCCTGACTGCTGGGGATGTTCCCACCTTCTGCAGCTCAGGAGGTGCCTGGAGCTTGTCCTGGTGTTAAATAAAACCTGGCTTAATTCAGAAGTAGCTGATAATGTGCATTAATGAATGAGGCTTTAGGGAGCTGGGTGCTGATTTTCCAGACCTGTTCCTCAGGTCTGTTTTCTCCATTCCGAGGAGCTCCAGCTCTCTGGAGGGGTTTGCACCTCCCAGCTCTCCGAGGTGGCCAGAGGCATTTTCCCCCGAGTGCCAGCTGGGGTAGCTGTGCCTCTGCAGATGCACCAGGAGCAGGGATTAATGATGCAAAGTTTACTCCTCACATGTGAATTCCTTTGTGTTTGTTAAATGACTGCACAATGATTAAACTCGGCCTTTGGGAGGGAGGTGCCTGCTGGGCTGAGGGGCAGGAGGAGGAGCAGGGCTGGGGCTTTGTCCCGGGGCACCCCTGGGGTCTGGTGGCAGCTGTGCCCATGGAAAGGTCCTGCCCGTGGACCCAGGTGACAGCAGGTGACACCAGCCTGGCTGAGCTCCACATCTTTGCACCCATCCCTGCCTCTGGAGGCAGCAGGGGCTGCTCAGGTGGATCCTGCAGGCACAGGATGCCCTGGCAGAGCCCATCCCCCAGGGCACAGCTGGCATGGCTGAGCCCCATCCTCGGCTCTCACTGGGCAGCATCCACATTTCAGTGGGGCTCTCACTGGTTCTGTGCTCAGGTTTTCACTGTAGCCCTTCCCTGCAGATTTTATGGCTCTGCTTAAAGCTGATGGGCCTTTGCAAAGCTCCTGAGCCGAGCATTTTGCACTGATGAGCAAAATAGAAGCTGGGTACCAGGAGACATTGTTTTTTTCCAGCCTCAGGAGTCTGCTAGCAGTGGGGATTAGCAGAAGAATTTTCCCATCATTAGCTCCAAATTTGGCCCCAGAAAACTTTCTGTAATCCTTTCATCTGTTCCATAAAAAAAAATAAAAAAGAAAGAAAATAGTGTAAATGGCCTCTGGCCCTGGTGATGAGGCAATCTAATCTAGTGCAATAATTGTGGAAGAATGCTTTCAGAAATTGTGAATGCTGTTTGTTTTACCCTTATAGAGATGTTGTTTTCTCATTGTGACATGCTTGCATGAGAATGGAGTACTCTGGGGTGGATGGTAAATATTGGGGGCTTGCAAAACTTGCCCAGTTTGGCATTTTCCCCTGTCAGTGTCATTTCTTTGCTCTGTTGAGGAGGGCTTCTTCTGCTTCCTGCTCCTCTAAACTTTATAGCAGAGCATAAATGAGTTCATGAATAGATAAGCTGCAAAATCAGACACTTCATGTCCTTTCCCTGGTTGGGAGAGTGCTGTGCCCAGTCAGGATGTTCTTAACCAGAGTGGATCATGTTAAGTAAACTGTCTCCCATAATAATCCTTTAATTATATGGTTATGTAACGTTTTGAATTTCTTGTCAAAATCAAGTTTCTGAAACCGACCAGAAATTGTTTTTGTATGTTTTTGTTTCCAATAGCTTTGCAAAGCAAGGTTGCAGTGTCACCTCTGGTCACAGTGGGTGGCACAAAATCCTCCAGGGGGACTCAGCTCAGCCTGGTGTGAGGTTTTTGTTGCCCTGATGCTGCCATCAAAGTGCCTGAGCCTGGAGCCCTGTTCTGCTGCTCTGAGCTCACCTGGAGAGAGAATTGTCCTGGCAGCATCAGTAAAGGGAGTGAGAACATTGCTGGTTCAAAAGACTTACTGGAAGCAGCAGCAGGAGTGAGATTCCCCTGTCCCAGGGCAGTGCTCAGCTCCTGGTGCAGCCAGCCCAGCCAGGATATGGACACTGAAGGGCTTCTCCTAAAGATTATTTATGTGGCTCTTGCAAAATCCAAAAGTCCTTTCACATTTCTGTTTATTAAGAACATTTTTGCTGTAATACAAACTAATTAGCACTGTGTATGGGCTGTGCTTGAGTTATGAGCCTCAGAGCAGTGGGCTGGGGATGCATTGCATCATTGTTAGGATTAGTTTGTAAATCAGAAATGATTAAAGATTGAATTTTCAGAAATGTTCATCATCTTGTCTAAACAATATCTGTTTTCATCCTATGGAGTCCCAGCCCTGCCTGCTGTGACCCCCTTGGAGGTGGCTCCAGTGCTGCTTGCTGGGCTCTGGAGGTGTTCAGCATTCCCTGGGAAGGGCTGAGCACCAGCAGGTTCAGCTTTGCTAGAAACCTCCATGGAGGGCCATATGTTTTCAATATTCAGATTTAAAATAACCATCCCTAGCCCGAGTGACCTCAGACCATGCAGATAGATTTTAATTTTGCTTCCTGAGCTTATTGTATGGAATAGAAACAACTTCAGTGTTACTGGGGCACGGCTCTGTCTTTATTGCACATTGTTTAAGTGGATTTAACCCTTCCTAGGGGAAAAATTAACTTTGCTTTTTGTCTTGAGTGCTCTAAATAGTGCAATACTTAGGCTGGATGTGAACACTGAGAAGCTGGGAAGTGGCAAACTTGAGCTTCCACGGCACTTCTTGGGTGTATTTTTAGTCCTAAAACACTTGCACTCTGTTTTCTGCAGGTCTTGCCTCATTTTTTGCACGGGACTCCATCTCTTCTGGGGTTGAGCTGTGCATCTGTGGTGACAAGAACTGTTTGTAAGGTCCCTGCCTCGTTCCTTGAGGCTTGGGAGAACGTTCAGAGAGTGAGGCCAGGCTTGTGAGAGGGTTTGTGGCAGCAGCAGCAGCAGGTAAATGTTGCCTCAGAGCATAAAGCTGTGTGTGCTGCTGCCCAGGAGCTGGGGGTGAGGGGTTTCACCCACCCCAGCAGTGCTTCCCTCTGGGTGCCAGGCTGGGCTGCAGTGAGCCATGGAATGCCTGAAGGGAGCTCTGGGCATCATCTGGGCCATCCCCAGGAGGGACTGGGGATGTGGAATCATTTCCTTGGGAAAGACCTTCAACATCCCAGAGTCCAGCTGCAAACCTGGCACTGCCAAGTGCACCACGAAACCATGTCCCTCAAATACATCAAAATAGATTAAATGCTGCTTGGAGAGGTAGATGAGGTTTGGTTTGCACGTGGTTTTAAAAAAGAGAGCTTCAAACTCTCTTCTACTGAACATCCAAAATAAACCTTAACTGTTAGTTTTCCTATTTTCTGTCTGAGTTGGGATAACAGTGTTTCATCTCCCAGGGAAGCTGTCAAAATCAAAATACACTCAGACCTGCTGTCAGGAGGGCCATGGTGAGGAGCTTTAACTCCAGAGCAGAGGTGGAGTTGTGTGCAGTCCATGAGGAATGCAGCCTCGTGCTGGGTGATGAGGATAAAACAAATTATTTGGTATCTGTCAAGGAAGTAACCCTGCCTGTGGTGCCTGCTGGGTGATGGAAACCAAGGTTACACTGAATTTGCATTGCTTTGAGAAAGGTATCTACACAAAAAAAAGTGTTCATAGTGTTTCCTAACCTTTTAAGTACAAGACTTTGCTGTTTCAGTATTTCCAGTGTTTATTTATCTGTGAAATTTCCTGGTATTCTTAAAAGGAACGTGGAAAAAGCAGGGAAGCCACTGCAGAATGGATCTGTCTCTGAGCCTGGGTCAGCAGCCAGATGGGAACCTGCACAGGGAGCTCTGGAGCTCAGGCTCAGGGTAATTTCAGCTGTGTTGGATGATTGGAGCAGCATGAGGAGGTGTGAGGTGTCCTGCCATGGCTTCACAGAGGGCTGCTGACAGCACGGGGAGGAACAGGGAGCAATCATCCCTGTGCAGCCTGTCAGGCTCTGCTGGGCTGGGTTTCCATCCCTGTGCAGCCTGTCAGGCTCTGCTGGGCTGGATTTCCATCCTTGTACAGCCTGTCAGGCTTTGCTGGGCTGGGTTTCCATCCTTGTACAGCCTGTCAGGCTCTGCTGGGCTGGGTTAGCCCATGCAGTCCCATCCTGCTTGTCTTCTCTCTCCAGCCCACGTTGTTTGTGCTCTTGGGCTGAGATTTGGATCATTTGTCCTTGGTCCCCAGCTGGAGAAGGAATTGTTTTGTCTCCCTGCTCTGTGCACAGAGCTCACCATCCCATAATGTGAAGCTCAGACCCACACACTAAAGCAGCACAGAACCTGAAAAATAGAAAAGCTAAAACTTAAAGCATCATTTTAAGAGGCTGAAAATAGGGCTCCTCCTGGGGAGCAGCAGAGCTCAGCAGTGGCTCTGCTGCCCAGCCTGTGCGTGGATTTTGCTGCTCCCGTGGCAGTGGAGGTGCAGAGGATGCTGCTGCTGCTCCCAGGGGGGTTTGCAGCACCTGGTGGGGATGAAAGCTCACACACAATGAGCCTGGCTGGCCCCTTGGCACGGGCAGCCTTTTTCCTTGAATAGTTCAGCCTGTAAAATAACTGTTCAACATTTGTCTTCTCAATTATGTGGATTTTTCCATGGTTAGTCAATCCCTACCTCACCCACCCCGCGCTGGGGAGGGGGAAGCTGTCTCCCTCCATCTGTCTGCACGGGGACCAGGACTGCTGGGGAAATGAGTTTCCAACTTTTTTAAGCCTTTCAGGATTTTTTGATAAGAATTATGATCTTAAACATCTTCTCTGTTAAGCCTTGTCTTTAGTTTCCTAATGGAGAGCTCTGGTAGAAGCCTCAACTTTTAGCACATGAGAGTTTCCCATCTGCTTCTTCAGGC
Organism: Ploceus nigricollis; assembly: GCA_013399945.1. Lineage (NCBI taxonomy): Eukaryota > Metazoa > Chordata > Aves > Passeriformes > Ploceidae > Ploceus > Ploceus nigricollis. The sequence continues at coordinate 19,313 of VXBC01012148.1, forward strand.
ATTTGATTTAAACTGTTTAAAAAGAAAACAAAACCTAACTGTAATTGTAGATATTTCAAAACGCTGATGATTTTTTTCCATGTTAATTTAGCTTTTCCTCCGTTCAAGAAAATCTCCAGTTGAGACTGTGGGGAGGGGATTTCTTTTCCCAGCCTGCTTTCCTAGGATGTCTGTCACGTGTGGTAAAGGAGCAGGAAGGGACAAGCCCAGTCTGTTCTCCTTTACAGCCCCTTTTTGGTCAATCCCTACCTGTCTGGGAGCAGCTGGAATTCTGTATCCTGACTTTCCAGTCGCTGCTTGTGACAAAGAAAGGCAGGGGATGAACTGCCCTGTGCAGAACAGCCTTTGCTAGAGGATCTAGGACAGTGTTGTGTGAGTTTCTGTATAATTTTATTTATCTTACCCTTGTAGATACACCAAGGTGTTCTACCTGACTCATTCTCCTCTGGTTTTTGGCTGAATTAGGAAGGTTTGGCTGAATCAGGGGAGGTTTTGAGGTTTGAGCCAGGATCCCCAAAGCTTTCTGTGTGCCCTGAGCTGGTGCTCACTGAGCAGGCCACGGCTGCTTCAGCGTGTTCTCATGATGACATTTCCCTGTCTCTGGGCAGTGTTTTATTCTCGAGTCCTTAAGCACCACTTAGGCTAAAAATAATGTTTTATTTTTAAATATTTGCTATTTGTGGCAGTGAAATACAGCTTGATGGTTTCAACTTCAGTGTGTACATTAGAGACTGACTTTAATGCTTCCTCTGTGCCTTCCCCTTCCCGGAGGGTTTTTGGAGGTTTTATGGGGGGAGGTTTTAAGGTGGCTGCTCTGTCCCACATCCCTGCATGTGGGACATCCACAGGAGGAGCTGCTTGCCCAGGCACTGCTGGAGAGGAGGTGATCTCCAGGCTTTGAAGGGAGTCATGCTTGGTGGGAACCAGATGCTCCTGTGTCATGGTGATTTCAGTCAGGGCTGCTGGGCACTTAAAGGGCTTGTAATAGATTTCCCAGAAAACCTGGAGGGCTGGAAGCTGCACGGTTCCAGCCCAGGAGAGGAGGGGAAAGCCACGTTTCTGGGCACGTTGTGCTCGTGAGGTATTGCTGGAATCTGAGGAGTGCTTTGAGCTGGGCTTACTCAGCCCGAGCTGGCTGCTGGGGCTCTCCAGCACATTGCCCTGCTTTTCCCATTACCTCCAGGAGCGTGGCCAGCTCATCCTCCTCCCAGCTCCTCTCCCAGCTCTCCTGAGCAAAATTTATTGCTTCTGTGGCTCTTGTGTGCAGTGCTCTGGGATGCTGACTGAGTGACTGTCACTATTGACACGAGATGAACGACACGTACATCTGAAACCTCGAAGGTAAAAGAGAGAGGTAGTTTATTTTCAGACCTTGTATTTATAGAATTCTGAAAGTGACTATGGATATGAAATTGTTATTTCTCTAACCACACTGGTCAAACTAACAGTTTATCAATTTTCTCCTCCTCCAAAAAAAAAAAAAAAGTAAAACAATCAGTATTTACATGGAAAGTGTGTGAGAAATTCTACTACAAAAATGTAAACATCAAAAAGTTTAAAAAAGCTTTAAAACAGAACAGCAGACTGACAGTGCCTGAAATCCCCAGGGTGGAGCTGTTCCCGTGGGGCTGCTGCCCAGCACAGCTCACAATTCCAGTTTGTTCCTCCCAAGAAATTGGGCTTGGGGTGAGGCAGCAGAACCCACTCATAGGTGCAGCACTGGGGGTGGATTTGCCATGCAATTTTTAAGTGTTAAGTTTAAGGAAAGTTGAAGTGCCAGGCTGTGCCTGCAGTGGTGGTGGGAGCTGATTTTTCACAGAGGGGTTTTGGCCTGTGCTGTGTCAGATTTTCCTGTTTAATGCCAGGGTCATGGCAGAGGGAAAGCTGGGAGCAGTTGCTTCCTCAGAGCTGTGTTTCAGTCAGAAACAAAATTAATGTGACATAAACATGGCATTCTGTTAAAATGGTGGAGTTGTATCTTAGAGCATCCCTCTCTCACTTTAAAACTGATAAAACCATCATGCTGTAACCATTACAGCTATAAATTACTATAAATTAAAGTAACTTCCTGCAAGCTGGAGTGTAACCTTTTGTCTAATTGCTGATTAAATGTGTTTTCATCCCTGTGCATCCCAAACCAAGCTGGTGTGGGCATTATCCTGTTTATGCCATGTATTGTGAAAAACTCTGCCTTGCTGCCTGGCCAGGCCTTTCCTGTGATCCCAGGGAGCTCTGGGAGGGACTGGGATGTACTTGTTGTTCCCACTGAACTGCTCTTTCCAGGCATCAGGAACTGGAATAATCCTGCAGCACAACAGTAGTACAGTCTTGGATGTGGAAGCAGACAGAATTCCACTTTACTTTCTCCCAGCAGTTTTACAAGGAACATTTCAGCATGAAGGGAATAAATCACACAAGGTACATGAGGTCCCATGACATGAAGTGTCTGGCATCAAAGTGCAGGGGCACAATCAAATCTGGCTTTTGGCTGCGGGGATCATTGTGCTGAAACAGCTCCAGGGCTGTTTGATCTCAACATTTTGTTGGAAATTCTCTTACAGGACCAAGTTTGCTGAAAAATGCTGGTTTGGGGCCAGCCTTTAGTCTGAAACATGTGTGCCTGACAGCCTTTTTCCAAGCTCAGGGTAGGAATTCAAGTGATACCTTTGTGATAAAAAGTGATGGATTGGGCTCTGAGATACCGGGGCCACAGTTCCCAGTTTGGAGCAGGACAGACTGTGCTGGGCTGGCACCAGGGACCCCAGGGTTCCCAGTTTGGAGCACTGGGCTGGCACCAGGGACCCCAGGGTTCCCCACAGCTGCTCAGCTGAGCCTGCTCCTCCAGGTGTGAGCACAAATGCTGAAAGGATTTGGCTCCCAGTCCTGCTGGGATTTCAGAAGGTTGGGTTTGGTCTGGTTTGGGCAAATCATAGGTAAAAATAAGATAACATTTGCTATAAAGTGCCCAAATGTTTGTTCTGTATAACCCTGAGCTCTGTGTTTGTAGGATCTAGAGAGGCAGCCCAGGCCCAGTGAGAGCCCCAGATCTGTCAGCACTGGGGATGTGGTGCCCTGCAGCAGCTCTGGGAAGAGAGATCAGGATCCAGCTTCTCCTTCTTGGTGGAGGAAAGAAGCACTTCTGGGTGTAGAGGGAAGATTTTTGGTTCCTACTGGTTGGTTGTCATGGGCTTTGTCATGTTTGTCATGTTCTGTGAGGGAGTTAGGGTGGGAAACATGGTGATTTGGGCAAGAAACTTAGAAATTGTTAATTTTACTGTGCTAACACTCTTGTAATGATTTTAATGATATTGCAGAGCTCTCTTATCTCTGCTGTAGCACAGACAGGTAGGGGTGGAGGGGACTGATGTGATTCCTTGGCTTGAGGAAAAATCCATCTGGACTTGGCTGAGCTCAGAAATCTCCAGCTCTGCTCCAGCAGAGACGTGTTTGTTTGTCTGCTTCATTTGCTCCAGGTGAGATTTCCCTGCTCAAGCTGTGCAGGGGTGAGCAGGACCTTTCCTTGTGCCTGGTTTGGGGGCTGGGACAGGAGCAGGACAGGGAAAGCAGGAGGTGCCCCCTGGGACATTCTGTGGGGGACAGGGAGGGATCACTGCAGGCAGGCTGGGGACTGGGAGGGCAGCTCTGAATTGTGTTCCTTGCCTCTCAGACCCCTCCATCCCCTGGAATGTGATGTTAAAACTCTGCCACCTGCCCTTGTTTTGGAGTGTCAGGGTTTCCCACATGCCTGTGCTGCCCAGTTGCTGTGCAGGGGTGTGGGGGTCTCACTGCTGAGCTGGGTTCCCAGGCAGTGCTTGCAGATAACCTGGGCTCCTGCCAAGGAAAATGAGCAGGGAGAATGGAGCTCTGAGTGCCCTTCCAGAACGTGGCATTTGCAATGAATAGAAAATCAGATAAGCTGGGAGGAAAGCTTCCTTCTGCTTGAGCCTGGGACATGGGCTACCTCATGTGTGCTCACCAAAAAAAAGTATTTTCACTTGGAAATTATTATTAGGTCCAAGCTGCCTCAGAGCACCAGCCTGGGGTAGAGGAGACTCCAGCATGGCACACATTCATGGGCTAAATTACCAGAGTTCTGAGTTCTGGGGCTGGATGATGATTTTCTGGTTCTGGTGCATCTGGGTGGCAGCTGGGGTCAGTGCTGGCTTTTCCAATGTCACCAATCACAGGGGATTTTAGGGTGCTCAGACTGAAGGTGGAGCTGCAGTGTGGTTCTTTCCACGGGTTGAGCTGTTGTGACTTCACCTGCTGGGGAAGGCTCCATGTGATGCTTCGTTACAGTGGGAGTTCTGCTGGAGGTGATGGGGAAATTTTCAGTGCAAGGAAAATGAATTTCAAAGCTGGAGACCAAGCACTTCTGAGAGGCTTTGAGGGTAAAATCAGTGTATTCCTCCCTTCTCTTCCAGGGCCAGCCTTCACCCTCAGTGCTGCTGCTGAACCTCCCTGAGCACCTGAAAGTGATTTTCTCTCTGGGGCAGGGCTTTGACCAGCCCTGCTCTGCCCCATGTCAGTCCTGTGAGCTGTCCCCCACATGCAGGGAGGTGCTGGAGAGGTTTCTGTTTCACCTCCTGGCATGAGGGAACCTCTGAAATGGAAATAACCCCCAGGTCTGCCCTGTGCTTCCTACCCAGCTGGAGCTCCTGTTGGAAGGGAATGGCAGGAGGTTTTACTGGGTGAGGGAAGGTTGCATCCCTCAGAAGCAAACATAAATCAAAAACACAACAATCACAGCTGATTTAAAAGAAACCTTAGAGCTTTGTTTAGCATAAGGCAGATTTCTCACTCTGCTTCTGTTGAGTATTCACAGTGCAAGTGTGGTGGCAAACTACCCTGAGCAGCTGTGGCTCTACATGGTTTTATTCTGAAGGTAAAAATTGTTCCTCAGACCCTGCTGAAGGAGAAACTTTCAGATTTCTGTGAATAATGGAGGAAAAACCCATTAATACAGGGGCTGGGGAGCCTTTTAAAGAGAGCACATGCCAGGCTTGCTCTGCTTCAGGCTCTCAACTCGTGCAGGATACAAATCACTGTAATTTCTGATCTGTGTGGAGTTTTTCCTGTTTGATGTTTATTAAAGCTGGTTATATTTATTTTTTTATCACCATCTGTATGCATTTGATGTGCAGCTGAGTTGAAGGAGGAGTAACATTCCTGTCAGGCACCTACAGAGTTCATCTCTGCAGGAAGGCAGATCCAGGTCCAGGCACAGAATGCCCAGAACTTTCTCCTGCTCCCCAGGTCCTGGTGGACACTCGGTACCATCACACTCCTGGTGAAGAGGACCTTAATTAGCAGATCTCAGTCAGTGTTTGCTGGAAGGTGCTTGGCTCTTCTGCAGGGCCTGGGGACTCCTGCTCTGTCAGAGCTCCTCAGGAGACCTTGTTTGAGTGAGGGCAGAGGGAGGTGGAGTGGGATTTTGGGGTTTCTGTGGCCTGGCTTCTCCTCCAGCTCATTAACATCACCCACACTGTGACATGGTGACAGCTGAACAGTTTATCCCCTGAAGGTAGCAGGAAGATTAAGGAAAACTCTCATTTCAGAGTTGCCAGGAGCCTTTATAAGGGATGTGTTTTAAACAAGCCTCCCAGTAGTGTTTAAAGAAATTGGAAGGGGAAAACCAGTTTTAACAGGGATTAAATAGAGCAGCTGGGCACTAAAGGCAGCAGATGTTGTCTGCCTAAATCATCCAAATGTACAGACACTGCCAAACACAAACACAGCCAAACCCCCATCCTTCAGCTTGGGATAAAAACATTTCATGAACGGACTGGCACTGCTGGCTTCAGTGAGAGCTTTGGTTCTTGAAAGGGGGAAGCTCTCCAAAGTTCTCACTAACAGTTATTGTGTGAAAATCAGCCACAGCCACAGCTCTGCTCCTGGCACAGTGTCCCTGGGCTGGCCATGGCTGCTCCACTGGAGCTCCCATCACATCCTCTGGTGTTTCTGGATCAAAGCAATGGTGATAAACACTGAATTCTCCAAATTTAGCTCTGCTCAGGAGATTCTGGGTAAAATGTGTCATTGCTGGCAGCAGCTCTTCCTGCCCGAAGCTGTGAGCGGAGGAGCTGCTGACACAGCCAAAGCTGTCCCCAGTGCTGCAGGGCCACTGCCTTTGTGTTCCCTCCTGCAGAGGATGCTCTTCCTCCTGTTGCCCCAAATCAGAAATGGTTTTGACACCAGCTGAGGGGCTGGGAGTTGAGCTGCTGGTGGCTGCTGTGAGCGTGTGGTGGCTCCTGAGTGGTGCACAGGGGCTCAGAGGAGCTGGTCCATGGTTTGGTGGTGCTGTTCCCATGCACTCTGCTCCTCTGGTCTGTTCTAGGAGTTGGAAGACTCCCTTCTTCTGGGAAAAAAGGGGAAGAGAAATGCAGCAATTTAATGTTTCAGTGCTCCTGCATGTCCTTCCCCACATCCTAAACATGAAAAATATCAGTGAGTTTCCCTTTGGCCCTGGGGGAAGAAAAAGGAGTCTCCAGCTGGAATTCATGAAGGTCTGCTGGAGGAAGGAGCAGTGTCATGGGCTTGGGGTGATCCCTGTGGAGCACAAGTGCTGTGCTGAGAGTGAACAGCCGGTTCATGCACACTTAAACTGTCCCCAGCCACCACCTCCCCAGGATTTCTTCATCCCTTCCACGTGGGAGAGAAGCACAGGAAAAAAATAAACCACAAAACATTGAAAAAGGAGAGTTAGAAAGCCAAAGGTACATTTTGTCCTTTGTAGAAAGAGGGCACTGCTTTTCTTCTTGCTTTTAACATTGCCCAAAACAAAGGCTTAAAATATATTTTATTTTCAAGGTGCTTTTTAAGCATGGGGTCAGCAGTAAGGTGGGATGATCCTGCAGTCCTGTGCCTGGCAGTGATGCTGTTTCAGAGGAATGTGTTTTTCCCCTCTTAGACCTCTTCAGACAATTGCCCAACTGTTGGAGGACAAGGTAGAGCTGCCTGAGGGGAGGAGGAGGAGGAGGAGGAGGAAGTGCTGCTGCCCAGCCACAGTGCTGCACGCCAGGGAAGCCTCAGCAGGTCCAGCACCTCCAGCTCCTCAGTGAGGAGTCTCTGATCCTGTCCTGGGAGAGGGAGCCTGGCTCCTGGCTGTGTTCCTCCATCCCAGCACTGAGCCCACGTTTTGGATCATCACATCCCTGTCCATCCCTGGTGCTGCTGGGGCTCGGCTCCTCCAGGACTGTGGCTCTGCTCAGTTGCTTCTCCTGCTCCTGGAAACAGCCCTGAGTGTTTGGTTACTCCTCAAGTTCTGACAGTCACTGAGGAGCTCTTCCCCAGTGTGAGCATGCAGCTCTTCTCCAGTGTGAGCATGCATAAGGGAAGGCTTCTTGTTTCACTTCCACGTCCTCTCTTCTGAGCTCAGCTCAAGGTGCTTCTGCTGCTGGGGAGGAAGAGCTGTTGACCATGCAGTTCCCAGTTATTCCTGCCCCTTTCAGGCAGGACACTGAGCTCCTGGGGGCTGAGCCTGAGTTTCCTTGGGGGAGCTGTCCTGAAGCTGTTCCTGTGCTGAGTGGGGTCACTTTCCTGTGCTGAGGTTTCCAAGGACAGCTTTGACACGTGTGGCTCCTCACTGTGCTTGCTGCTCCATTTCTCTTGCATTTCTCTGATTTATATTAGTTGTCTCCCCAGTCGTGCTGACTTTCCTCAGTAAATGAGAGGGAAGTTGGTATTTTAATTTTCCCTGGAAATGAGTTCTTTTCATGGCACTTGTGCACTAATAAAACACGTGTGTATCACCTCCATTTCTCTTGCAGAACAAGAGAAAAAAATCTTCTCTGGGTTTCTGCATTTAGTAACCAAAACACCTCTTAGCAATCAGCTCTGGCTCTTGGGTTTGCTGTTTTCAGCTGTTGAATTCTTTGCAGGAATACCACAGGCAGGGCTCTGCCTGTGAGGGCTCCAGGAACCTGCTGTGGTCACCAAGCAGCCCCTGGTGCCTGCAGGCCAGGCAGCTCCTCCAGGGCTGCTGGGCCCTGGCCAGGCTGGAAGTGATGCCATAAGTTTTACCTTTCATATTTCCAGACTCTGCACTGCACTGGTAAATAACTCTGAGCTCCATCTAAAGTGTCAGCAGCTCTCCTCACAGCTCAGGCACACAGAACAATCCTTTTCCAGCCCCAGAACCAAGGACACCGCTGCAGCTTCAGCCCCAAAAAGTGCAAACAGCAGGGAATGGAGGAGAGCAGCCTGGGAGGGTGGGACTGCAGCACCTGGAGCTGGGATTGGGCACTGAACCCCAGTGTGGAAATGGAGCAGAACTTGTAAAAGTGTGAAACTCCTGACTCTGAGTCCATCTTGGGTCCACCTTGGGTGTAGCCCTGGCTGGGCTCTTGCACTGCCCAAGGTGAATCCTTTGAGGCCTTTTAATAAATCCCTGCTTCATTCCTTTCCCTCTGTCCAGCCTCTGTTCCAGGAGCCTCTGCAGGTATCAGAAGAGCTGAACTCCTCTGGGGGGGCTCTGTGTGCTCAGGAAGGGGGGCTGCCCTGGGCCTGGGCTGCATTCCTCCAGCTACTCCCCATGGGTGCTGCTGGGATGATGGATATCTCAGCATCTTTGTTCTTTGTTTTCCTTCTAACACTGGCAGAGCTTAAATCACAGTGAGAGAGGGCCTGACAGGTCTCCAGTTACACAAACAAGAGGTGCAGGGACAGGAGTGTGTCGGGTGCTGCTCCTCCAAGGGTCTCTCTGGGAGTCACGGCTGGGACAGGGGCGTGAGGCTTGGAGGTATTGCAAAAATGGGGATGTGACTGCAGGGCCTGGGATGCTGTCCAGTAACAGCCTCACGAGGAGCTTATCACTGTGTGCCCTTTGGGATGGATCCTGACAAAATATACTGTGTGTTGTCAGATGCTTCACTCAAAGAAAATAGAAGCTGTTGTGCTCCTGCTGCTGCTTTCTCTTAAAATAATAATTCTCAGGGCAATATTAATTTGTTCCAGCTTCCATGGAGCAGTCCCCCGTCTCCCCAGACCTCAACAAGAATAAATACGACTGCGTAGGTGCAGCTTCAGCAGAGGAGGAGATCTCAAGTTGCACATTAATGTCAGGTTCTCAGCAGTAGCATGTGAATGTAGAGGAATCCAAGCTGTGGTATGGAAGGTGCTCTGTCCTGCACAGCCAGGACAGGTACTGAAGGTGCTCTCTCCTGTGCACCCACAGGAACACACAGCTCTGTTGTGGCTGCCAGTGAGCAGCTGTGGTCTGGTGGTCGCATTCCCGGCTCGCCCAAGGACTCCCTGGGTGGTTTTTGCAGGGTTCTCTACCTTGCCCTTTGTTTCTAGGCCCCCCAAAAAGGTATTTCCCCTGGGATGGTGCTGGTGAACCTGAGCTGCTCTCCTCTGAAAGCTGATTTGCTGACAGCTGTGGGATCTTTGATGTGCCATGAGATTCCTCTTGCCAGATCCTTCGTGTTTTCTTCAGCGTGGTTCAGGTCATGGTGTGATGAGGGTGGGGTTCCTGAAATGTGGGGATGAAGCTTTGAGTTTGCTCTTGATCCACTGAGCTGCAGCAATGGCCTGGCCATGTCCTGAGCTCATCCCAAACCTGACCAGATCTTTGCTGCTTTGATGGGGAGAGAAAAATGAGGTGGAGCAGGGAGTTGTGCCACAGGGCCAAGGCAAGCCACTGCACCTGGACACAGCTCTGGGAAAAATGCTCTCTGAACTTTCTGCTTCTTGTTTCAGAAGAATCTACTGGAGGAGAAGAAGGTCCAGAGAAGAAGTGAGGGCTGTGGAGGTCAGTGGGAAAGCACAGAGAGGGCTCTGATGTCTGGGCTGTGCAGTCTGGCCAGCTGGGGATGGATTGCAGATAATGGTTTGCTTTCTGTTCGTGTTTTGGCAGTAAAATATTGGGGAGGGAAAAAACTACTGAAGCTGGAGAAGGATATTGGTTCAAGAAAAAATGGGAATGAATTGACCATAAATTGTACAGATGAGAAAATTACTTTTCTTTTTTCTTTTTTAACTGAGAGATGAAAAATTCCGAAGGAGCTTCCAGAAAAAACGGGCAAAAAGTGATCAGTTTTAAAAGTGGAGTTCAGATTTGTAAAAAGTTTGTGACTTGATATGGAGGGAACTGGCCTGGATCTGCAGATCTTTCTGGGGTTTCTATCTGTCAATATGTGCTGCTATTTTAGAGTAATAAAACCAGCTAAACCATGTTTGAAGCTGGTTGTTTAATGTATAATCCACCAACAATGAAAAACCAGCTGTATTTTGAATCTAGAGAGTGGCAAACCTGAGTATCAATTATTTTCCTTCTTTCATTCTGTGGAAAGATCTTATTATCAAAAAATCATCAGAAAATCTTGGTGTATTCTGAGAAAGCCACTGGATTGTGTGAGGCACAAAGATGCAGCCAGGGAAGGAACCTGCAGCCCAGGAGAAGGAAGAAATCTGCCCAGCCTGGTCACCAGCACTGGGGGAGTGAGGGAGATTACCATTAATAATTTCTAACCTTTGTGAGCATACATTATGCTGCTAATTTTTTCCTGCTGCTGAATTCATGTCAATGTTGAAAGTATAAACAATCCCCTGAATAAAATTGTGTTTGGTTTGCCTTGTCCCACGGATTAACAAATCTGATTACTGCATTTAAATTTAATGCCCCAAAAATTCCCCAAATGAATGATTCAGTGTGAGGCCATGAGCAGATGTAATTATCTATGAAAACTAATGAATCATGTCGTTAGGAGAGTTCTCCTTGCAGCTGTCTCCAATTAATCCGTCCGTCAATGCTGGAGTAAGGACGTTGTAATCCAGGGTAAGGTACTGCCTCTGCTCTGCCCTGCCCCAGCCTCTGCACAGCACACTGGGCAAGGAGGAATCTCCCCTGGCTTTTAGGGTGTACTTTTGGAAAATGCAAAGCCCTGAGCATGTGTTCTGCCAGTCCTCCTGTGATGGAGTGCTGTTGGGTTTGACTGCGTCCCTTTCATCTTCCCCTAAACAGTGAAGCGGTTGCAGGAGTGAGTTTTGGGGGGGATTCAAAGCTTTTCCCTGCCGATTTTGTCTGTCAGTGTTCTGAGCTGGGATCTGGGTGTTCACGTGGGGGGCTTCTGCTGAGCAGCCCCTTTTTCTGAGTAAGGGAAGTCACAGTTTGCTCAGGAAGCCCTGATCAGATCAAGGAGCTGCTCCCCTCTCCAGATAAGTGGCAGAGGATGTTGAATCTTTAACAAACAGCTCAAATGTCCTGGAAACAGCTGAGTGAAAAGAGTTAAGTATTAAAGGAGGCTTCCAAAAGCCTGGGGAGGAGGGACTTGCTCTTGCCCAGGTTTCAGTGTTTGGTGCCCACGTGGCCCTGTGGCAGCTGGTCTGTGCCTCTCCTCTGGGTCAGTGTGCTCAATAATGATGTCCATGTTCATTATTTTGTCTGTCAATAGTGGAAGTTTTCCCAGGCTGGGGTAATGTAACCAGAGGGTTCAGTGCCAGCTGTAGGTGTGGAGCAGGGGTAAGGCAGTGTCTCAGTTTTCTGGGCTGCTGCAGTTGGGCTGGGCACAGCAAACCAAGGGATGCCCAAGGCTGCCAGGAATGTGTTTAACTGCTGGGCACCTGAGAGAAACTGCTGGAAATGGTGTGAAAATAAATCCCTTGGTAGTTTACCCTGTTGCAGAATAAGGATTTTGGAGGGAAGAAAGAACAAATCCCTCACCTGGAAGGAGGGATGTGGCTCAGCTTTTCAGGGTCAGTGGGGACAAAGACCATGGCTGCAAGAAGTCTTTTCCTACGTGCTGTAGGATGTGGAGAGCTGGATGAAGGTCTATGGGGTGAAGATGTGTGCAGGGGGAGAGGGGGACACCTCAGTCCCCTCCCTGCAGACAGGGAAGGGCAGGCTCTGAGGGAGCAGCTCCTGCCTGACCATAGCCCAGGCAGATTTGTTGTTCAGGGAGCCTGGCTCGTTTGAAGTGGTTCCCTGTACAAAGGGAGCTCCTGCTGGGAGTGGAGCATTCCCACCTCAGGCTCTCAATGACATTGGCTCTGTCCTGCACTGTGCATGCACTGATGGCATCTCCTGCCAGCACAGCCGTGCTTAAGCCCGGGATTAAGAGGGAAAGTGAGCAGATTGCAGGGTATTAACAACTTGTTGGCATTCCTGGGGTGGTGGGAAGGGGCAGAGCAGTGGGGCTGCTGTGATTCCTGATGAGCAGTGTTTGCTTTGTGGTGCTGCTGGGCACGCACGGCCCCAGCACAGCGCTGGCATTTCAGACATGGGCATCTGTCAGGCTTTGGGACACCTGTAAGTGCAATTAGCAGCCAGGGAACAAAAAGCCACCGGGCCTGGAGGGGATGTGCTGGGGTGGGGAGGTGGGTGTGAGCAGCGTGGCCTCTGCTCAGCACGTTGTACAAACAGCCGAGCTCGTTCTCAGCCTGTCCTGCTGATCAAAGCCAGGCAAAACGGGATTTTCCCCTGCACTTAGGGGGACTTCCTATAAAAGGGCTGCGTGGGGTTTGTTTATGGAAGTGCAAACGTGGAGAATTGCAGAGAGCAGGAGTTGACAAAGGAGAGGCAATTTTTGCTTTTCCCAGTGAGAGTGCGCTCGCAGATCCACGGACGGCGTGACCCCAAAAACAACTGGAGTCACTGTGCAGGGAGAGGGAGCTGCTTTGTTGTACCACCTGTACTGCACTGTGTTCTCCTAGCTATTTTAATAGCTAATTAATCTTGATTTGCTTGGATTTAAGAGGTTTTTTTTTCTCTTTTGGCACATATGTGCAACCTATTATGTCATAAATCCCACACATTTCAGCAAATGTCATCCTGATTGTTCCCTACAGCACAGCATCCTACTAGGGAAACATTCAAGGTCAGGAACTTGGATTCTTTAACCACTGTATTCGAGGAAGCCGATTTATTGTTCTTTCACAGCAGAACAGGGTGATTTCTTTTGGACCTATATCACATTGGCAGCCAATCTGGAGAGGTCACAATTGCCTTAACGCTGGAGGGTCTGTGGGCACATTAATCTGTCTCCATAAATTAACTGCTGCACCCCACAGATGCCAGCACGGGGCATTTCTGAGTGTTTAGTGCTTTTATATTCCTCCAGAAGCAGGAATTATTTTTGTGCACTCAGTGTTTGACCTGCGTCTCATATCCTAAAATCGATACAAGTATTCCTTGTCCTTTTTCCTTGTGTCTTTTAAAGGGTTTGAAGGAGTTTGTTTGGGGCTGGAGGAAGTGACCTCCATATCAAATAATCCTGACGTGGCGAGTTGGGGCTTTGGGTAGCTTTCTTGTGGCTATTTGTGCTGTGAAAGCTGAATAAAAAATTTGCAACTGAAAGTCTTAAAAAGTGAATTAGGGAAGTGTTGACTCCGAAGGGCCATTAGCGTGTCCTCAGCGTGGGATGTGCCTTGTTTTTCCTTGCTGCTTAATGTATAGCTGTGTCTGACCTTTTCCCCGGGTTGTTTTGGTGGGCCTGTGAAGGAGATGTCAGAAGGAAAATGTGAATTAAAACATCTTGTGTAAGGAAATCACTTTCCTGCTCTTCTCCTAAAGGGGGAAAAACCCCTGAAAATAAAAGAAGAGGGAGAGTCCTCTCTTAGTTTGCCATCTGTAATAGTTTTAGTTCCTGTTTCCCCTAGCTTTGGTGAATTTGAATGTTTTCAGGGTGTGGTGCTGGGGGCAGCGTGTCTGTGTGTCCTGCTCCGTGTCCCTGCAGGAGCTCTGGGGGTGCTGTCACTGCCCAGCTGCTCCCAGCAGCATCACACCAGAGCTGGGTTTTGTAAAACTCCTTCAGCCCCTGCAGCTGAATGTTCCTGAGGTGGGATTCCCTTCCCAGGTAGAGCACAGCTTATTTCAAACTTTTGGTTATGTTTAAGTAGCTAAACCAAACTTCAAGTAGCTAAACCAACTTTGTTACGTTTAACCCTAAACCAAACTTCGTAGACATTCCAGCTATCAAATCTCTCTGTGGCTGGAGCTTAGAAGCTTTTTATTTTCTTTTTCAGGAATCTTTGGAGTGTTCTTTCTTCCTGCTAGCCTGTATCAGGTTTTTTTGAGCACACAGTGCTGTCAGTGGTTTTCTGCCCAGCAGTTGCTGGGTTCAGGGCTCCTGAGGAGCCCCTGGGCGGTGCCTGCCTGCAGAGGCTCTTGTACAGCTCAGCCCTTTCACAACCAGCGTGGGCTTGTGGTCATGTTGACAGCTTGACACTGCCATGGCAGTGATTTGTTCAAGCTTCCTCCAGCAGCCCTGTGAGCAGAGCAGACAAAGGGGAGGCATGGGCAGGACCTCCCGGAACGAATTGGGATCTGAGGGGAGGCTGGGCTGGGAGATCCCTGCGGATCCGGGGTGAGGGAGGGTTTGGCACCAGCACCACGGGGCTTGTGCAACAGAGATGCTCCATTCATCTCAGCTTTGTGTTGCAAAACAAACTTTGGAGTGCTTGGTTTGTCCTGCAGCAGACTGTAATCCAGGAGAGAGGAATCTTAACGGGACAGGGGAGAGAACACCGGGAGTGAGGGGTGGGAGGAGGCTTTCAAAAGGTGGGAGCTTGAGTAGGGGATCCTGAAGTGAGAGCAGAGCTCTGAAGGGTTGAGGGTGGAGCAGTCCTGGGCACTGGGCTCGCTGGGAATGGGGGCTGGGGGAGAGGCTGGGATCTGAGCTCCTGTGAGCTGTCAGTTGCTGCAAATCAAACATCAGTGGCACGAGCACAGGCAGGGCAGGGGTGGTGCTCTGGCAGGAGGGAACTGCTCTGGGAAGGAAACATGACATCAGGGTTTGAGGTCCAAGTGTGATAAGCATGCACAGTGTTCTGCACCAGTTTTGAAGATTTCCTGACACAGATGCACCAGTCCTACAAGTATGTGACCCATTGGCACAGACCTGTGTCCTTGGCTGCAGGGGGACTCGGAGGCAGAAGGAGCCCAGGCAGGAAAACTGATTTAATATGGAGTGGATCTATGCTGGTTCAGAGGATCAAGTGCCATCAGCCCCTTCCCTGGTCTAGAAAGTGCTAAATTCTGTTCATATCCTTAATTCATGGGGCCTGACTCCTGCTGGCACTGGGAGATCTCATAGGTAAAGGTGAGTGGAAGGAGAAGTGCACCAAGTAAACAAAAATATGCAAGTTTTCAAAAATAAAAAGGCTTGTGAAGAGAGGAAAAAAGGATTTATCAGGGTGTAGGGGGTAAAAGTGGCTCTTACACTCCTGTGTGTCCTCCCAGGGGCTGAGCTGGGGTTTGATGTGTCAGGAGGGAGCAGGAGGGACCCAGGTGGGGCAGAAGCCATGGCTGGGCACAGCCAGCCAGAGGGCAGCACCCTCCCTGTGTGCTCTCATGGTTTTGTGTCCTCTCAGGGGCTTCTGAACTCCTCTCCTGTGTTCTCCTCCCTGCAGACACCACCTGGAAGTGCAGGGTGCTGTGCTTTGCTTTGGGAGGAGGGTGCCACGAGGAGAAGCTGCCAAGTGAGCCCTGCCCTTTTCCTCTCCCCTTTCTCATGGGGAGCTCTAGAGGGTGGCAGCTGCTGCCTTTGGTGCCATCCCAGTGCCCTGGGGGGGTTTGGAGCTCCTCACTGTCCCCCACTGCTCAGCCCCCCCTTACCTGCATCTCCCCCTGCCTGCCCTCTCACACCTGGCTGCCAGCCCTGTGCATTACAGACCCCAGAGCTGTGAACTCCTCCTGGTGCTGCCTTGCAGGGCCCTGGGGGTGCCTCTGTGGGGGCAGAGTCCCTGTGCCCCGAGGCAGAGCTGCCTTCCCCAGGATGAGCTGCAGCTGCTGGGGCAGCACCCGGGGGCCACAGGGTGGGAATGCCCCAGCTGAAATGCTGAAATGTGTCAGTGCTGCTCTGACAGCTCCAGACAGGAGCCCTGCAGGAGCTGTTCATCATCCTGGGGGCCAGGGCTGTCCCAGGACTGTCCCAGGGCTGTCCCAGGGCATGCTTTCCCTGGCATTCCTCCAGCAGGGATCCTTGGAGTCTGCTGAGCTCCAGGGAATGCCAGCCCTGAAGGAAAGAGCAGCTTGGTGGGCTGTGTTCTGCCTGTGGGAGTCAGTGCTCTTGGGGCTCTTCCCTGATTCATTGTTCCCTTTGGAGAAGAGAAGCTCTGGGGGGAGCTGATTGCAGTTTTCCAGTACCTGAAGGGAACCCACAGGAAAGATGGGGAGGGACAGGAGCCAGGGAATGGCTTCAGTGACAGAGGGCAGGGCTGGATGGGATATTGGGAATCAGGAATTGTTCCCTGGCAGGGTGGGCAGGCCTGGCCCAGGTGCCCAGAGCAGCTGGGGCTGCCCCTGGATCCCTGGCAGTCCCCCAGGCCAGGCTGGACACTGGGGCTGGGAGCACCTGGGACAGTGGGAGATGTCCCTGCCATGGCAGGGGTGGCACTGGATGGGCTCTGAGGTCCCTTCCAAGCCAAGCCATTCTGGGATTCTCCTTCCAATCAAACTGTCCCCCCTGTGTTTTCTCTGCTGGCACCCACAGTGAGCACACCAGGATTGCTCCCATCCCTGCTTTCAATCAGGAAGCGAGGCAGAGAGCGCCTGAGGAATAAATACTGCCTCAGATGAAACTCAATCTGTTTTTAAAGAACTCCCTCCTGCTGAAATAGAGGGGTTTTTTTCCTTGTTTTTTAACAGTCCTCCCCTGAAAAGCCTCTCTTGGGGTGTCTCTCATCCTCACTCAATGATGTTGAGGTTTTTTTCTTTTTTATCCCAAGTTTCTGGAAGCTCTGTGGTTTTCCCTGTTACACGTTTTTAATTCAGAATGCCTCAGTGAGCCTTTCCTGTTCTGAATCTCCAGAGTACTCCATGGGGGAAAATTTAAAAAATAACATGTAAGCTTTACATAATTTACTATGAGAGTAATTGGGTTTATACAGCAGTTCATAAACCTTTAGCTGGTAAAAATCAAAGTACCTTAATCTCAAAAGCAGATGGGGGGATGTCACGGTGAAGGCTTGAAGAGTTTTCAAAGACAAATTGTTTAATTCCATCACTGCTAGGAAAATAAATAGTTCTGCTGCTCGATTGAAAACAGAAACATCTCAGAAACGAGACTTTCCTCGCTTTCAAGCATTGTTAGCTTGACAACAAAGAAATCCAAAGGAGCTCGGTGGAAAGATGTGGTGGAGTTCCAGTCGATGAGAAATGAAAGGAGAAAGCCTCTAAACCACATTTTATCATTCCCAGGGAATTCTCAAGTGCCTTTCCTGCGCTGCTCTCAGGCCCTGCCCGTGTCCCAGGCAGTGTCTGGTGTGAATCAGAGGCGTGTGATGTCTGCAGGTCATTTCCTTCTGTCCTGGAGGTGGCAGGGCTGGCCCTGCTCCGTGCCTGTGCTGGGAGCGGCGAGTGGGGGACGCTGCTCCCAAATCCCACTTTTCAATGCACTTTGCAGGGCTGGATTGAAAGCTGGAGCCATGCCTTGCCTGTGTAATGAAGGCTGCATTTGTAGCCCCACAGTAACGCTGCTCACAGGCCAATCAGGGCTATCTGGCCAGCACATCCCCTCCCAAGTGATGGTCTTGCTTTAGTCCTAATGGCCTGATGAGATCACCTCTAATTTGTGTATCAAGCTGGTTTGTATCACATCGTTCAGAAAAAAATAGAAAGGGGGTAAAAAACCCCACACAAACCCAACAAAACCCTCTTTATTTTATTTTTTTTCTTGCTGGACTTCAAAAGGTTGTATTATACCCAGTGTGCAGTGCCCTGTGAAAGCTCAGAGCCATTACCTCAGCCCACAGCCAGCAGAAAATGAGCTCCCCTTTTGGTGGGGGCTCATTTGCTCCAGAATTATGACAGTGCTGTCACCCCAGGAGCAGAGGCTGGAGATGGTTGCTCTGGTGGCTCCTGGGGCTGCTGGCTCAGGCTGGGGTCTGCTCTCAGCATCCACAGGTGCAGCATCCTCCTCCTGTGGCCAAGGGAATGGAGGAGCCTTGGAGCAAGAAGCAGGAAAAGCTGGTGGGTGAGAGCACAGAAGCAGCAGAGGAAGGTGTTGAGGTGGCTCAGGATGCTGATGGCAGAGTGGGGGGACAACAAGGTGCTCCCACGCAGTGGTTTGGCTGCCCAGGGACAGATCCACGCTGTGTCAGTTTGGAGAAAAGCTTGCTGTGTTCTCCTGCTCGTTGGGGAAGCAGCCAAGAGAGGCTCGGTGAGGATTTAGTGACTCTGTGTCAGCAGGCTGGGTCCCAGCTGTGGCTCTGCCTCTGAGAGGATTTCCTGCAGCCCTCCTGCAGCAGCAGAGCGTTGTGGCAGTGCTGTGAACTCAGCAGAACTGACTGTGAGGAGTGCTTTTGCAGTTTTGGGAAAAGAGGACTCAGCCGTGGTGCCCAGCAGTGATGGACCCGTTCCTGGTGGGCTCAGACCAGGGGAGACACAGGGACCCAGAGCTGAGGGACCAAATAATCCTCAGAGGCCAGCACACAGAGCTCTGCATGGTGTGCCTGGGGGGAGGAGAGGTCTAATAAAGTGCTGTGGTATAAAGGATAAGGAAGAATGGAGCTGGGCTGTTGGATATTGGGGAGGGGAGTGCTGACAGGGCAGTGAACCAAGCACAGCCCTGGTGCTCAGTATCTTCTGTGCATCAGCCAGCCCTTTCTTCCAGGTTGTTCCAGAGCTAAATTAACCTCAAGCTGTCTTTTTCCAAAACTGCTCTCCCTCTAAAGGGAACAAGTTATTGGCAGAAATTGATTTCTTCTCAGCAGCTAACTTTTAAATCTAAAAACTTAACAAATATATGCTGCAATGATCAAAAAATGTTACATTAACACTTTTTTTATGACCTTTGCTGAGACACTTGGTAACATGCTCTTGTCCTGGGTGATTTTGATACTTTTATTTTTTTGTTACTTTTACTGTTCTACACCCTTTTGTCCCTGGATCAATTTTGCATATTGCAGTGCTGTCACTTGGATTTCTATTGAAATCTGGCTGGAGGAATTTAGATCTTTGGAGCTCAGCTTGGTGCTTTCTGTCTCCTTGCTTGTGTCCCCACACTGGTGCACAGCAGAGTGGGAGCCCAAGGGAGCTGACAGGACTGAGCACTCAGCTCTCACCAAGCACCTTTGGAAACTGCACTCTGCTCATGAAATCAGGTGCTGGCTGTAGAAAATGGGGCAAAATTCAACTGTGTAAGTTGATCTCAGTGGGCTCTAGGTGTCTGTTTGGGATCAAACCCAGCTAAGTGATGCTGCTTCAGTCTGAGGTGTTAGATGAGGTTGGTTTGCTCTCCCAGACAGCAGGATTCATTTCCAAAGTTGTCTTGGGGCTGCCTGCATTGTTTTGGCTTTTTATGTTGGCTTTCTTGCTGAGCTGGGCCCGCAGTTAATGCTGAGTTTCGATTTCCATGACAAGTTCTCTTCTGGGAGATTTACAGCTCAGCTGCTTTGGTTTGCCAGGCTAATGCTGTGGAATGCAGGTTGACAGTCCAGATGTGAAACCTTTCTCCTCGGAAAGAAAACAAAGGATTAAATGCGTTTTGAGAGGGTTTGAAAAAAATAATTTAAGGCTGAGGCCCCGAACCCAACATCTGAAGTCTTGAAATACTGCTGGGGATGTGAAACTTCAAAATAGGACACTTGGAAGAGTTGCCAGGCTGTGAGTTCCCTGTGGCTTTTGGAGCTCCTGGCACTGCCTGTACTGGGTCTTCCTAAGGTTTTACAGAATGTCAGGTGATCAAATTCTGCATCTTCATCCATGCCACCAGTGCAGGTTCTAGGGTGCTTTGGGTTCTGCTCCTGCTGAAACCTGTGGAGTGTGGGGACAGCTGCAGGCTCTCACTTGGAGATGACCATGTTTCCCTGATTTTCATAGCTAAAGAGAGTAGCTGCTGTTTTCTGATTTGACAGACTGACAGTTTTCCTGACTGTGGAATTATCCCAGTTCCCAGGGGGTGGAGGAAGGCCCAGGTGGTGCAGGTTTGTTCACCAGCATCCCCACTGCAGGGGGAAAGGTCTGACCAGGCTACAAGGGCATGGCTGAACTGGAAAAGGGTTTAATAGTGGTGTTTAATGTCCAAAACATCTTTTTAAAGAGACAAACACAATGGCCTCAGCCAAGCCATTGAATGTGATCCTTTGTGCTCGTGAGGATTTGTACAATGCATCTACCCGTGAATGCCCGTTAGGGTTTCAGAATTATTTGGGCTGGAAACAATGCAGCAAGAGTTCATTGTCCTTTCAGAGAAATGATGAAAACATCCAGAACTTTCTCCCTGCCCATATGGGAAGAGCAAACATGAGGAGTCTGTACTACCAGATGTCTTAAAATTGAGATCATAGCCTCAAAGGTAGAAAGGGCAGACCTTGCAGGGCAGGTCATTCTCAAGTTGCCTTGGGAAATATCAGGGGGTTTATTGGGATTTATTAAAAGTGGGGTTGTAAAAAGCTTGTGGCTCTTTATTTGGGACTAATAATCCTGTTGGTGTTCTGTTCTGATCAGGCTCAGGAAGCCTCTGCAGAACTGTGACTTTACTGTAGCAGGGGCACGTTCTGTACACTCAGATATTTGGTATTTGTTCTGTTCAGAAAGGTCTCTGCCTTTATTCCAGGTTGTGGAACAACAGATGAGTACAAGTATGCTAAAAAAGCAGGTTTAGCAGATGACAAAAATGGCTTCTGTTTTTCCTAGGTAAAAACCAGGAAAAAAATTAAAACCCTGGGCTCAAACTGCCTTTTGTAGTATCAGTGTATCTTTTTTTAAAGCACGATACCCGAAACTGAGTAATTACAAAAAACAACTTTGGGATTACACACACAGAACTAGGAGTTAATTTTTTGCCATATATATATAAATTCACTTTTTAAAATTCATTTCTCTCTGGAAACACGTATTTTGTCTGCTAAGCTGTTGTTTGGTGCTGAGCTCTGGCTGCTGCAGTCAGGTCCTGTGCTGCCTTGTTCCCATGCACTGAGCAGGGCAGTGCTGCACACCCTGGCAGGGGAAGCAGCAGGAGCCCCAGCAGGCTCTGCAGTCTGATAAACCCTCTGTTTGATAAAGGGGAGCCTCGAGGTTTCCTTCCTGCGCTGGCCTTTGTCACCCTGGAGCTCAGGACTGTCTCTGAGTGTGGAGAGCAGGGCTCAGCCACACAAGTGTCCCCAGCCCGTGTCCCCAGCCCCTCAGCTGGGTGCAGCTCGTGCCAGTGAATCCCTTGGGGTCCTTGCAGCACACGAGCTGGGGAAGGGGAAAATCACAGAGCAGCTGTGGAAGGGTTCCCCCTGTGCAGCAGCCTCCTCTTGCTCTGCAGAGACCCACGGGCACACAGCCACCCCAAACACCGAGTGTTCAGCCACATCTGCAGAAAATCCATGGGAGGGCATGTGGAAAGTTGGCACAGCTCTTGGTGGGAGGAAGTGGGAAGAAAGAAAATCATTAGCTAAGGCTGGCGGGGATGCGTGGACTCGAGGTCATCTTATCTGTGGAAGTTCTTCTTCCACCCTTTCTGTTGTTTTAACCACTTCTCCGAGTAAGCAGAACTTTTTCCATGCCTGCAGACTGGGAATGGAATATTTTTGAGCCGTATTTTTCAGCTCTGGAGATGTCTCTCTGCTTTTGGCCTGTCAGTCTCCTGGGCAGGTGGCTGGGCAGGCAGGACACTGATGCCAGCGAGATCCAAGGAGTGCCATCACTGCAGGGCATCCAATTCCTGCTATTTGCCCAGCTCTGAACACATTGTTAGGTGATGTATTCCTCTTGCTAATTTACTCAATTTATCACTGATTCCAGTAGAGCTTGATGAGGGATGTCAGCTGGAGATTAGTCCCAGATGCCTGGGCTGACCTGAGCTTTATCAGCTGCTTTCAATACTGTAACCATGAAGCACTTGCAAGTTTTCTGGTTCCTCCCATGATTGATAGCCCAATTGTGAAGTGGCTTTCCTCCTCGTTTGTGATCCAAGAGGATAATGCCCTGCAGCTGTCCACAGCATGATGCTCTTGTGCTGAACACTCTGATGCTCTGCTGGCTCCTTCCCAAGGCCAGTGTTTATTAAAATGGCACTCGTGTTCTGCAGGCCTGACCTCCCACTGATCCATGCTTCTGCCTTTTCCCCTGCTCCAAATGTCTTGAGCAGAGTGGAACAAGTGCCTCGGTGCTCAGGTGAGGCTGAGGTGTTTTAGGAGAGGTTTAACTGTGGGGGGACAGAGCTGCAGAACCTGTGGCAATCAGCTTGCAGCACTTGGCAGAGGTGTTTGGTCATTCTGAGTGTGGTTTTGGGGAGCTTTCCTGGAGCTCTCAGCTCCTGTCGGTGCCAGGGGTGGGCTGCTGAGGAAGATCTCTCCTGCTGGCCTCGTGAGCTCTTCTGCTGTGTTTGTCACTGATTTGTCACCACGTGGGAATGTGCTGCAGGGTGGCATCTCCCCTGCCTCAGTACACTGAGGTCGTTCAGAAGGTTGTGTGCGCTCCCAGTGTTCCAAAGGCTGTGTGAGTTCTGAGGCTGAAGGCAGCCTTCCTGTGATTAAGAGCCAGGACTAGAGCAGTGGAATTTTTTTACCCTAAATTTTGCATCTGCCCCTGCCTGGTGTTGGGGTTCTGCAGGGGGTGTTGGTGGGGAACTCACCGTGGTTGAGTCACCCTTTCAGACACAGCGTGTGGGGTCAGGCTGGTCTGGCTGGGGGAAGGTGCTCCTTGGATTTCTAAAGTGCATTTGCATTTTAAAAAAGGAAAAAGGAAAAGAAACACCAAGCCCCATCTTCCTTTAAAGGGTGAGGGTGGCAGGACGTGAGCTCTGTCCTGGGTTGGTCACCTCAGGAAACCCTCCTGGACATGGTGGCTGCTGGTCCTGGTGTCTGTGCCACGGGAAAGGGGCACTGCCTGCTCTGCACATGAGTGGAGCTGGCAGGGAAGGCAGGCACCCTTCAGTCTGAGCCCCTGGAGGCAGCAGCCATCCCTGTTTTGCTCCTCGAGCTGCTCTCCACGTTTGCTCTCCAGCTGTGCAGGAGCACTGCTGGTCATTCCTTCCAATCTTCTTTAATCTGTGTCAAAACCAAGAGCACTCAGTTGCAGTTGTTGGATAATTCTCCATTGTAGGGGCACAGAATGAAGTGTCTCACTGCTTTGGGGCTCCTTCATGTGAGAAATGTGGGCCATTCTTGTGGCATGGCCTTGCAGTGAGCCCTGGGGATATCTCCTGCTTCTTGGCTTGAGTTTTCCTTCATTTGAGGAGGGATGAGTTCATACATCCTGCTCAGCCTGCTGGACATCCCAGGAGTGTCAGGATGCCTTTCCTTGAGGTGCTGGCCACGGAGCAACAGATGAGAATTGGTTTTTATCTGGTGGCAGGAAGCTGGAGAGCTGGGTGGGGGTGACCACAGTGGGTGAAGTGCTCTGCCTCACTGCTGCATTTTCTGGTTTTCTCCGTGGACTAAAGCCTGGTTTGTTGGTACCCACAAGGATTGTGTTACTCTCCTGGGATGGGTCCACCTTTTATGATGTGTACGAGCAGGAATTGACGAGGAGATCTTAAAAGTGGCAGCAGCTGCATGGAGTATGACACAGGTTTTAAAATTTTTTTTTATGTTTTTGTTTCGGTATTTTTGTGGGGTTTTTGGTTTTCTTTGCTTTGTGAAATTGACTGGAAACCTCAGCTTAGGGTGTTTAGTGGCCAAAACTACTATGTTTTATAACATAGCTCTTCTGGACTTCTTTTTGGTGTTTTTGTTTTGGTGTTGGTTGTTTTGGTTGTTGGTATTTTGGTATTTTTGTGGGGGTTTGTTGGTTTCTTTCTTTGTGAAATGGACTGGAAACCTCAGCTTGAGGTGTTTAGCTGCTAAAACAGTGTTTTATGGGGATTTGCTAAACCACCTTAGGAAATTGTGGCAACTGATGTGTATTTGTAATGAAAGCTGTAGATATCTATGGAAAAGGGTTGCAATGGTGTAAAAACTTGGGAAAAATGAGGCTTGCTAAAAGAAAGCAGGGCTGAGTGCTACCAACAGTTCCTGAAGGCAGTATTTTAAAAAATCCTGCTTAGATTCTGGATAAAGGGAAAACAAACAAGTGTGGAGTCTGAAACAGCTTCTGTCCTTTCATTTTCTGCTCTGAGTTTGCAGAGCACAAGCACATTGCAGCAGGAAAAGTGTTTTGCTTGGCAGGGATTTGTTACAGCCATGGAAGTGGCCTTCCAGCCTCCCAGTGCTCCAGGCTTTCCTAGACATGCAGATTTTATGGGTATTTTATCTATTAGCAGGATTTCCTTGCTTTTTCCCAGAGCCACGTCTGTAGGAAAATCATTTGGTGGCATTGTCCCTATAACTTGAAGATTTTGCTGGAAGTTTGGGTAGTCTGGCCCCAAAATCTCTGTTTGTGTTGCTGGGGCACTTGGATTTGGGATTTGAATAAAAATAAGTGTTAATTACAAGTGCAAGGAGCCCAGTGAGTGCTGTGAGAGCCCAGAACAGTGCGTGGCACCGGGGACTTCAGCCAGTGCCCTGAGCTGGAGGCAACTTTTTATAATTCCTACAAGAACATTTTTGTTCTAAAAGCTCTGTTTGATCTCAGGTGACTGCGCTGCCGTGCCTTAGACACGGTGAGTGAAGGGAAGGGTCACTTGTTGGGAGCAAAGGGCAGGAACAAATGGCTTCACACTCAAATACTTCCAGGGAAGGAGACTTTTATCTCCTTGCAGATAAGTGGGGGAGGAAGCCAGAGTGCCATATCATGTGAATATAGTTCTTGCCTGCCTTGTATCACTGCGAGTTCTCAACACATCTGGGCTGAGAGCAGTTCCAGTAACATTCAAAAGTACTATTTTGGTTGGCACACTGGGGCTGTGGTAGATGCCAATTAGTAATGGCTCTTGGAAACAGCCTGCCTTAAAACTGTCCCTGAACCGCTCCCCGGAGAAATTATTCAATTAAGTGCAGCTAAAATTAATGTCCGTGGGTTTTGTTCGAATCAAACAAAATAAGCAGCTGGAGAAGGGAAAACTTCTCAGTGTGTGCTTTTAAAATAACAACTCTTAACTAATAACTGTGTGAGCTGGAATTGATAGCAGTGTTTGTTTTCCCAGTGTTGTTCTGTAGCTGTGGATGAGCCGCCCAGGGCTTCCACAGCTGACATCCTTGGATGGTTCTGTGTCACCTCCACGCATTCTCCAGCACCATCTGCTGCTCCTGGACCTGCTCTCGAGAGGGTGAAGTGTCCTGTGTTGCCTGGGGGTATCAAAGTTTGACCCAGATACAGTCAGATATTTTAGGATGGATGAATGCAGTGAGGAGGGTGGCATGGGGAGGAAGCAGTGGGCATGGACGTGTCCTTGGAGCAGGTGGCAGCTTCTCTGTGGCAGAACAAACAGGTTCCTCTTGCTGAGGCACGTGTTAGCCCTGAGAGCTTGGTTGGGGGAAGGCATGGGCTGCTCCTGGGCATTCTGAGCTGGGGCTGGGGCTGCTCCTCACTTCCCACAGGCAGGCAGAGGCACAGGGCTCTGGAGCAGCTCGTTCTTCCCAGTCTGTGCCTTTGTCGCTGCTGTCAAGAGCTCCAGGAGGAAGGAGCAGTCCTGGAAATGAAGGAGTTGCTGTTCCTCTGGAAGAATTCCTCAGGCAGAAGCTGGCATGGGCTGGAGCTCCTGTTGGGAGGAGCAGGACCTGCTGCCAGGACAGCACCGAGTGCCTCAGGATGTGCCCTGGGCACAGAGCAGGGCTGGGGCTGTCCCAGCTCCTGGCCAGGACACAGCTCCTGCCCTGGAGCCCCCTGAGCCCAGCCGTGCTCCTCTGCCAGCAGGGCAGGGACAGGGAAGGGTGGAAAATGTCCCTGTGCCACCTGGAGCCCCTGGGGCTGCAGGGGAGGCACTGTGGGGTGAGATCCCCTCTGGCCTCCCTGCAGCTCTGGCACTGCTGTGTTCTCCTTGGTAACAGAAATATTCCCGCTGGAATTACAAAAAGTGCCTCCAGTTCACATCCTGACACCCTCCCAGCAGGAGCCCAAACAGAGCTTCTGAGCCCTCCTGCCTCCAGGGGCCATCAGGATCCCTGTTAATTAAATGTGCTAAAGAGTGAGACAGCTGGAACACGGAGGAGCAAGTTGGTTTGACCCCTGGGAGAAGTTTGTATTTTTGGGGTTTTTAATGCTTACAGGAAATTCTGCCAAAGAAGAGATTAAATGTCCTCAGTTAAATTTGGGACGGTGGAGGGAGGAATCTTGGTGTTTGCTGGAAATGCAGAACTCATCAGAGCAGGGAGTGCTGGTGTCCCAGAGCCCCGTGGAGCAGTGAGCACCACGGGGATTTGGGGTGGAGCTGAAGGAGGAGAAGCCCAGGAGGGCACTCCTGTGTTTCCTTTGGCACAGGGAGCTGCACACCTCGGAGGGGCTGCAAAAACCTGCCACGGCTGCAGCCAGGAGAGAAATTAGGATTCCTGGCTTTGTATTTTTTACTGCATTTTTTCTCTTTTCACTCTGCCTTGACATTACAGCTGGCACATGGTGCTGAGGTTCTTCAGGTTTCTGATGTACTTACATTAGTCGCAATCTTCATTTCATAGCCCTGGCACTTGGAACAATGCTTTGCTTTCTTACTAACATGTAGTTATGGGGTTTGGACATATAGGGGTTGGCATTCCCTGTATGATTCATTTCTTTGGTATCCAGCTCTTCTCCTGAGGCACCAGGGACCTGAAGGAGGGAGGGAGAGCCTGCTTGGCCTCTCTCTGAATTCCAGCCTCGCTGTAATTGGGTTTGTGTCGGGATTTCAGTGCTCTGTGTGTTTTCTTAAGGCTGACTGGAGTCTTCCATGACTCAGTGGGGCAGGCCATGGAGGTGCATTACTCATCAATAAATGCTATTGAGTGATCCATAAATTCCAATCCACGGAAAATCCAAACAATTCTAAGGAAATGTCTGGTCAGCAGCACTGCTCTGCTGAGCTGATCAAACCCCAAGTTTGCTTCTCTCTTCCAGTGCTGAATTTCACGTGGCCACCTCTGCTTGGCTTTTGGCTTTCTCACTCCACAGACACAGCGGGTGCAGGTCAGAGATGGAGTTGCCAAAACCAAATGTGACTTTTTATGCATTTTAAAGAAAACATGAAAAAAAAAAAATTAGTGTAAAGTCACGTATTCAAAACTCTAAAACCTGTTCCACTTCATGGGAAGAGATGGTCGTCATTCCCAAGGAATTCCATGAGTTAAGGAGAAGGATTTTAAAAAGAAATCAAACAACTCATGTGCCCTCAGAAAGGTGGTGCAGCTGTTTGGGACATGGGGAGACACAGGATGGAAAGAAACCAGGTCATTTTCCTGCTCTTGAGTGAGGAAAGATTAGGGAACCCCCCATGGTTTCCTGCAAAATGAAACATCAAGTTCCTCATGCTCTCCAGCTCTGCCTCTGCCTGGCTTTCACTCCTGGAAGGAGCTGCTCATTTCCCCAGAACTGGGTGTTTGATCTCTCATGAAGGAGCTCCTAAACAGGAGAAGCATCACGGAGGGCTGGTGGCACTGAGGGACAGGATCACCTCTGTGTCCCCCGAGAGGGACAGGATCACCTCTGTGTCCCCGTGCTGCCCCTCACACTGGGGCTTGTCCTCTCCCAGGTGACACATTTTTGGCTGGAATGTGCCCCTTGGTCCCTGTCCTGTAACTCTGTGTCCTGGCTGTGCTGGGGCCCTGCAGAGGATGGTGGAATATTAATTTGTGGTGGCATCTCATGCCCTCACCATCCATTTCCTCCTCTGTCCCCTGGAGCACATGGGGCTGGAAAGGGAGGGAGGACAGAGTGGCTGGAAGAGCTGGAACAGGGGCTCCTGCTCTCTGGGAAAGCTTGGGCTCCTTGTTTTGTTGGCAAAAAGGGTTATTTTCATTTGGTTATTCCTTTTTCATTTGGTTATTCCTTTTTCATTTGGTTATTCCCTTCAGGCTGGCCAGGGAGGAGCTCCGGCACAAAGGGCACCCTCGAGGAGGTGAAATGCTGACAGTCCCGGCCCATGGAGCTGGGATGGGCTGGTTTGTATCTGCCAAACGGCTTTCCAGGGAAAACTGTTCCCTTGGAAAGCTTCTGGCCAGTGTAGAAAGAGTTGATGGCTGAGCTGGCACAGGAGATGGGGCTGTCCCCGACCCATGGGAAGGGTTGTTGGGAATGTCAGCAGAGAGGCTGGGATATGGGAAAGGAGGAAATATGGGAAAGCTCCTCCACTGCGGGAGGGGCTGTGGCTGGGCCGTGGGCTAACCCAGGGCCTGAGCTCGTGGTCTTTGGAGGGGCAGCAGAGGAGAAAAGCAGAGTTTGGCGGCGCAGGCGGCTCCAGCCCCGGCGCGGCTCAGCCCGGTCTGCGCTCCCCTCCTGGGGGGATGAGTTACAGCCCGGCCTGGGGGCTCCTGTCCCCTGGGAGGCACTGAAATTATCCACGCCCTGGCTGCAGAGAGGCACAACCAGCTTTTCACAGGAGCTATCGGTGGTTTCAGGAACTAAAACAGGATATTTCTGATTTTCGTGGCAGCGGCAAAGTCTCTGAAGGAAAAAGGAAATGAAGGATGAGCTTTTTTTCCTGAGAAATTCCTAGGGTCCCATACAATTTCTTCTGCTCAGTTTTTTATCATCTGTCTTCGCTTGGTGTCCTTTGGATAAATCTTTATGTTTTTTAGCTCTCAGCAGATGTGGTTTCAGGGACAAATCCACCCTTACCTCTGCTGCCAGGTTGTTCCTTTGCACATTTAATGCAAATTATTAAACAAAACCAAAATTTATTTGGTTTTAAAAAAAAAATAGGAGGAGGTTTTCCTCACTTTGCTGAGGCTTTTTCCAGTAAACACCTTTCCCCTTCCTGGGAGGCAGAGTTCTGTTGGAATGGGAGAGAGCTGCACTTCCAGCCTCTCCCAGCTCTTCCTCAGGGATGCTTCTTCTGACCTGGACCCAGGCTCAGCCTGCTCTGCACTGCCCAGAGCACATTGCCTAAGGTCAAAAGCTGCTGCTGTGTGATTTTCAACAAAAAAAAAGTCAAGTATTTCAGAATATATCACCCTCCATTTTTCCTGTCATGGGCTGGCTTTGCTGCTCCTTCCTTGCCTGGTTTCTTTGTAAGTCCCACGTGTGGCATTGATCCCAGATTCCTGAGGGGCTGCCCCTGCCCTGTCCATGGCTGGTCCCATGGCTGCAGGAGCCAGGACAGCACTGCAGCCACACCTGTGTCCCCAGAGAAGACCTGCCATGACTTTTGTCCTGCTTTCAGATGTGTCCATGTTGACCTCAGATCTCACCATTATTTTGCTGTCTGACACACACCTGAAGAAATCCTGCCCTTGTTGAGGGCTCCATCCCAGATTTTATAGCTTGGACCACCAGAAAAAGCACCCAGATTTGGATGGACAGGTGGTGCTTCCCCCACGGCCTGGCAGGAGGGAGGTGAGGAGACCTGGAGGTGCCTCTGCCTTCCTGCAGGGACTGAACACTTCCCCTGGGGAATGTTGGGCTGCCTCAGCTCCTGGTCAGCTCCAGAACCTCCTGCCTGGCTGGTGGCTGGCACTGCAGCACAGGGACACGTGTGCAGGGATGGGGACAGCTGTGACAGTGGGTTTGGAGCAGTCCCTGCTGATGGAGCAGCTCCTGGCCCAGCTCACCTCCAGCACTGACCTTTAAACTTCTCCCACTTCGGCTGTGCTTAAGTGACTCTGGGTTTAGTGCTGGGGTTGGGCACTGGGCTTTTATCTTCTGCTTCAAGATCCTGCTTCCCTGAAAGGAGACCTTGGCTAAATGTGTGTTCCTGGCTGAGTTGTGGTTGCAGTGCTGTGTTACAGGAGTGTCCTTTGGAAGGTCACCAGCAGCCAGCCTGCCTTCCCCGTCTGCTCCCTCCCGCCACAGGGACCTGGCTCCTTCCCTCTTTCCAGGTCTCTCTCCAGCTTTTTTTAGCCTGTTCCTTGCATAGACAGCAAATGGGAGGTGATAGAACATAGCTTGAAGGGCAGAGGGGGCTGCAGGTGGGTCAGAAAACCTGTGGAGGGGCAGTGCTCTGAGGACTTCCTTAGCTATGGATTTCTTGGTGCCCACCTTAGAAATCCAGCACTGATTTTCAACTCTGCCTTACCCAGCACTGACTTCCTTGGAGGGGGGAGAAATATTTCATTTACAGGGAGGTTGAGCACTGCCCTGTGCTTGGGTGTCACCACAACAGGGGGTTTGTGGGTGCTGTGGGTGGATGGAGGGAGGGGTGGATGGATGGACGGATGGATGGATGGATGGATGGATGGATGGATGGATGGATGTTTCTCCTCAGGGGAACCTGCTGGGCTGGACTTCTGGTTCAGCTGGGAGTGTGGTCAGAACCTCCTTGTGCTTCCTCCCCATTCCAGCTGCTCAGACCTCCAGGTCCTGCCATGAGCACTCCAGAATTCTCCAGGTCCCAGCTGAGACATCAAAGGGCTGGGTGCTCACTGAGCTTTGGGCTGTGTGTTGGCTGAAGTGCCCTGCTCCCCTGGAACCTGACTGTGTCACAAAACATGTTTTTATATAGATATATATGGAGAAATGCTTCTTCCAGGATGGCCAGGGCAGCCCTTTGGTTCAGCAGTGAGTCCTGGCAGGGGGATGGGAAAGGAGAGGCTCTACACAGAATCCCAATTGCAGTGCCTTGGGCTTTGAAATGATGACAGAAAATTTTCCTGCTCACATTTGTTCTCATTTAGCTACAGCTTGTTCACCAGGATGTTTTTCAAGGAGGGTCTGGTCAGTGCTGGCAGAGGAAAGTCTCCAATTTCCCAAGCATGCTTATCACTTTGTCCTTGACAACGATGGGAACTTGCAGCACTTTTTTTTCGTGGAGAGGCAAATGTGAGCAGTCCTGCCCTTGCAGGCAGCATTGTCCTGCTCTTCCTGTGTGCTGAATCACTCAGGACAGATAAAGTTTCCCCAAAATATTGTTGGCTTTGCAGATGTCAGACCTGGGAAAGTCGGGTGGAAGGGGGAGGAGAGTGAATATCTGAACTGCAAACTGAACAAACCTTTTAGCTCAAATAAAATGTCTCCCATCCCTTGGGAAAATGTGTTTTGGGGTAGGATGGACAATACTGAGTTTAATAATATTGGTGAACAATAATTTTAAATATTGCAAACGACTTTAGAAATGTGGAGGGTTTGTGTCTGGAATAGACCAGTGTTGGTGGGGTGGATGGGTCAGATGCAGAGGGTAAAACACGGGAGGGGTTGATGTTTGCCCTCTGCCCTCCCTCAGGGGGATTCAGGGGTGGTTTGGGCTGCAGGACAGGAATCAGGAGCTCATGTTTTAGGAAAGCTGTACATTTTCAAAGTGCAGGATTTTTTAGGTGCTGGTATCATTTTACATAGGGATTCACTGGAGATGACAGAGTGTTTGTAGAGCAGATGGAAACACGCACTGCAAGGATGGTGCTTAAATGTCTCAGCTCTCCAGGAGAGCAAAACCTCCGTGCTCCATGTGCCTTGGACATTTCCTTTGTGCTGCAGAACTTTGATAATTTTATGTGGCTTTTGTTATCTCTGTGTACCATCAGAATGGTTTTATCTGTATTTGATACAGTGCTTGTTCCTTGATAAGACTGAGAACATAAACACCCTCCATAATGAACATCTGGGACCTGAGGGAACAGCTGGAGCTGTGTCAGGAGAGGATTAGGTTGGATTTCAGGGAAAGGTTTTTCCCCCAGAGGTCCTGGGCACTGCCCAGGCTCCCCAGGGAATGGGCACAGCCCTCAGGCTGCCAGAGCTCCAGGGGTGTTTGGACAGGGTGGGATTGCTGGGGGGTCTGGGCAGGGCCAGGAGCTGCACTGGGTGATCCTGGGGGTCCCTTCCAGCTCAGGAGTTTCTGTGATCTGCTCTGGGAAGGTGAATGGTGGAGAAAACCATTCCCATTCAATTCCTGGTGTCACAGGGATGAGAGCAGGGAAGCTGCAAGAACTAATGTCACACATTGGCACTGCTCTTGTAAGGACAAGGGCTCCTTGTGTCACAGGGAAGTTTGTCACAAGGAGTGCCCTCTCTCTTCACTGTCACCCCCCTTTCCCTTGTAGAGACATTTGGGAAATCTTCTGTTTGAAGGAATACTGTCAAAAGAATAAAGGCTTAATAGTAAAGGCCATGTCCTGTTGATGGAGTTGTGTTCTTTAAATGTTCTTTTACCCTCTGCCACCATCCATTCAGGGGTATGATCCATACATTTGGGCAGGATATCACTTTGTCTGCTGTGTGCTCTGACTTCTGCTTTTGTTGCTTCAGGGCCATTGAAGCGAGGGTTCCCCCAGGGCAGAGCTGCAGTCAGAGCTGCAGTCAGAGCTGCAGTGCCAGCAGGGCACGGCCACTGTCACCAAGCCCGGCTCAGAGGCAGGCAGGACTTACAGAGACAGGGATCAAGAGTGGGGAGAGTGCTGGAGGTGGAAGCAGAGCAAGAGGCTGTGCAGCAGCACTCAGGGCTTGGTTGCTGTCCTCTCCTGATTTCTCATGCACAAAGGAAGCCTCTCCTACCTGCGGGGCTGAGGGCAGCCAGACACGGTGTGTGCAGGCACCAGAAGCACTGGCTGTGTGTTCCAGGGAAATTAGAGCGTAACAGGCAGTGAGAGGGAAATTTAGTGCCTGAATGTGGCTTTTAATTTTGAGCCATCCCATCAACCACTCTCAGTGTAAGCCTTGTACCAGCTCTGCTTTCCATGACAAAAT
The DNA here is from genome assembly GCA_013399945.1 of Ploceus nigricollis. Classification (NCBI taxonomy): domain Eukaryota; kingdom Metazoa; phylum Chordata; class Aves; order Passeriformes; family Ploceidae; genus Ploceus; species Ploceus nigricollis. The sequence goes on from VXBC01012148.1 coordinate 51,861, forward strand.
TAAAGCCATCAGTTACAGGAGGCTGAGGGTGGCTTGGCTTCAAGTTTTCCTTTCTCCTCTCTTAAAATTTGATGTAGGGGAAACTTTGCCCACTTTTCTTTTCCCAGAGGATCTTCTGGGCTGCAGGGAGAGCTGCCAGACCCACAGCTCTAGGAGGGAACCAAGGCAGGACTTTGTGACCTCAGTGGTGGCGTGGTCAGGACTGCACTGAGTGCTCCCAGAAGCCTTTATGAAGATGGTGGATGTGGTTTAGTGAGGATGTTGTGACCAAGTGTTGAGATGCTGTTCCAGGGACTGAAATTCCAGATTTCCTATAGCATAGGCACTAATTCCCTCCCTTTGGCTCAGTGAGGGAATTCACCTCAGCTCTGTGGCTGCCATCATCCTGTACTCCCTGACCTCCCAGACTGATGCTGCTGTTTCAGGCTGTATTTTTTCCTCCACTTCAGGCTGTACTTTCTCCTCCACTCTTGCAGTGGAGCACTGCACTGAATCTNGCCAGCAGGGCACGGCCACTGTCACCAAGCCCGGCTCAGAGGCAGGCAGGACTTACAGAGACAGGGATCAAGAGTGGGGAGAGTGCTGGAGGTGGAAGCAGAGCAAGAGGCTGTGCAGCAGCACTCAGGGCTTGGTTGCTGTCCTCTCCTGATTTCTCATGCACAAAGGAAGCCTCTCCTACCTGCGGGGCTGAGGGCAGCCAGACACGGTGTGTGCAGGCACCAGAAGCACTGGCTGTGTGTTCCAGGGAAATTAGAGCGTAACAGGCAGTGAGAGGGAAATTTAGTGCCTGAATGTGGCTTTTAATTTTGAGCCATCCCATCAACCACTCTCAGTGTAAGCCTTGTACCAGCTCTGCTTTCCATGACAAAATTAAAGCCATCAGTTACAGGAGGCTGAGGGTGGCTTGGCTTCAAGTTTTCCTTTCTCCTCTCTTAAAATTTGATGTAGGGGAAACTTTGCCCACTTTTCTTTTCCCAGAGGATCTTCTGGGCTGCAGGGAGAGCTGCCAGACCCACAGCTCTAGGAGGGAACCAAGGCAGGACTTTGTGACCTCAGTGGTGGCGTGGTCAGGACTGCACTGAGTGCTCCCAGAAGCCTTTATGAAGATGGTGGATGTGGTTTAGTGAGGATGTTGTGACCAAGTGTTGAGATGCTGTTCCAGGGACTGAAATTCCAGATTTCCTATAGCATAGGCACTAATTCCCTCCCTTTGGCTCAGTGAGGGAATTCACCTCAGCTGCCATTGTCCTGTACTCCCTGACCTCCCAGACTGATGCTGCTGTTTCAGGCTGTATTTTTTCCTCCACTTCAGGCTGTACTTTCTCCTCCACTCTTGCAGTGGAGCACTGCACTGAATCTGAAGTCTCTGGTGTGGTACCTCCCAGGATCTGCACCTTTCAGTGATGTGAGCACTGGTCTGTCCCACTGGGGGATGCAGCTGCTTCCATTCTGGAGCTTTCAGCAGGAGGGTGGCTGAGCTGGGGTGCTGAGGGCTCAGATTTAATGTTCCCGTTCCTCTTTCCCCAGAGATCATCGACGACCTCACGAACCTGGTGGAGAACACGGACGACCGGCTGCGCAGCCAGACGCGGCACGTGAAGGTGGTGGAGAAGAAATCGACGTCCTGCGGTAGGAAACGGCTGCAGCACAAATCCCTCAGTTCCCGGGGTGCCTTGGGAAGGCTGAGCTAGAGCAGAGGCTGGGCAGAGTTCCAGAATAAAGCAGGGATTTATTCAAAGGATCTCCTCCATGGATCCACCTTGGGNATTCCTCACTGACGATGTGCAGTTATTAACTGTTGCTAATTGCTGTGCAATGCGCTCCCCCCCGAGGACAGCTTCTTTCAAAGGCACAAACCCCAGCACTCCAAACATCTCCAGCAGGTCTGACTGGCTGTGCTGAAGTGCTGGTGCAGTTAATTTCCTTGAGCCATTTGACTCCAGCATTGCACAATGTCCTGATTGTATGAAATGGTTTGAAATTAGAGCGGTGCATGTTAATTAGCTTTACACAAACTTGCTACCAGCTCTCACAAAGCTGGCACAGCGGGGAGCGAGGCTGCAGGGGCATTCCTGGGGGTGTCCTGCAGGAATGAGCTCTTAACCCAGCAGCACTCAGAGCCTGCCAGGCATGAAATCCTTCCTGGTGACTCCTGCAGTGATGTGCAAGCTGCTAAAGCTAAGCTGGCCTCCCTCTGCAGAGAGCCAAGCACGGGTGATAGTCACAGGCAGGTCTGGATGAGAAGCTGAGGGTTGGGAGCTCTGCAGGAGAGGAGGCTGTGGATAGTGGCAGACATTGTCTTTATGTGGGGAGAGTGACTGACTGAGGGATGGAGTCCCTGGGGAGGTGGTGGCAGTTCAGTTCTGGAAGCAGCATGGCTGGTTCTGGTGTCTGTGGTTTTTATAGTGCTGGAAGACTCACAGTGCTCTACAGGACTTTGACTTACAGTCAGAAGTTGTTGGGATTTGGTTTATGTCGTTCAGTACAGAGAAAGCCAAGGGCTGATGTGGTCACAACCTGGTTGTGGCTGGTGGGAGATTTCATTCTGTGGAGTGAGGCTCTGGCTGCAGGAGCTCCCCAGCTTAGACTGGCCATGAAGCATCTTTCCAGCACTGACAATTCCAGGATTTATGTGGTTCTCCATCAGTGATAACGTTTTGCAAGCTTGGTTGATGGAGGTTGATGAAAACCTGCGGCTTCTTCTGGAGGTTAAAGTTGACTTGTCAGAGTCATTTGTCTCTGAGTTCTCCCATACCAACTGCAGATGGAATTAAAGGCGTGACTGCAGAGTTCATGACTGACTCTTTTATTTTAGATCTTGAATGTTGATGCAAGATGGATTTAATTTAAAACTAAGTGCACTTGAATGATGCTGAGTACCCCTGTGTGCCTTTGGAGTCTCCCCTTAATTCCTGTGGCTTCGTTTTCCTCACGAGTCCGGGGCAGCTCAGCTTGATACGGGGGGCGGGCAGGGAATCAGTCCCGAGGGGTCCAGGAGGGATTTCTCCCCATTTTAGGTTCCTCGTGCAAGTGCAGCCCCAGACATGTTGCATGATGATAAGGCTGTCACTTTAACTCAGTAAGCCCATCCTGGCTGCCTGGGGAATTGCAGAGGAGGAGGAGGAGGATGGGAGAAGCGAAGGCTGGGAGGATCCTGGCCTGGATTCCTTGGGGGTGACCTCTCTCACCCTTTGCACATTGAAAAACATTTGGCTTTGGTGAGAAGTGCTGCCTCTGGTGCCTGTTCCCTCTGCTCCCATAGGTCTTCCTGTGTTTGCATAACAATTTGGGCATAAGTAAACACCATATTGCCTCAGATGGCTGCTTCCCCCTGCCCAGGCGTGAGCTTCGGAGCAACAATGCTGAGGACACAGGCTTTAATGGCATTCCTCCCATCCCCTTCCCACCCTTATCCCTGGCACTGGGATGAACTGGTGCATTGGGATGAGAAATACCCTCCCTGTACATATGATTATCCCTGGAATGAGGCCAAGCAGCAGGAAAACTGGCACCTGCCAGGGGACCCTGTCAGAGTGCCTATTTATTATTTAAATTGATCAAATCTTCAGGAACTCTTTGGGTTTGGTGTCTTACTTTGGATTTAAAGCAGGGTGAGGTGCTCAGCCCTCCCCCTTGCTCACCCTGTCCTTACTCAGTCTCCACTCTGTTCCAGCATGTGCCTGGTAATGTGTTTTCCCCTCCTTTTTGAAGTCGTGATGTCTTTTTATTTTCCTGATGAGTGCCTGTGCTGGAGCCACGGGCTGTGGCTACAAGCAGAGCACACTGGCTGCAATAATGGAATAATCCCTGTTTTACAAGCAGGAATGTAATCCATTAATGGGTGTGTCTTTGTTAGCAGCCAGTATAATCATGAAATCAAAGTATTGCTGGTGAAGCCCAACTTTAATCAATATTTCAACATCTCCCTCTCATGCAAGCCTCGTTTCCAGCTGTGGGGGCTGTTCCCGGTGCCCGCTGCCCTTTGGGCTGTGCCCTTGGCATTACCTGCCCGGCCCAGGAGCTGCCTCTGCCCCTGCTCAGCCTGGCACAGCCCCTCAGCTTGTCCTGGGTGGGTTGTTCCATTCTGTGAACAATCTGAGCTGATTTTCAGGGGGGAGAGGCTGGCTGTCCCAGAGCTGTTGACAGCGCCAGCCCTCGCCGTGCCCAGGGAAGGCTGTCCTGTCTCCCCGGTGGCCTCGGGCAGCCCCACTCTGGTGGCACTGGCAACTCCCAGGGATTGCAGCGGAAGGATAACCACGGGATGGACTCCAGCCTGCTGCATTTATGAAATGATTGTTGAAAATCATCAGTCATCCATCCGCAGGCAAATGTTTGCACGCTGCCTGGCATTGTTTTGTCCCTTCCCAGGGAGTGCTGGGCGTTGGGAGGGCTGGTGGGACGTATAAGTTTCTTAGATTTCAGAAATTTGCATTGAGCTTTCACCAGAGTGCTCACACAGATCATCAGTCAAGTGTCAGGCTGCCTGTACCAGCTCTGCTCCAGGAGTGGCTGCATGCACAATCCTGACTTTTCAGCCTCACCACTGCCACTCTTGGGTTGGTTTGCCCTCTCTCTCCCAGTCTGGGCACCTTTAGGGCTTTCTGCAGGGTAACACTCACTAACCATTTCCTAATAACTTTTTTTATTAGAAACTTTAACCCTTAGAACGTCCTCTTAAGAACTGCATTTAAAAATTTGCTAATAAATTGAAGTGTAATTAATGTAGAGATGCTGGGGGAAACAGGGGTTTGGTGCTCTTGGGTAACTTTCCCCCCATCCTTGAGCTTTGTAGTGGGATTTTTTGTTTGATTATTTTCCCTAAAGACCACGAGTAGGCAGCTCCCTGCAGAGAGGATGGTTAGGCCAGGCTTTGGCTGTGATAAGGACATCCTCAGGTGTTTGTGTCTGGAGGAGCCAAGGGGATTTTGGTAGCTCAGGCCACAGCTGGAAGCCCTGCTGGCAGATGTGACCTGTGCAGAGCTGGTTACATCTGAGCTGTGCCATGTGTGGAGTCAGAAATGCTCTTCAGGTCCTGCTGAGGAATTAATTCTGGGGAGGGGAGCTGGGCATTGCTGGTTCTACTCCTGGTCCTACCCCAGTCACTCTCTGGTGTTCTCCTGCCAGAACAGCCAGGGAGGAAAGCTGCTTTTGTTTCCTGGGGAAGCAACACAGAAAATCATGACTTTGTCACAGTAAAAACAAGGAAAAAAAAAAAAAGGGGGAGCTTTTATTTCTGATAGATGAGTCTGTGTCCATCCCCTTCCAAGCAGCCTGAGGGCAGCAGACCACGTTCTCCCTGAGTGCATCCCTCTGCCCTTTCAGATAAATGAGAAACAGCCACAGCAAATCATCCCCTCCTGGGGCAGGACCTGTGTCCTGGAGAGCAGCACCCCAGTGCACAGAGCAGCTTTTCCCTGGCCCTGCTTTCCTCCTGTTCCACAAGATGGCAATGCAATCTAATCACCTCCCTCAGCCCCAGGTAAAGGCTCTCAGCTCCCCTTTGCCTTCCTGCTCCTGGAGGGGTGGGGGATGCCAAAGGCAGGGTGTAAACTACATCAAATTAATCTGTACCAGGTGGGTTACTTTTTTTAATCTTACCAAAACACCTGAATTAAAACCAGAGCTTTGCTAAACCCATTAATTGGAGTATTTGGAAGGTTTGGTTTGTTTTAAAACAGGGTAGCTTGGATTATATAAGGTTTCCTCTAGAAAATAATGATTCATGCAGGCTGGGGCCTTTTCCTGCCAGGTTCTGTGATCTCTCTGTTCTAAGTTTTGCTTATTTTTGCCATGGATTTAATTTGTTTTATAAATTATGATGGCAGCTGCTCAGGTTTGTTCCTCTGACGTATCCTGTGTGTTTAGATGAGCAAGTCCCCATCCATTTGTTTTTTGCTCAGTGGAGAGGAGGAGCTGGTTCAGTTGCCATGAAATCAGCCTTTCCTGCAATCTGACTCTTGGAGGAGTTACACTGATATTCCTCCCAGTGCTGCCCTGACAACTGCACTGCTCTGAGTCACCTGTCCAGCCTTCCATGGGATGAGATTTCCTGGCCTGGCAGCTTAGATATTTTCCTGAGATAGGGCCCGTGCTGGTGGCAGTGTCCCCAGCCTGGTGCTCACCCCTGCAGTGCCCTTGTGCCCTCCAGCCAGCTCCTGGCCTTGCTCTGCCTCCTCTTCCTCCTTTTCCTCCTCACACTCACTGTATTCACTTCTCAAATATTTGCTCGTGCTGAGGTCTTGGAATGGATTCAGCTGATGAAAGAGGATGGACCTAAGCAGTCATAAATAGGGTTTTCTTGTAAAAAAAAAGGTGGTTTGGATTTGCTTTATCAGTCCCAGGTGGGAAGCACAGCATGTCAGCTCTGTGTGTGTTGAGCAGGAAAAGATGGGACCTTCTGGGTCAGAGGATCCCTTCAAGATAAATTTCTGAGAACAAGCTTGTTTTTTCCCCCCCATTACTCCTATTGGAAGGCTGAAATGGTCATAAACTTATTTCCAGCCTGGACCTGTCAGGGATACTTCATGATGCCCACGTGCTGCCCTTGTTCTGCTGTCCTGAATAGTTCTTTCCTCTTTTTTATTTTTTCCCTCAAATGTATGTGTCCAAGAGATCACTCAATGTGCTCTCCCAGCTTTTGTTTTGCAGGGCTGAACAAGTGTCTTTACATTTTAATCTCCTAAATTAATCTGTTTTCTGCCAAGTATTTTTTTTACACTTCTTCCTACTTAAACCTTTTGGATGTTTAACCACAGGAACCAAGTGCAGCATCCCTGGAGCCTTCTCACAGCTCTGGGTTTCTGTAAACCCTATACCTGGCTTGTCCAGCAGCTCCAGCCCTTCTCTGGCTGTTGGAAATACTGCAAGTCCAGCATGTTGATGCCTCAGTCATTTTGGTTTTGAGCTGTTTGCTTGGGCCTTTCTCACTCTTGAACATTTTCCACTCAAGTTCATTTTCTTTCCAACTCACAGCAAAAACTATTGTTTATCCTCAGAGCGTGGCTTCCTCTCCCATCCCATGAATTTCAGCCTTCCTCCATTCATCTTCACAGTTACCCATTTTTTCCCTCATCCAGTCCCAGCTTTCCTGTGTGCTGGTGCTGCTTTCCAGCTTTGTGTCAGCAGCAGATTTCATTAGCACACTTACTTCTTGTGCCAAGGTCATTAATAAAAACATCTAATAAGATCAGCCTGCTGACCATTCCTGGAGGAGCTCTGCCAGTGACCTCCATCCATTCTGATCCTTCTTTCAACGCCACTTCCCCTTTCCCCAGCTTCCTGCCCTCCCAGCTCTGCTAATCCCCACTTTTTCATTTCAGGATTTCCCATGTGGGGCTGTATCACTTTGCTGAGGTCTGTGTGGGTAGGATCTGTCTCAGTTGCTTTGTCTAGAAAATTCATTATCTGACCAGCTAACCTGGTTAGCTCTGTGTGATCTGATTTCCCAGTGTTTTCTACCCTCTTTAATTATTTGTTTCATGTTCTAATTAGCCTTGGTTTGCTCTGGAGCCTCCCTCCTGCCCAGGTTGGTCAGACAGGCCTGAGGTTGCTCACAGCTGTTTCTTCCTTACATTTTGTGGGTGGCAGTTGTGTGGGTGCTGCAGTTCCCCTCTGGTTCTGGAGGGATCCCTAATTTTGGGATACATGTCCTGGCTAAGGCTCAGTGTGAAGGGAAGGGCCTGGGTGCATCAGTCCTGCCTTCATTCCTGATTTTAAGGACACCCTGAGAGTGGCATTTCTGGGCCTGGGCTGTGAGACGTAAATCAGGCAGAGGTTGAAGCCTGGAGCAGTGAAATGCCATCCCTCCCCATCAGGAGACAGGGAGAGGGGGAGCAAAAGGCAATTGAGATCTTCTTAATTACATTTGCATATGCAGCTGTTCAAACAGACTGAACTTCATCAGTGCCTGTTCATACCTATCAGGAGATTTAGAGCAGCTGTTGTCAACCCACGTAGTGGGATCCTACAAATCTGGGGGTAAAATAAGCCCCTGGGCACCCTGCTCACCCAAGCTGTCCATCACTGCAAAAGGCCAAGCAATTAATTGGATTTCAATATTGAAAAAACTGAATTGTGTGAAACATCCAAGCATGACTGCTTACAGCTTGGTTTCCAAGGATACATGTTGCAGAATTAAATCATTAATTTATATTTCTGAAAACAGTGATGAAATGTGTTAATTTGTACATTACCAAAGAGGCTCAAACTTGCCTCCTTCTGCCTTTTCTTTCCTAATATGCTCAATGACAAAATAATTGCTCTTCCTGATCTGGAGCTGAAATACAACGGTGTTCAGGCTCGGGGATTTCGTGCCACGTTAAACCCTAAATCAGGGGGGAAATCATCTGGGTTCAACGTTTGTAGTAATTCCTGCAGACTGAAATCCTGCCTTCATCTTTGGCTCCCAAATGCTGAGCCTTTTGCAGCCTCCCTTGGTGGCGTTACCCTGCATCCCCCGAGCCAGAGCTGGGCTGAGCACGCAGTGCCTGGGCAGAGCGAGGGTCCAGCATCTGGAATTCTGCTTCCCAAGCCCCGGGCACTGCAGGGACACAACAATGCACGGAGGATGTGGTCAGGGGGGAAATTAGTCTGCTAGGGACAAGTGGTTATGCTGTCTCTTCAGGGCTTTGTGAGATGCATGGAGGATGCTGATCCCACCAGAATCCGGGGACATAAATCAACAGGGGCTGGGATCTCAAATATTTCTTGTTTTGCAAAAGTGCAGTAGGATTCCTGCCATCGTGCCAGTGGATTGGAGGAGAAGTGTCCTCAGGCACATGGGAAGAGCAGTAAGAAAGCCCTGCCCTTGTGGGGGATTGGTCAGGTCTGAGGCCAGGGGGGCATTTCTGGTGTTGCTTTAGGAAATGTATTGACTTAAGGTGAAAATCAAGATTTTTGTGCAGCCCTGGGGAAGATACCTTCAATGTCACTGTCACCTGGGCTACCTGTCTGCTTGCCCAAGGGCTCTGCACCCTTTGCTCAGTGTCACACACAGGGGATGGCTGCTGGATGTCACACGGGGGTGACAGGGGCTCACTCTGAAGCTGTTGTGCCATCCCTGGAGCTGCTGTTTGCAGTGACTTCCACACCTTCCTGGGGGAAGCAGAGGAGTGACACTGGAATGTCACACCTGTTTGGGAGCCCAGCTGGATGCTGGTGGCAGGAAGGGTGGGGTGGGAAGGGGCTTGTTTCTGCTGCAGGATGGTCAGCCTGTGCCAGTGGCTTTGGTGTGACATTCTAGTGGGTTCTGGGCTCTCTAGGAGTGGGGTTGTGGCTCGTGGGGCAGTGGCTGCATTGAGGCTGTGTTGTACCACAGCCCCAGATGGATTGTGACACACAGTAGCTCCTGTGTAATACTGACCTCCTAAACATGCAAGAAACCTGCAGCAGAACATTGCTCTTTTGGCAAGGGAAACAGTACCACTAGCTCTGTTTCAGTGGAAACTTCATTTTGCAAGCCATGCTTTCTGAACCCCTCTGGTTATTCCATTTATCTGCAAGATGCATTGGGAAAACTTGGAAAACTTGGCTCTGATTTGCAGTAGCCTTTTGAGGGAGGTGCTGCAGGCTTGCACCTCACCCTTGGGTCGTTGTGTGCCTGGTAATTAATTATGTTTGTCACTGTGGCTCCTGGGGCTGAGGGAAGCAGAGGATGGTGCGGGGTGTCCCCAGCCTCTCCTTCCCTCCCCTCCTCTGTAAACATCTTCCCCTCGATGCTTTCTTTTGTCAGAAGCCTGAAAGAATACATTTATTGTAAACTTCTATCTGCTTCCACAGAGGGACAGTTTTATAGGATACAGACAGTGCCTGCTGGGATTTTTATGGCCTATAGTTTTCTCAGCAAATGGTTTTGAGCACAAGTTGGCTGGGCTGGAATGACCTTCTCTTGTTCATTAACTGTCTGTTGAAAAATCTGCGTGTGGTGGTAGTTAGAGAGCCCTGATTGGGGTTATTTTAGGTGGTGCAGGGAGGTCTGGGCCTTTCCTTCCCTCCTCATTATCAAGCAGCAGAGGCTGCCCAGGGCCTGGTTTATTTACCTAATAAACTGCCTCTTTATCGTCTAGGAAATGCTCACATTTTTCAGCCAAGAAATCCTAGTAACAGGCAAACAGAGGTCTAGCAGTCAGGTCTGGGGAAACAACAAAATGAAGGTCAGCTAATATTGCTGTTATTCTCTTTCCTGGTGGCCATGACAGCAGGGGTGGTTTATTTGAAGATCCCAGACTCAGAGTCATTGCTCTCATTGTTGGTCCCCCGAGCATGGGAGGCTGTGCCAACACTTGGGATATTAATGTATTCTGCAGATCAGTGAATGAGGAATTCCTCCGCACTCCTTTCTTTGGAAAAGAAGGGAAAAAAATCCCCTTCTCCCCCCTTCCCCCTTGTCCCCACACTTTGTTTGCCGTGGCTTTGTCCGCGGGGTGTTGCTGGGCATCCCTAATGAGGCTGGCAGGGCTCGGGGATGGGGCCGGCTGTGGGTCCTGCTCAGGGACACAGCCCCAGGTGTGGCAGCTCCCACACAGGCAGGGACACCCCAGCAGGAGAAGGAGAAGGCTCATCTGGGGCACACAGGGCTCCCTGGTTTGCTTCCTCCCAGGAGAAAACCCTGCCCTGTGCCCCCATGCCTCAGCACTCCCTTAGCATTCATCCCAGCTCCCAGCCCACCCCAGGGCTGCAGGGAAGCAATTCCTGCTCCCGGGGACCGCCAGGGAAGAGCTGGGATCTGTGTGGGAGGAACATGGGGCAGCTCGGCCCTGACAGGGGCAGCAGTGCCTGGGAGAGGGGCCTTGGTGGGATGGCTGTGCCGAGGCTTCGGGGGGAATAAAAGCTGGGCTCCTGAGGAGACAACTCTCCAGCAATAATGCCAGGGAGCAGGGAAAGGCATCTGGGCAGGTTTTTTTATATATTCCCGTTCCGTAGCAGGAATTGTACTTAGATATTTTTTAATATATTCTTTGATCCCTCATGGAAATGTTAATGAGACGAAAACGCCTAAAGAGCTCTCCAGACACTGCCCTGCTTTGGAGAAGGGTGGACTGAAAGCCAGCCCCTCCGAGCGCTCCTGACACACAAGCAGCCCCTTTGTTCCCTCCTTTCTGTCCCAGAGACACGTCTGGGACCGCAGGGAGAGGAGAGGAGGCTGAAGAGGCCGGGGCGAGGCTGGGATTCCCATTGAGAGCAGGAAAATCCCGGAGCAGCCATTGAGGCCGGGCCGCCGGGGCCTTTGAAGTGCGGGCACAGCTCCCCCGTGGCACCGCCGTGGGCTGCCGTTCCCCTGGCCTCATTAGCCACTGCAAATTAGCCACTGCAAATTAGCCACTGCCAGGCTCTGCCCCACGGGCTGGGCTCGGGGATCCACGCATGGGCCTGGGCTGGAGGGGACACACACAGGGACATGCACAGGGACATGCACAGGGACACAGCTCCTGTGCCATGGTGCCAGCACAGGGACACGCACAGGGACATGGCTCCTGTGCCATGGTGCCAGCACAGGGACACAGCTCCTGTGCCATGGTGCCAGCACAGGGACATGGTTTCTGTGCCACAGTGCCAGCTGCAAGGACATGGCTCCTGTGCCATGGTGCCAGCACGGGGACACNGTGGCACTGCCACAGGGCATTGATGGAGTGGGGGTGGCACTGCCACAGGGCACTGCTGGTGTGGGGCTGGCTGAACTGCAGAGCTGTGCCTGTAACTCAGATGTTACATTTGCCCTGTGAAGTGGGAGCTGCTTTCCTTTGCCCTTCCCTGTGCCCCAGCAGGGGCAGGGGCATTGTTGGGCAGAGGAAATTGCAGTTTCACTGGTGTTCACCCCTTGGCTGCTTGTTTCTGGTTCCCTCTGAGAGAAGACAAGTGGTTTACACAGCACAATGTGTGTCATGAGGGGTAGATTTTGGACATCATGGGCATATTTGCAAAACTGTCCCAAATCTACCAAATTCAAGGAGTTTGGAAAGTAGAACCTGTCCAGAAGGGAAGGTATTCCTGGCTTTAATGCTTCTCCCTGGGCTTGGAGATTTTATTTAGCTCTGAGGTTTTGCAAGGCTGGATGTGTTGGTTCTACTGCAGTGTTTGTAAAGTCTAGGGGATCCCAGCAGACAATGTTTTGTGTTTAGCTCTAGAGCATTAGCAAGGTGACAGTGCTGCTAAAAAGCTTTGGAAAAGCACCTTATTGGAGCCAAAGTGACTCATTCCTGCTAGAAAAGCAGCAAATGTTTTTCTGGCATTTAAGTAAAATGCAAAAATATTCATTTCCCACCTTGATATTGAATTAAAGACTCCAAAGTGAGGGGAAAAAGCCCCGTGTTTAGGCCTTCTAGAAAAACAGCAGCAGTGCCAAATGATTCATGCTGGGTATTTTACAACATGGGGCAAGGCAGTGCCATAAACAGGAACATTCCCAGTTTCCTGAGATGAGATGATGGGATTTCTTCCTGTGAATTGTGCATTCTGTTTTCAGACCTAGGAACACTCCATTTGGCAGGGTGTGTTTGGACAGGACACTCAGATCCCGTGGGAATTGGGTAGGGTTTGTAGCTGATCCCCAGTTCTTGTCAGACCTGCGGGTCTGGATGGGGGGTGTGGGGAGAAGTGGCTCTCCAGAATTCTCACTGCACCTCAGCCCTTTGCTGGAATTAGAATTCCTTCATTTCTGCACCTTCCCCAGTGTCACTGCTTCTGCTTTACTGGTTTTTGTGGTAATCACAGCATTATTAACATTTCCTTGGTTGCTTTGCCATGTCCTCTGAGCCACTTCCCTCGTTAAGTGGTTTCATTGTTTGCCATCACCTTTGGTATTTGGGAGCTGCTGTTTGCTCTGGTTCTGGATGCAGCTGTGCCCATGAATGCAGGATAAGCTCAGTCCTCCCCTGAGCTCCTCTGTTCTTTTTGGAGCATTCACAGCAGCTTTGTGTGTGAGTTTTAGTGGTTAACAGAGAAACTATTTTGGACAGGAGTATCTGGGGCTTGGATCAGCCAGCCCTGCCCATGATGAAAAGCTGCTCCTGTGCCAGGATGCTCCTCTGGGACCTCTCTGCCACTGGATTTGCTCAGCCCAGAGGGTGTCCAAGGAGCTGCTGTGCTGGTGTCCCTGCAGCAGAGCAGGCTGAAGGGCTTCAGATTCTGTTTGAAATCAGGAGCTGCTGCATGGAGGCTCCCTGAGCAGACAGGGAGAGCTGAGCTCAGCAGCTGCCCAAAATCCTGGGTGGGAGGCCCTGGCACAGCTGTGGCTGCCCCTGGATCCCTGGCAGTGCCCCAGGCCAGGCTGGACAGGGCTGGGAGCAGCCTGGGACAGTGGGAGGCGTCCCTGCCATGGCAGGGGTGGGAATGAGCTCTAAGGTCCCTTCCAACCCAAACCACTCTATGATTCCAGGATCACAGAATCACAGAATAACGAGGTTGGAAGAGACCTCTAAGATCATCAATTCCAACCTATGCCCCAACACCTCAACTAGACTGTAGCACCAAGTGCCATGTCCAGTCTTTTTTAAACACATCCAGAGATGGTGATTCTACCACCTCCCTGGGAAGACAATTCCAGTGCTTTATTATTCTTTCAGTGAAAATTTTTTTCCTGATATCCAACCTGTGCCTTCCCTGACGTAGCTTGAGACTGTGTCCCCTTGTTCTGACACAGATGCCCAGCCTTGCTCCCCTTACACAATCCATGCTGCATTTTGGCTGCCACAGGAACACTGGAGATCATCTTCCCAGGAAGGAAGAGCAGCACTGCCTCCCCTCTGCTGCTGTGTGAGTGAAGATCCAAGTGGTGCTGGTGGCTTTTTGGTGGCCATCTTTTGTCCTGCCAATTGTGGCAGGAAGGACACGGTTAAGTCATCAGAGGGCTTGGAACTGGGGAGTATTTAGGTGTTAAATGGCCTGGAGGTTGAGGTGGCAGCTCCCAGAAGGGAATGGGGTCTGTAGGTGGGCACTCAGGTATTTTTATGGGATGTGACTGAGTGAGATTTACAGCGGACAAGTTCCAGTCGTCTGCTTCCTGCTTGCTTTGGCACAGACACAGAGCCCAGCTTGAGCTGAGCCTGGCTCTGGCTGGGCCCTGCTCAGTGCTGCCTGTGCTGTGGGCTGGCTCACCTGAGACCCCCACACTGTGGGGGGACCCCATCTCCTTTTCACACCTTCATTCAGCATTAGTCAAGAAAGAAACAGGCATCAGGGAGGCAGGGAATGTGTTATTTCTGCTCTTGGGGCTTCAGAGAATCACAGAAGGGTTTGGATTGGAAAAGGGACCTCAAAGCCCATCCAGTGCCCCCCCTGCCATGGCAGGGACACCTCTCACTGTCCCAGGCTGCTCCCAGCCCCAGTGTCCAGCCTGGCCTTGGGCACTGCCAGGGATCCAGGGGCAGCCACAGCTGCTCTGGGCACCCTGTGCCAGGGCTGCCCACCCTCACAGGGGACAATTTGTTCCTAATTTCCCATCTAACCCTAGCCTCCTTCAGCTTCAGGCCATTCCCCCACCCTGTCCCTCCATCCCTTGTCCCTAGCCCCTCCCCAGCTCTCTTGGAGCCCCTTTGGGCACTGGAAGGAGCTCTAGGGTCTCCCTGGAGCCTTCTCCAGGCTGAATAACCTCAGCTCTCTCAGCAGGAGTACTGAGCCTTGTGCTTTCCTCTCCAGAGCTGTCCCACCATGCTGCTCCCAGGCAGGTGAGCCCTTCTGTCAGGCTGCTCATGGGTTTGTGCAGTTTGTCCTTTTAGTACCAGGGGTGAAACCATCCCTGGTGGTGGAGTTTCTTTTGATGGAACCAGACTGCACTTCAGGAGCCCTGAGCTGTCTAACTTCTTGCATAAGAGACTTTCTTTGAGAAGTATTTTTAAGGACATCTCTGATAAAAATACCACAGGTAGGAGGGAGAGCTCTCGGCACACTCACCTTCTCTAGTGTGATGGGGTTACGCCCTTGACTTTATATAGATCCAGAAAAGGGGGGATTTGTAATTCTTTAGATAATGGAGGGCTGCTGAATAATGCTGTACAGACTCCTGTTAAACTTGGAGCCTTTTGTTACACTAAGTGTTACAAAGCCCTGTCTGGAACAGCCTCTCCCAGAACCTGTCGCTCCTCACGGTGTCATGAGCTGGCAAAAAGTCAGGATTGCTGCCAGTTCTGCCAGTGCTGCAGGCAGTTCATGCCCACCCTCAGTGCCCGTGCTCTGCCAGGCCATGGTGAGTGCAGAGAGGGGCATCACCCACCTCCCACGGGGCAGCCAGACCTCGCTGGGCTCTCAGAGCCCCAGGAGCACAGAGCTCTCCTGCCACAGCGGGGTTATTCCCCCCTGTTTGGGTGGCAGGAGCTGCTCTGCTGTGCTGGGTTTGTTCAGTGCTCAGGGATTTGTTCAGTCCCAGGTGCCCATGGGGGCTCTGCTGTGCTGTGCTGGGTTTGTTCAGTGCTCAGGGATTTGTTCAGTCCCAGGTGCCCATGGGGGCTCTGCTGTGCTGTGCTGGGTTTGTTCAGTGCTCAGGGCAGGTCACTGCTGCTCTCCCATGGGGGCTCTGCTCACCTCTCTGGGTGATGCTGCTGGTCCCAGTCTCGCTCCAAAGCCGCTGGTGATTTTCTGAAGAGTTGTTGTAGCATGAACTGCTGTCTTGCTAAACGCTGCTGCAACTTCTTCCCCTGTAAAATTTTAAACATAATCTTCCTTTTTGGTGGGGGGGAAGAGCTAAATGGAAGTTCATTGGGAAATGAATATTTAATGCTGCCAGGGAAGGTTCCTGATTGCGGTGGATCCTGGAGCTGGTAATGAATGTGCACTATCAGGGCCGGGGGATTTGGGGTGTGAATTTCCCAGGGTCTAATCATCTCATAAAGCTGCTGAGTGTGACTCCTTCCCCAGTAATCTACTTAACTCAGTCATTTACCCCTCCTCTTGCCTTGCCAGGAGAATGAAGCTCCCAGGTTGTTTGCATGACAAGTAGCCCGGGATTGTCTGGGCTCTGAGGAAGATGCTGGGAGTTAATTGGAGCAGCTGGAGCTGGTGGTTTCCCATGTTCACTGGCAGGCTGGCTGAGGAGCAGAGCTTTTATGGGCAGCTCTATTCCAGGCTGCACCATGTGTTTTGATAGCTAAAATACTTAAAAAAAAAAAAAAGTGGTTTGCCTTCCAAAGGATGTTTTTCTCCACTAAAACTAATCTCGAGGGAAAATGATGTTTGGTAGCTCTAGAATTATTGGATTTGCAGATAGAAACTGCTGTGTTAATGGCAGCTACTGACTGATGACCAAAGCAGCTAACTGGGAGATGTTCTTGGCAGCTGGTCCTGCTAAAAACCTCCCCTCAAAGCCATGAAAACCACAGTGAACAATATCAAAATAACAAAAAAAAAAAAAA
>VXBC01012148.1:68339-95893 GCA_013399945.1 Ploceus nigricollis
AAAAAAAAGCTGCTAGTAAGCAGAAACTAATCACTGCATCCACCTCTTCATTATAAAATTAAGGATGCTCTATTAGAAGGGTTGCCTTTTAAATTTTATTAGGATTCCCTCCCACCAAACCTTGATTGTGCTAAAAATAAAAGGATAAGCATCCCTTCATCTCTGTTTTTAATTTGCCTACTCCTAAAGCCAAACACTGAGTAAAATTCCTGCTTGGAGATGGGCTCTGTGATACGTGGTCAGCCTGTGCTGGCTTGGATGGGAGCAGAGGCAGAAAGAGAGGCTGAAGCACTGGATAAACTGTACAGGTTTTATTGAAATTACTGTCATGTTCTGTGGCTTGCTTGAAATGAAACCCTGCCAGGCATCTCCCTGCAGTCCCCGTGGTTTGCACCTAATATGCATTTCATTAAGCACTTGCAGATGACTTTATTCCTGCTGTAATGCTGCGTGTGCAGCGTGGAGCTTTTGAAGTGATCGAGGCAGGAGTTGATGAAACCTTAGAAAAAATTCTTTCAGCATGACTTGAGAGTCATTCAGGCCCAGCCCTGGTGGGGTGACACCAGGCAGCAGTCGTGGTGTCACTTGTCCCCTCAGTGGCTCAGGGGTGGGGTCGCCTTGGAGAGCTGCTCATGGAGTCTCTTGTGAGTGTCTCAGCCCCTGTTCTGGTCTCCAGCTGCCACAAACGTGGGTGCAGATGTTGGGGTTCAGCTCCATCTCCTTAAAATTGAGCTGCTTTGATTTTCCTGTTTTCCTGCCTGTTCTGGATTTCACAAATCACAGAACCACAGACTGGTTTGGGCTGGAAGGAACCTTGAAGATCTTCCTGTTCCACTCCTGCCATGGGCAGGGACACCTTCCACCATCCCAGGGTGCTCCAAGCCCTGGCCTTGGACACCTCCAGGGATCCAGGGTGTCAGTTGCTCTGCCCCTGTGCTGGACAGGTCAGAGCCCTGTTGGAACAGCCCCATCCACTGCTGGCCACTGTCCTCGGGCTCCTGGGAAGCAGCCTTGGAGCAGAGGTGGACAGCCCACGCCGAGTGCTCCACCTGGGGGGTTCTCCAGTGCTCTGCACAGATCCCACAGGGCTTTGCCTCCTGTTCCCAGTGGGAATGGCTGCATCCAGGTGGAGTCCATCTGAGCACAGCTGGAGCTGCTTGGGCTGCAGGGTCCTGGGTACAGGACCAGGGAGAGCCCGGGCAGCCAAGGGGCCTCTCCCTGCTGCCCCACGCCTGGGTGAGCCCAGCTTTTGTTAGCACAGCACCAACGTGATCCGTGGTTTTTGTGAGGAAAGATGAACGTGAAAAACCATTTATGTAAACTCTGTGTGAGCTGGGAGAAAATCAGAATGAAATCCATGTTGCAATTCCAAAAGCGCATGGAAAGGCATATTTGTTTTGTGACTCAGAAAGACGTAGTTGGCTTAGGAGTGTAATTTTAGCAGAATTGTATCACTTGGTTTGAGTTAATGCTTTGCAGACAGCAGAGTCCTCAAAACAATGTAAAATCTGGGGGATAAATGGGGATCTTCCCAATCAGAGCCCACGTGGAGTCGGTGGGAAGCTTTCCTAGGCAGCATTTTCTCTGCACTGCAGATCCCCTTCCTTTGGAGCCTGTCCTCAGGTCTGGGATGGGAAACGGGGACTGGCAGAGCTGGCAGGAGCAGAACCCTCCCAAAGCTGTGGCTGATCCGTGGCATCCACGGAGCCTCCCGGGAGCAGGGCAGGGGCTGGAGGTCAGCTCAGGCCAGTTCCATGTCCGTGGTGCACCCAGCCCTGGGGCAGGGAGCTGGGGGAGGCCGGGGTTCCAGCAGGCTGCCGGATTCCCCAGGGACCCCCAGGAACTCTCCTGCTCCTCATCCCCCGCCTCCTGCTGGCCACGCTCCCCGCTCCCGTGCCGGGCATTGTGGGGGGCTGCGTGCTGGGCTAAACATTCCCTTTCTTCTGTCAGCCCAGGGACTGCCACTTCCTTAATTGCGGATTCTTTTAGTTAATTGGGAGTGTTTGGAAACGCCTTGCACCTCAGCAGGGTTCAGTCCTGCGGGGTGCCAAGGGCTTTGTTCCCCGGCCAGCAAAGCACTTCAGCCTGGCTCTGAGAACACTTTACAGCCTGGAATAAGCTCATTGATTTCGGGCACTGAAGGGCTGTGC
This sequence comes from Ploceus nigricollis, assembly GCA_013399945.1. Lineage (NCBI taxonomy): Eukaryota > Metazoa > Chordata > Aves > Passeriformes > Ploceidae > Ploceus > Ploceus nigricollis. The sequence goes on from VXBC01012148.1 coordinate 70,490, forward strand.
CAATACCAAATTTCTTCCAATGATCCCGGCTCAAATAGTAACATCCAGGAAAGTGTTCCTTGAATCTTAATGCTACCTTAAATAGCTAGGCTCAGGCTCCACAGCCAGGGAAACAAAGACTGAATCCAGTGTTTTGGGGGAGGTTCTTCTGGGAATAGAGGAAAAGTCATGGTTAAAGGTGATTTTCCCTCTCTCCCCCCTTATTTTCCCTTCTGTTCTGTAGTAGCAGGGGTTTGCTTTAACTGTGGTCATCTTCAGTGAGCTTTTAATAAATGGAGAGGAAACTGGAAGAGTTTGGAAAAGTATGGGATAAGCAAACACTCCAGAGGGACTTGTAGTGGCAACATGATTAATAAGGGACAGTGCTGGTAATTCTATCAAAACAGAGCTATTGCAAAAGCATATGGAGCATCCTGGGTTTGGGCAGGAGCAGGATTCAGACAAATGATCCAGGGAGATTTGTGTGCCTCCTTGCTGGGAGGGTTTCTGCTCCCCCTAGAAGTGTGAGGGGAAAAGCTCTGTAGATTTAACTGTAGGATTAGACTCCAGGAAAAAAAATTAATTAGTAAATCAGGCAGCTTATGGCTCCCAAGTATTTTTGTGCTGGTTGTTTGATAACAGGCTCCAAACCTGACACAGATTTTTCTTCCTTAACTTTATATATTTATCTTTTTTCTCTGTCAAACCCCACACATATCTGGGAATAGCCTTAAGGAGCTGCAAAGGGGAAATGTTCTCCAAAAGGAAAATATGATGCAAAATATACAATCCTAGAGTGGTTTGGGTTGGGAAGGACCTTGAAGCCCATCCAGTGCCACCCCTGCCATGGGCAGGGACACCTTGCACTGTCCCACAGCCCTGGCCAGCCTGGCCTTGGGCACTGCCAGGGATGGGACATCAGCAGCTCCACCAGGGAAGGTTTCCAAACCACCCTGCTCTGTGCAGGCTCTGCCAGTGCTCTCCTGGTCTGTGCAACAGAGCTCCCCACTGGGAGTGCGGGCACAGAGCTGTGACACGGTGACACGGCAGTGACACAGGACACGGCAGTGACACGGCAGTGACACAGGACACGGCAGTGGCATAGCAGTGACACAGTGACACAGTGACATGACAGTGACACAGTGACACGGCAGTGTCAGAGCAGTGACATGGCAGTGACATAGCAGTGACACAGTGACACAGTGACATGACAGTGACACAGTGACACGGCAGTGTCAGAGCAGTGACATGGCAGTGACATAGCAGTGACACAGTGACACAGTGACATGACAGTGACACAGTGACACGGCAGTGTCAGAGCAGTGACATNCAGTGACACAGGCCACAGGACACGGCAGTGACACAGTGACACAGCAGTGACAGAGGACATGGCAATGACACAGCAGTGACACAGTGACACGGCAGTGTCACCAGCCCAGCCCTGCTCCTGTCACCCTGCCCAGGGCCCGAGCACGTTGCTCTCAGAGCAGTAATCCCCTTCTTTCCTTTGAAGGCATTTCCTGTGCAGCTGCTGGGGCAGCTCGGAGCTCTCATGTGGGGAGGCAAACGCGGGAACTGCAGCTAGGAGCTTCCAGACTGCTCAGGTTTTAGGAGAGTACAGAGATGAAATGATACTGTGGTCTCTTTTTCTTTTCTTTTTTTTTTTTGACACAAAATGAGAGGGGACCTCTTGCTCTGCACGTGCATAAATTGTACAGGTTTGGCTCTGCTCGAGGCTGAAATCAAAAAATAAAAGAAAACCAAATAGTCATCCTGACACATGAGACAATGCAGTCGTCCAAAACCAAAATAGTTCTGTATAGTGCTCTGCATATAGGAGTCAGAGATCTGTGTGTGGGCTTTAAAGATGCCTTGCCTTCTTTTTTTGGAGAAGAAACTTCTGTTAACATCTAAATGATGTCAAAAATTCGGCAAGGATTGAATTCCCTACTCCATCGGCACGAAATTTTCGCATTGCTACTGAACTCTGTTATTTTATCAGCCTCCTGCTCTTCAGATTCCATTTTCCAAAAACTTTTAAAGTGATTGTGCAAGTCAAACCTAATTTCTTATCACAGTTCTTGTGTATATTGGCTCAGTTGTTTGCAAGGGATTGTTTCACCCACCCTGTTTCCCTTGGCATTTTTAGAAGGTTCTTGTAGTTGTTAGCAGCTGTAAATGGTATTAATAAGGAGTATTTGGTTGCTGGTTTCTGCAGTTTTCTCTGCTGATTAGGCTGCATTGCCAAAGGTTGAGCAAGTTTCTAAAAGCAGGGTTGTTCTTTGAGTTGTGAAAACACAATTCTCAACAAAATAACAGCTGTATCTGTGTCAAGAATTCTGCAGGCAGGCTGCTGCACCCCTGCAGAAACTGGGGTGAAACACTCTTAATCCAAAGGGGTGTTGATGTTAAAATCAAGGACGCTTCACCTGAATGTTTAAAGATCCAGCCAGGAAGATGCCAAGGTTTTTTCCCTTTCCTCAGGGTTGTGTTTGAGGTGAAAAGCACTTTCCCACTCCAGCATTCTGTCCCTGCTCTGCTGGGCTTCCCAAAGCAGCTTTGGTGGGTTGGGAAGAGCCTCCCTGAGAGCAGCTCGGGCTGTGGGGACAGTGGGCACACTTTGGGTTTCATCCAGGGAATCCAGAGTGTGGGATCCCTCAACAGCTCCCTGTCCTTCAGGGTTTCCCAGGCTCAGGACCCGAGCCTGGTGCTAGAATTGTGGAATCATGGAATATCTCAGGTTGGAAGGGATCCACAAGGGTCTCCGAGCCCAGCTCCCTCACTTGACCCTGCTCGGAGCACTAAGTTGTACTAGAACCTTCCATGATCCGTTTCCTCCAGATGTTTTTATGAGTGATGACTCCAGGTGTCTTCCTCCAGAGCATGTCCTTGCTGTGGTCACCAGATCCTGCTGTTGGAGTAGGAGACTCACCCAGATAAAATTCATGCAATGAGTCAACTGAAAATAGGTGCTTGAAAAAAACCCTTGGTGTCTTCCCATGTAGCTCTTTAAACATTTAGGTGAAACTCCACTGATTTTAACACCAATGCCACTTTGGACAGATGGTTTCAGCCCAGGTTCTGCAGAGGTCTGTCAGCCTGCCTGGAGAATTCCTGACACAGACACAGCTGTTCTTTTGTAGACCCTGCTGTTTGAGCCTGGTGGGGAAGGGCTCAGTGAGGTGAGAATCACCCAAGAAAGGGAAGCTGATGCCCAGCAAAGCCTGTGCTGGCTGGATCCCGTGGCACAGGGAGCTGCCATCCGTGTGGCAGCAGCGATGGCATTGTCCAAAGCCAGGTTCCCTTTCCCCTGGGACTGAGGAGGAGTAGCCATGTCCCACCGGTGTTGGGCCGTGCTCAGGTGAAGGCTGCAGCTGGTGTTTCATCCAGCACGTGGGGATCAGCTGTGGCTGAGGGGGGAGGGACTCGAGGAGCATTGCTGGAGCAGAGTGAGGTGTGAGCAGCAGGTTTGGGGTCAGGGTCCCAGCAGAGCCCCTCCCTCCATGGGAGAGGAGTGGCCACGCTGGAGGAACGGCTCAGAGCTGCTTGGGGACCTCGGCCACCAAAGCTCCCCTTTCTGGGGACCCCATGCACTGCTGGGGCTCAGAGTTCCATCCCTGCTGGCTCCTGCAGACACCAAGGCTCGGCTGCTGGAGGCTGAGCAGGGCTGGCTGCTCCTGTCACAGTTCCTGGTCGTGGTTGCTCCACTGCTGCTCCTGGAGAAGCTCCTCGGCTCAGCCAGGACATCAATCCTGGCTCAGGCAGGAGCCTCCTGCTGTGTACCTGAATTACCTCTGAGCTGTTCTCCAAGGTCTGTAGCAGATGGAGAGAGACATCATGAGCAGAGGGGAGAACAGTTTGGGCTTCCAGTCCGTATGGACTGGAAAAACAAAAGGAGTTTTGGGTGTGTGGAGGCAGTTCAGGCGTGCAGTGTCATTAATCTTCATCTGTGGCTTCTAAAATCAGCAGCAGCCAGAGTCTCCCAGACCTGAAAGCCGTGTTTGTTTGGATGGAGTGGATGTGCAGGGAATTTTTTCTGAACTTCACCCCACCAAGGTAGGTGGTCACCAAGGTCAAGTGGATTGACTGGAGCAGCACTGCACAGTGTGGCTCTGACCATTGCAGCAGCCCTGGTTTACAGGGTCAGCCCAGTGGTTTCATGTTTAAAGTTGTCACACATTTAATTCTTGACTGTTTTGTGCCCATTCTTAATTTCTAAAAAGAAAAAAAAGTCCATGCTGGTTTTGAGCTGGAGTTTCTCATACTTAAGTCTGTGTAAAGATGATTTATGGTGCTAGGAGGGCTCCACTGGAAACGCAAGATCTATTATGAAGTGGATTGAACGGCCCATGCTGAAATGTTTATTGCTGTCTTCAAAATAGAATACATCAGGGTTGATGGGGCCTGTCCAGGAAAGAGAGAGACTGCAGTGCAGTGGGGCTAGTGGGGTATTTTTAGTATTTCAATAAAAGACAAGGCTTTTAAAGGAAATCACTTATTGCCATTTTGCAATCAAGAATGCAGGAGTGTTCCAGGGACTGCGAGAAATATGCTTCAAGAATGTGGGAGCCATAAGGAACTAATCATTAAATATTCTCCCGTTTCCACCCCCGGCCCTGTGCTGAGGAAGCCATTTAGGAGCTTTGCAATTTGTATGGAAATCTCAGCCCTCCTGACCACTCGGTCAAGCATCCCGGGCACTGGGGAGCCAGCAGCCCATTTTCAAAAGTTCCTACAATTCCTGGGTGAGCAGGGCACTTTGGAAAATCGGAGACACATGGACCAGCCTTCAGGAGCACTTAATCCAGCCTTAAATGACTGATCTGAGCACAACTTGATCTTTTTTGTGCTGTAGGTTCTTCTTGGTCAGTGCCTTGCTGGGGAAGTTGTCCTTGCAGGTTCAGATGGATCAGCAAAACTGGGAGGTTGTTGCTGTTGCTGTTCCACTCATTTGACTGAGCTGTGGTTGTTTTTATTTCTTGTTTATTTTCTTCATGTGATGCTTGAAACCATTTGGAAGCGTTTTGGTGCTGTAATACGTCCATGGAAGTAGGGAGGGAGCGATCCCAGCACTTGTCAGAGTGAAAAACAAAGGCAGAGGCAAAAGATAATCCTTTCCCAAGTGGTTTAAGAGCCTGATGGGACAATTTAGTGATGCATCTAAGCAGAGCTGGTGGTTGCCTCCTCCTTTTCCCCACGTTCCCACCTTTTTCCCTGTCTGGCCCTGGTGTCCTGGGGAGGCAGTTCAGGCAGCTACAATGGCAGAAGGGTGACCCCACCAAAAACAAAGCCAGGGTATGGGGCTGGTGGCAGATGGACGTGGGCAGATGTCCCTTCTGTGCCAGGCCAGCAGAGCTGGCCTTTCATTTGATGATTTTTCTTTGCCCATTTGTTTTTACTGGAGAAAGTGGTGCAGGGACACCAGTTCCCTGCTGAGATCATCTGTCACAGCTTCTGCCTGTTCCCAGCCTGCTGCAGGTAGCAGAGCTGGGCTCTGACCCTTCCTTTCAGGAAAACCCTTTGGAGTTTGCCAGCTGGGCTGGGCTGCTGCATCCCCTGCTGGAGCTGGGGCTGGGCAGGGAGGCTGAGCTGGAGAAGGTCCATGGAGACACGGATTTGGGAGGAGCCCCAGCCCTCAGGACACTGCCCCATCTCTGGGATTAACTTGGCTCAGGCTGGTGGCTCCTTGCACCCAGGGCTGGTGAATCTCCCAGGCTGGGAGTGCAGTGAGAACTCTCTCCAGTGATCTGTGACTTGTGCTGCCCAAGGTCCCACCTGGCTGGATTTTCCATTGGAAGCCCTTGGATTTCCTGAGGTATTTTATTCTTGCCAGGAGAGCTTTCCCTGGCTGTCCTGCACTCCCTGATCCCAGCTGCTCTCCCCACCACAGCTCCTGAAGGTCCATGGCACAATTCATGGCAAACCCTGCTGTTCCTCATTGCTTATGGCATGGGGGGATATCTTCTGGTGGAGATGGGGCTATCCCAGTTAAACCTGTGCTTTCTCACCCTTCCTGCTGGTTTTTCCAGAGCAAAAGGGTTCAGGTGACACCTTTGGCTTGGTTGGGCTCACTGGAGTGAGCTGAGTGACCCTCATATGAAATAAGGGATTTTTAGAACCTTTGTGCTCTTGTTTGAGCTGTTTTGTTTCCTTTCTCCTGGGAAGCCTTCAGGGCACGTTGAGGTCTGTGGAACTTTCACAGGTCCCATTCCAGGCTGTAGCTCTGTAGCTCAGGAATGCTGAGTTCTCCTCAGCTGCTCCTGCTCCTTGGTGTCCCTGATGTAAGGGAAAGGATGCCCGAGAGTCTGGAGGAAGGACAGCTGGAAACTGTGTGTGCATGCTTGCTTAATTTACAAAAAGGGGAAGAAAAAGCAGCCACATGCAAAGAAATCCAGGAACCAGATCTGCCGATGACCTTTGGGGCTGGAAAGAGTCTGGTGATGGTGTGGGGCCAAGCAAGGAAAGTTGTGAAGTCACTCCAGAAGAACAAAAGGAAAATCCATGAGGATGTTTCCAGTTTGGGGCTGGGGTGATCTGCACAGCTCTGCCCCAGCCACCCCTCAGAACAGGCAGGGATGGGTTGAGGTTGCCAGTTTTGGGTTGATTTGGGGTTTTTGGGATGGGGAAGCTGCTCCTCTCACACCTGCTTTGATGTGATGGTGAGTCCAGGAAATGATTTTATTGCCCGGCGTTTTTGCAGGAGGTGTTCAGGTGTGGATTGCTTTAAAGCTCTCTGGTTCACTCATTGTGTCTCAGAGGTACAGGAACCATTTCTCCACCATTGTCCTCTCCCAAATACCTGCTGCTATTTAAAGGAGGTACAAATTTAGCTCCAAGTGTTCCCTTTCCCACAGACTCCTCTGAAAGTTAAAACTTGTGACAGTTTAGTTCTTGCTGTGCTCTTGCCTCGTCTTCAGCTCCAAACAAATGTCTTGCCTGTCTCTGAGCTTCACTTCTGGTGGCTCAGAAGGTAAAATAATTTAAATTTCCTCATTTCCATGGGAAACTTTCCTGCCTTTGAGCTGCCCTTCCTGACTTCTGGTTCTCAGGGCAGTGCAGGAGGCTCAGGGATTGTTCAACAGACACACAGTCAAATGTGGCACCTCAAAGCACTGGGGCTGAGCCTTCCAAAGGCAGGAGATGACCTTCCCATGGAGCAGCTGAGCATCAGGGCTGCTGAAACGTGAGCAGCAGTTGGAGGCTGTGACCAAAGCCCCGAGCTTGGGGTGAGGTTGGGTTTGTGCCACTCCTTGAAGGAATTTGGGATTTGGGGGCAGTTGTGCTTGGAAGCAGTTCAGGGCATTACCTGGCATGCGTCTGTAACTTGAAAAATAGATTAAAAAGGAATCAAATTGAAGTATAACAATAATGGAATAAGAGAAACACTTATCTCACTTGCCTGCCCTCAGCCAGGCTGCACATGGGCTTGGGAACCAAAGTTTGGGATTATTTGATTGCTGAAGTCATGAAGGTCTGGATATAAACTCACTCCACGCTGCTTCTGGGGCTGATGTGACGTTTGTTTTCTGGTAGTGATGGTTCTCATCCTGCTGGTCTCTAGCCACACTTTGTTTGCCCACAGGCCCTTCTGTCAGTGACCTGAGGGATCTCCATGCCCTGATCAGAGCTTGTGTTAGCACCAAACTCATCTGTGCGCCCCAGAGGGAATCCTATCTCCAACCTGAGATGACCAAACCCCACAAAAATGCAATTTCCAGCGTGTGAAATAATGTTGACTGAGGAGTTAATGTGCATAAACAAAGTCTGCACCTTTCCCTCAGATAAATGGTTTCTTCGGGTCAATCTGGCATGGCATGAACAGCTCCAAATGTGCAATAACTCACAGACCAAGAGCTTTTTCATCTCACATAGGAACGACCTGGGCTTTTCTTTCTTCCAAATAAGGAATTAATAATGCAATAGTTGTTGTTTCCAACGAGCTCAGCTTTTTTGAGGAGTGCCTTTTTTTCCCTCCTCTAGACCCAATGAAACACATGAACATTTGGAGCCTTTAATAACCGCTGGCGGAGCCTGGTCTTGATTTCTCTGAGAACTGCCAATGATTTTGATGTCAGGGCTGCGAGGTACAATTGTAGTGTTGAATTTCTGCAGGCAGAGCAGTTGAAAAGGAAGGTCAAAAGCAATAAGGGCCAGGTTCCTCTGGGCGAGCGTTTCCCCGGCCCTCTCGCCCAAGAAAATGTTTGGCTGTCACAAAACTAATAAAGCAAAACCTCCAGAGAGGTGGGTTCAGAGCTGCAGGTGTAGGAATCAGGGCTGTATTTACACACAAGCCAGTTTAATAGCGTGGGATTTCTGCTCAAGTGCTTCTTAATGCAACACAAATTGAATACCCGGCACGGGGAAAATGTTAGAGGGAAAGGATTTTTATGGCTTTTGGGGGAGAAAGTGTTTGGCTCTTTTTTAGGGAACATAAAGGACAGCAAGATGGATTTCTTGGGGTGCTTGCCATGTGAAAGTAGTGCTTTAGGTATGTGCAGAGGGTTCAGAGCCAGCCTCCGAGCTGGTTCTCTGCTGCCTCCAAAAGCAGGGCTTTGGAGGGAGTTGGGCAGGGTTTCTGCCATATATCTGGCAACACGGGCTTAAAATTAACTTACTGAAACAGCAGATAAAATTTGGGTTCTTTAAAACTGTGATATTAAATAGGAGTCCTCGAGGAAAGCAGCCAGGCCTCTTGCTGAAGGTCCCATCCTTGCCCTGCCTCTCTGCTGCCCTATAAAACAACAATTATGTGTTTAAAGTTACTGCTCCCTGTCCCTTATAAAAGAAGACTTATTCATAAACTTCTGGATAGACAGTTCTATGGGAATATAACTTCCTTGGCCTAAACCAAGCTGCCTTTTCCAGATAATGTAATGCTATACAGGCTCTTTAAAGTCTGAGCATGCTATTTATTATTATTTTATCATCTATAAAAAGACACCAGTGCTGAACCTGGCAATGACACTACACTCAAATCAGCAGGAAAGATAGGGAAAACCCCAAGGCCAGCTGCTGTTCCCAGAAATATGCACTGACAGGGTGCTGGGGGATGCTCAGGGCTTGTTGCAGGGCTGCCTTCCCTGCACCTCCTCTCTGCAGGCACAGGGCCAGGGCATTGCCATGGGCACAGCTCATTTTTGGGGTGGGATTTGCCAGATGCAAGTTGGACATTGTTGAAATGGACTTGGATGCAACCTTGCAGCTTCTGAAGTCAGGGCAGAGGAGCTGGCCCCACACACACATGCACATGCCTTAGAATTTTTGTAATGGGCTGAAATCAGCATTTCCTTCAGGACCCAAGCACCACTTGGCTGTGTTTGCTCTCTGAATATCCCCAGTCCTGAGCCCACAGAACCATCCAGCTCACCCAAGGACAGCAATATTAACCTAAATTAGATGTAATTTAACCTTTGCTTTCCATCTTGTATCTGAAGATGGGAATTTATTTGGAAAAGGTTTGGTGAGGTGTGGAGCACTGAACCCCCTGAGCCAGGGACAGGGGGCACTGAGCTCAGCAGTGCCATCATGGGAGTGCCAATGTTCCAGGAGTGCTGGGGACATCCCCACCCTGCCATGGGACATGCCCTGGAACTGGGGCAAGCTGGGAATGTGCTCCCTGCATTCCTGCCCTGCCCCTGGGAGCGGGATCAGCAGCGGGATCAGCAGCAGGATCAGCAGCTGGAGCACTGCCCCACAGCCTTTAGCACAGGGAGCTCCAGGAGCATGGCATTTGCTGCAGCCTGCCTTAATTATTTGCTCTGTAATTGCACAGGGATTTCTGCTCCCCACCTTTCCCTGAGATGCAGTTGGGATTTGTATTCCTGGCACTGTTTCCTTTTGCACGAGAATCTTTCCTTTGTTCTCTTCCAACTCCTGTTGACTTTAAGAATGGCTTTGATTCCTGAACGACTCTTTGAGGGTTTCTTGTCAAGAAGAATATTTATATTTCATAGCATTTGAGCAAAAAAAAAGGCAAAGCAGGCAGGGACCTCAGAATGCAGAATTCCTGTCAGATCCTATCCAGCTTTTGTGGGGAAAGCATGTGAAACACTCAGGTTTAAAACCTTCAGATCCTTCTAATCTGTTCTGTGGTACGGGGGGGGAAATGTGTGCAGCATCTGGTCTGTGTGGTGTGAGAGGTGTTTGAGATGTTCTGGGGGCACTCCCTGTGCTCCTGTCCCTGGGCTCAGCAGCTCTGCTGCTCCCACCCCAGCTGGGACAAGGACAGCACTTGATCTTTTTGCCTGCAGGTTTTCAATGCCACTCTTCCTGCAGGAATGGAAGGAGGTTTGTTTCATTTTGCTGTCCCCTCTCTCAGTGCCCTGGCTGTGCCCTGCAGTTCCCTCTCTCAGCTTTGCCCATTAGCAATCCTTTATTAGCCCCCACCTTCCCTCTTCCTGCTGGGGAATCATTTGGGGTTTATGTGCAGTTTTTCTTGGGACTTGTCAAAGAATAATTACACCCCATTAACTGCCCTCTGCATCATTACTAATTCACACCTATGGAGTATTTTCCAAGCAGCTGATCTCAGTTGTCTCTTAATTGCTGGAGTCCATAAACTCTGTTACACTGAAACTGTGTGAAGGATTTGCACCCTCTAAAACTTCTCCCTCCAGTGCAAAACATAACAGAGAATGGGAATGTGGCAGCTTTATCAGATCTTACTTCTGCCCTATTTAGGCAAATTATTTGCTTCTGGCTCTGTAGAAAACTCCAAAACGTATAATAAGGTGTAAAAAATTCGAGACTAAAAGGGTGAGGAAGTTGTGGCTGTTCAGCCTGGAGAGGAGAAGGCTCCAGGGGAGCCCAGAGCCCCTTGCAGGGCCTAAAGGGGCTCCAGGAGAGCTGGAGAGGGACTGGGGACAAGGATGGAGGGACAGGACCCAGGGAATGGCTCCCACTGCCAGAGGGCAGGGATGGATGGGATCACAAATGGTTTCAGCTGAGCATAAGAGAAAAAATTTCTGTTGGTGGCAACTCTTATTTCCCTGGAAAAAAAAATCCTGGCCCCCTGGCAGAGGAACAGTTTCTGCACAGAAAACATGACACTATTTACAAAAAGCAGTGTCTAATATCCTTTTCCAGCTTGGAAGGAGGAGTTTATTTCAATACATCCTTTTTTAATTGCCATGAGCTGGACTTGTAAATACTGTAAGTGGTTGAGTAATAGTCCTCAGTGAGCAGAGAGAGGAAGGGACAGGTTTTCCACTCTTGGAACCCTCTGCATTCCCTCAGCTCGGGCAGGGAGACTGCAGGCAGCAGATACTGAACACAAATAAAAGCCTCTTAATTAAAGGATCATTTAAGCCCAGGGGATGCCCATGGGTGTGATGCCAGTGCCCAGCACAGAGATCCAGCTGGGTGAGGAGTTTGTTTATTGGGGGTGGTTTGGGAGGTGGATCTCACTAAAACATTTCTTCCTTTCCTCTAGAAAATGGGAGAGAAAGGGGAGGGTTCCTGCTGAGAAATGGGGAGTTCAGGAGAAGGGAGGGATCTCATTTTGTGAGATCTGGTTTGTCATTAACCTCTGCAGGCATCCCGTGGGTTTTGGGGCAGGATGGGCAGAGGTGGGGCAGGGCACTGTGGGATTCTCTCCAGAGCTGGATGATCCCTGTTTCCCCAAGTCAGGTACATGCCTGAAAGCCAGCCCTGCACGGAGTTCTGTCTGAAAGCAGAGTACTTTGTGTTGGAAACAATTTCCTGCTGCAGTTTGGATTTCCTCCTGAATAATCCTTTGCCCCAGTGGGATGGTACAGAGGGATTCTAGCAAAGCTCAACTGGCCTGGCTGTGAGTTAAACACTTCCCTTGATGTTTCTGTGGCAGATGTTCAGGGAGGAAGATACCCCCCAGGCACTGCTGGAAAATCCTGATTTGAAGGGTCAGGCAGAGAAGGAACCGCTCTGCCAGCGTGGGGTTTGGGCCCAGGGCTCTGCTCAGGTCACCTGTGCAGGCCTGTCAGGGGTGAGCAGGGGGAGGAGGAGGAGGAATTTAACCACAGCAGTCCATTTGTAAGTGATGAAGGCAGCAGCCTAAGCCGTGTTCTGTTCCTGCAGGGATGCTGGTGGTGATCGTGCTGCTGCTCATCGCCATCGCCGTGGTCGCGCTCTGGCCCACGGGTTAACCCCGAGCCTGCCGGAGCAGCTGCTCCAGGGGAGCTCCAGGGCTCGGGAGGGACCTGCTGAGGGCAGGGAATGAGCTCCATCCATCGTTGGGAATCAACTCCACAGCTGGGAATAAACTCCACTGCAGCAGACTGAAGCAGCGTCCAGCAGACATCCGCTCGCTCTCCGAGGAGCTCTGTGGGATCTGCGGGATTTCAGTGGGAAAAAGGATTTCATCCCACTCTTCCCACCTTCCTCTGGCACTCAGGCAGCTGCAGCTGTGGGATGGACCCACCTCTCCTGCATCTGGGACACGCTGGTGCTGCTGCCCTGCCCGTCTCCTGAGCTCAGACATCCCAGGGGCTCCGAACACCAAATCCAGGAGTGGTTTGGAGAACAGCAACATTCCCCTGCTCTGGGCTCTGCTCTGGGCTCCCTCCTTCAGGGAGAAAATGCTCCGTGGTTTCCAAGGAATAGTCTTGGGGAATGACTGCATCTGGGTTCTCCCAGGGTGGGAAGACAGCCCTGCAGGACCCCCGTGGGCTGCACCCCGTGGGGCCTGGGGCAGTGCTCAGCCCGTGGGGGAGGAACTGCTGGGTTATTGATCTCCAGGGATGGTTATTGGTGGGTTATTGATCTCCAGGGATGGGAATGGAGCAGCAGCAGGACTCAGCCCAGCCTGTGGGAGTGGAGAGCTTTGCCCTCGTGTGCTCCCCAGGGGCTCTGCCAGCCTGGCCTCGGGACATGCACCAGAATTAACGTCCTCACTGAGCTCTGGCTCTTCCTTTGACAGCTCCTCACACCCTTCTACAGCTGAGAGGAAGGATTGCCTACTTCAAAACTAATGAAAAAGAAGTGTTAAATGTTTGCTTCTGGCCAAGAGAATAATTATTTTGTTACACATGTCAGTTTGATTTCAGGATTAATAGAGCAAGCAATAAATACTGATTAAAGCTGATCCATTTATATACAGTTTCTCTGCCTGGGGTTTTATTGTTTCCCACTATCTTGTGTTGTCTGTGAATGATTTATCCAAAGCTGCCATATCCTAAGAGCTGGTCTGGAGAAGGAAATCAGCAATTTCTGTCAGACTTTGTGTGTGTTATGACAGATCTGTGAGACTTGCAAGGGCTGGCCCTCACCTGCCCTGGTGGTGTCTCCCTCTCAGCTCTCACCTGGCTTTGGCACTCGTTTCCCCCTGCCCACACAGCACATCCAGCACTGCTCTGGGAGGTGGGAACCAGGGTCTCTGGTGCTGAGTCCCCTCTTGACTGGCACAAATCCATTCTTCTCTTCTGGGCTCAGGTTCCCCAGACTGGGACTTGGCCCTGCCCCTTTGTGAAGGGTTTGGTGGCTGCAGATCACCTTCAGTTGCCTCCTTGCAGGGTGCAGGTGTTGGCTGGAGCTTGGGCCCTGTCACTCCAGGCTCTGAGGATGAGAGCCATGGAAGGAGATGAAGAAGATGGAGTTCTGCAGGAAGCTGAGGCAGGGAGCTCCTGAGTACCCCGTGGGACACATGGAGTACACAGAATCCCAGAGTGGTTTGGGTCGGAAGGACTTTAAATCCCATCCAGTGCCACCCTGCCATGGGCAGGGACACCTTGCACTGGCCCAGCTTGCTCCAAGCTCCATCCCGTCTAACCTTGAACATTCCCAGGGAGCCACAGCTTCCCTTCTTCACCTGTCATGGGTGGTGCTGTGTCCTGCAGCTGTGGGAGCTGTCCCCTGGATCCAGAGAGCATTTCCCTGTGCTTGTGCTCCCAGGGAGGGCACAGGACAGAGGAGCTTGGTGGAGAGAAAGGCCCAGAGATCCAGCTGTGCCCCCTCCAGCTTCAGCCAGGGCTCTGTGTCCAGCCCATCCTCAACACTCAGAGCTGGAGGAGAGGCTGGAGGTTGCAGCTCCTCCAGAGTCTTCCGTGTGCTCTGCTGGAGAAAATCCTTGGAGCCTTTCCAAGCACAGCCCAGGCTGTGCCTGGTCAGTTTTCTTGGGGAGATGCTTCACCTTGGGGCTGTCAGAGAGGGGAGGGCAAGCAGGGGGGGTTTAATGTCCTCTGGTTTTCCAGAGAACACGGCAGGGGGTTCATGAGCTATTGCTGGTGTCAGATTAGCAATGGAGCTTTAGGCAGGGCTGCTGCAGCTGGAAACAAGGAAAGGTTTTGGAGAAGAGTTCCAGATCTGTGCATTCCTGCAGCTCTGCAGAGGGAGCGACACTGGGAATGCTCCTGGAGCTGTTCTCAGCAGCAGCCTCCAAACCTGGAGCAGGATTTCACTCCCAGCTCTGGAGCAGCCCCGTGGATCCTCAGGGACAGCCAGAGGGTTTGTTCAGACGAGACCACGGGCCTGGGCTCCTGATTAAAACTGTCCCTTCTGAGGGAATGACGGCTTTGTTTGGATTCCCAGGACACGCAGGATGGACGTGTAACTCATCCTGGTCAGCGCTGCACAGGGCTTTGTTCTGACCCAGGCTTTCAAAAGCACTTTCTGACCCACTGGGTCCTCCAGCACATCCTTCCTGTGAGCTCCTGGGAAGGGTGGAACAGCAGGATTTGCTCTCTGTGCTGGCCTGCAGAGGGGTTCTCAGCCTTGCCCTTTAGGTAACATTGAGCGTGTCGTGTGGGTGAGGAATTTCATTAAAAAGCAGTGGGTTTGGCAGCGCTCTGCTGTGTGCAGGGAAGCTTTTCTGTCTCCCTGCCCCACTAAAGAAAAAGGAAGTTAAAATACGAGAGACGCCGGGGTTTGGCTCCGAGCAGTGGTGGTGGAGGAGCCAACCTGGAGTGGCTTCTCCAGGCAAAGATCTTCTGGAATGTGCCCAGAGACATCCCAGTGCCACCTCCTGTCCCTCTCCTGGAGGACGTGCTCGGGAGTTCAGCTGCTTCCAGCTGTGGTTTCATCAGACTCCCAGTGCTGGGGGCAGGTCTGGTGAGTGCTCCAGGCACCTGCATGTCCCAGTGCCCTGGGGAAAATCCCCACCTCCTGCATGAGAACAGGGATCCTCCTGGAATGCTGCTGGGCATTTTCACAGTCCCTGATTCCCGGGGGGAGCTCGGTGTGTGGATGGCTCCTCTCCCACACTGCCGGGCTGGGACCGGGCTGGGAAAACCACTCCAGGTCCAGCACTCCGTGGGAAAAGCCTCATCCCCCTCTTTCCAGAGGCAGCGTGTCACCTTTGGACAAGTGGCCACCTGCAATCTGGGAAGCCCATTTGCCCCTCGGAGCAGAGGGTGGCACTTGTCACCCATTTGTCTCTGCAATAAAGATCTGACATTTCCGCCCCCGGGATGTTTTTGGATTCATAAATTCCCAGCACTGCTGAAGGCTCGGGTCAGCTGGGCTGACCCCCAGCACTTGGCAGCACCTTTTGCCTGGAGTTTTGTCCCTGGAAGTGTTTTGCTGCCTCAGTTTCCCCCAGCTCCAGCTCCCCGTGCTGTCGGTGCCACCAGCCCTCGCCTTGGCACCAGCGCTGGCCCCGCTGATCCTGGCTGGAGCTGAGGGAGCCCTGAGCCCTGCAGGATGGGCAGGAAGGGCCAGCATTGCTCAGCAGCCCCTGGATGGGACTGGAACGGGCCCAGAGTGGGGCTGGCAGCTTTCCTGACCCCAAACTTTGGCTGTCCCCACACCTGTCCCCCAGCTCCGGGCAGGGTCCCACAGGTTTTGGCTCTTTCCCACTGCAGGGCACAGCTGAGCCCACAGGGGCTGGTGGGGACCCCCATGCCACCCACCCCCACTGTCCCCAAGGCCACGTGGCCACTGCCTGGGGGTGCTGGGCAGGGACAGGGCTGGGACTGCCAGTCAAAAACAGCTGTGCCACCTCAGCCCTGCCAAGGGGCACTGATGGACCCAGGGGGTGGAGGGGACACCATCATTTCCTTGCCCAGGTCCTTGTCCCACAGGCTCACCCAGCAATGGGGTGGGAAAAAGCAGGAATTCCTGGAGATTTTTACAGTTTACAAGAGTTTATTCAACTGGTTTCTGACTTTAGTTCTACCGAGGGGGTGCTGAACAGTTACAAGCTCCTTCGGGTCAATTACAGCCAATCTAACAAACAAACAAACAAAAGGGGGAAAAAAAAAAGGAAAAAAAAGAAACAACTCAGAAAAACAATAAGAAAATCCACAACTTTTTCACGTGTCATTAAATATATTCATATATAATAACCATAATATATTAGTATGCATTGTAAAGAAACATCGCCCAAAGCAGTCTGCCATGGTCATAACTAAACAACATTTACAGTTCAAGATATTAACAGAAATAATAAAAAACAAATCAAAACAAAATAAAACAACCCCAAAACGAACACAGGTTTGTGAGGGGATGAGGCGGGGGCGGGGAGGGGGCACGGACACGACGAACGAACAGAAACGAGACCAAGCGACTTCTGTCGGGTGCTACGGTCAGTGATGATTGTTTTGGCATTTCAGCTGCTCTCCGAAGCCTCTCTGAAGGCACCACAGCCCCTCCCCGGCCACCCCGCTGGCCTCGGGGTCCCCCCTGCTGTCCCCAGGGTGGCCCTGCCTGGGTTCCTTGCTGCTCAGGACGGGCTCGGTGCCCCAGAGCTGCCCCAGGTGTGGGGGGATGTCCTGTCCCTCTGGGGGAGCAGCAGAGGTGTCCTCCCGGAGATGTCCCCGAGCAGGGGTGGCTGCAGGGAGGAGCTGCCCCTCGGGAGCCTCAGGTGGGGCCGCTGTGCCCTCCCAGCAGAGGCTGCTCCAGTTGCAGCAGTTCAGCAGCAGCTCCTGCAGGTCAGGGCTGCTGGGAGGGCAGGAAGGGCTCCGGGAGCGGGGATGGAGCGAGGGCTTTGCCTGGGCTGGCTGGAAAGCACAGAACTCCAGCAGGGATGGAGGGACAGCTCTGGGGGACAGGTCCGGGGACTCCCCTCCTGTGCCAGGGTCCAGGCTGCCGTGCCAGCTCCTTTCCTTCTGAGTGCCCAGGCCATGGCAGTGCCTGGAGGGGTCTGGCTGTGGATCAGGGGGTGGGGGTCTTCTGCAGCCTCCAGGAGCAGTGGGAGCAGGGAAGGGGCTGGAGGGTGTCCCTGGGGGGTTTGGGGTGTCCACGCTGTGCTTGACAAGGGTGGAAACTGGGAGTGAGCCTTGGGTGTCCAGGTGTGCTGTGGGCAGTTCCTGAGTCCCCAGGTCCCCTGGCCTCTCCTTCCTGCTCTCCATGTGGAGAACTGGCTGGGGTTGGATTCTTTAGGCACCATTTGAAGGCTGGGGACATCCCGGCTACCTGGGGATGTGGTGTCCCCAGCTTTGGGGTTCCCTAGCAGAAGCTGATGGTGGCTGCAGCATCCAAGCCCCGTTTTGGGGCTTTAAGCCTCCATTTAGACACTTGAGGTCAGATTTTATCCCTCAGAACCTGGTGGCTTCACTTCCCTTGGCTGCAAAACCCTCAGCTCTCCTTGAGCTCTGAGATAAGGAAAACCAAGTCCAATTTGGGAAAGGGGAGAAAACACAGACTTGGTGGGGGGAGTTGCTTGATGTCCAGGGTGGGATTTTTCTCCTAATACCCAGATTAATTTTGGGGGCCTTGTGGTGGCAGGGGAGGCTCAGCAGAGCTGGGTCCCTCCGGGTGGTGTCTCCAGCAGCCTCCTCTTTGCACCTATTTACATGGCTGCCCTGCTTTATGGTGGTTTATGTCATTATATAAATATTGTCAATTGCTATAAAACAAGGCAAAACCACTGGAAAATGTCATAAAAGAGATGTTTCCAAGTTTCCTAAAAGGAAAAATAGCAGGGAGGTTTTGCTTTTCATAGCGACTAATGTTTGCTTCTCCTCCAGGTACCGTCCTGCCCTCCCTGCCTTCCTGCCCAGCCATTCCTGGTCTCCCTGGATGAGGTGGAGTTGGATTTCCCATTCCCCTGGGCTGGTGTGGCAGGGGAGCAGCCTGGCACAGGGCTCACAGCTCCCAGTCCTGCCCACAGGGTGCCCCAGGGGGATGCTCCAGTCTGAGGTGAGGCAGCCTCCACTGTGCTCAGTGCATTCATGACTGGAAATTGGCATTTTAAATTGGCTGTTTGCCCCCCCAGCAGAAGGAGGAGACCTCCAGGTGGGTCACACCTTGCTCCTGGCTGAGACCTATCCCTGTGTGGGCTCCACCCTGGCCAAGCCTCAGAGCTCTGCACTGGCCCCACTGCCTATGGGGACAGTCCCTGGCACCCTCTGCTCCCCACTTTGTCCCCAAGAGTTTCACAGGGATGTCAGGGGGCTGCAGCTCCAGAGGGAGCAAGGGCAGAGCTGCTGTGGGTTTGGGAGAGCTGCCCGAGCCTGGGAGTGAAACCAGTGACCAGCCAGGACCCTGGTGTCCTGGGAGTGAAACCAGTGACCAGCCAGGACCCTGCTGTCACCTGCAGGGATCTTCTACCATCTGAGGGTCCCTGGTGTGCTGACAGCAACAGAGGGGACTGAGCCCATGGAGGAGGTTCAGGGGTGGCCACAGTGGAGATTCAGGGACTGAGACTGGCAGGACCTTCCAGGGCACTTTATGGGAACGGGATGCCAGCTCATTTTTTGCCAGGTCTGGGTGTTTCCTTGGGGATCCTGGTTATGACTCCTTGCCTGTAAATGGGTGGCTAGAGGGGGACAGGGCACCCTGGGGCTCACACTCCTTCAGTGTGGTGGGGGCAGCATCCTCAGGGTCAGGGGCTGAGCACGGAGCCATTCCCAGAGTTATGCACAGCAGGAAGTCACCCACCAACAATGTCCCCTCTTGGCTGTGCCTAAAGTGGACCCAGAGCATCATCACAGCTGGAGACCTCGGCCGCCCCAGGCCCCACCAGGTGGTGGCCATGGCTGTTGGATACCAGAGCCCTCCAAGACCCCGTCCGCCCATCCTCGGGTCTGTCCTCAGCAAAAGTCTCGGTTTAGTTTCCTCTACAAGAACTGTCTCAGTCAGCCTAAGTTGCAAATACGTGTTTTGGGGATGGGGGTTAATTTCCAGCGGTGCTGTTGATTAGTTTCTTACAGGGTGGATGTGCCCATGCCGTGCTTTGGAGGCAGCAGATGTTGGCAGCTGGAAGGCAGTTTGGTGTCTCTGAGTTCTTCAGCAACGGGGCAGGAGGGAGCTGGGGGGCCCAGGTGCTGCACACCTGCACCCCACTCGTGGGTTCTGTCCGTGTGTGTGATTGGGTTTTGTTGGGTTTTCTTGGATCCTGTCGGGTTTTCTTGGGTCCTGTTGGGTTTTGNACAAAGCAGCATGCACAGTCAGTCTCTCCCTCTCCTCCTCCTTTAGGCTTTCTTACACTTCCCCTTCTTCTCCCGCTGCTGGAACTTCCGGAGCCGCCGGGCCCACGTGTCCCGCCACTGGATCACCAGGCTGGTTTTGTCCGCAATGATGCCGCTCTGGTCGGGAGAGTCCTCGTTGTTGCCCAGCAGCAAATACTTCTTCATGGGCTTGATTTTGGGGCACTTGCAGGCTATGTCCTTGGAGTGGATCCACAGGGTCTGGTCTCCGCGCCGGATCCGGTTGCTGCCTTGTTTGTAGACAGAGATGATGTTCACCGTGAACTTCCACCAGTCCGCGTTTCTTTCTGCTTTCAGGATGTGGATCTGGACAGCTGGGAAAAAACAACAGACAGGCAGGAGAGGAGAAGGTGTTACTGTTTGGGCTGGTGAGGAGAAAATGAGCTTCAAGCCTTCCTAATGGGCTGTGTGAGGAAGAGGGATTTTACAGCAGCCAAGGGTTGTGGATGTCCCAAAATGCTGTCCCCAGGCCACCCCCAGGAACAGGAGCAGCCAGTGCTGCACCTGAGGCTCTCAGCAGAGCTTCCAAGAGCACCACAGGCTTGGGAGATGCTCTCCAGCTCTGCGTCTGGCAGAGTCCCTGAAACATCTCTGCAAGGGCTGGATGGCAGCACTGGGCTCCAAGGAGATGTCCTGGTGTCCTGGCAGAGCACTGGGACACCTCCAGCTCCCACAGCCAGAGTGAGGCGGGAGGGCAGCCGAGGTCCCTGCACAAGGTGGTGGTGGTGATGATGGTGATGATGATGGTAGTGATTATGGGGATGGTGATGGTGATGGTGATGGCGATGATGTTTTCCAAGCCCATGGCTGATGCTGTGTAACCTCCTCTGTAGCCATGGACTGAGGAAACCTCTGCCCTTGCTCTTTCCTGGGATAGGGCTGAAAATCAGCTTCCAGGAAATCACCTTCCCCAGGCAGGGCCTGCCCAGGTTGGGTGAGGAATCCCCCCCAGCAGGGACCAGGGAAATCCCAGGTGAGGATGGCCTGGCTGGGAGAGCAGGCAGGGGCCAGGCTCTGCACAGGCTGCTGCAGCACAAGCACAAAGAGCTTTTTTAGCCAAATCACCGAGCTTTTCCCTTTTCCCCACTGTTCCCTCCATGCCCTGGGAGCTATAAACCCCTGCCCATTCACCTGCCTGCCTCAGCTGCCTGGCTGAGCCCCAGTGGGGCCAATCCTGTTTGTATAAATTAACAGAGGGAGAAGAAACTCCCAGAAACCTCAGGGAAAACTCTGCCACTTGCCTTGTAACAGTCCATTTTCCCCCCTGGGCTGGTGGTGGAGGAGCATCCCCCTGTCTCTAAAACCAAGTGATTCCAGGCTCTGGGAGGAAGCAGAGCTCTGCAGCCCAGCACAGCTTTTTAACACGTTGCAAAATATATGGGGTATTTTTTTTCAGAGCGTGTCATGGAGGCCAGATGCTTTCATTAAAAAAAAGGAAAAAGGAAAAAAAAGGAAAAAAAACAACCCTAAGCTCTGACCATGTATTTCCCTGTCTGGTGTGAAGGTAACAAAATGTGAAGAGTAGCCAATTTTTATTTTTTGGAAACAAATCTTTCCAAAAAAGCTTAAACCTTTGACCTGCCTGGGTCCACACTGACAAAATGGAGAAAATGAATGAAAAGGAACTGGAGAGAGGTGGTTACAGGAAACTCTGCTCTAAAACACACAGTCTGTATTTTTTTTTTATGTCAAGGCCCCTGTCTCTTATTTTTTCCCTTTTTATTAATGAAGTGGAAGGAGTGAAAGCTTTGAGGAAGGCTTGGCTGGCGCAGCCACAGCTGCCTGCCCTGACAGCCGGATTTCTGCCCACAGCTTCCCATCCAGGACTCAGTTCCTCCTGAGCTGGGTTTTGGAGCCCAGCTCTAGCGGTGCTTGCCTGGCTGTTTCAGTGGTGAGGTGGGACCAGCACCTCCCAGGGGACACCAGACATGCAGAGAGGCAGAAATGGCCAGGATGAATTTTTGAAGCACCTAAGCTGGATTTAAAGACTCCCTTCCATGAAGGAGGTTTCAGTCCCTTCCTGATTTGGGGCTCAGCTGTGCCCCCTCAGCCCAAAGCTGGCTTTGGGCTTGGTGCTGTCCTTCAGCTGCCCTCTCCTGGGACACAGCTTGGCTTTGTGCTGAGCTGCTCTCACTGCTGATGTTCCCATGGAACCCCTGCACTCAGGACTGTCCCTGCATCCCTGGAAAAACATCCCTGGCAAAACCCCTGGGGCAGCAGATGGGAGGAGGTGAGAGGGGGTGATGGTTCCTCATGGGGATGGTGCTGCCCCTGCTGTGGTCCCAAAAAAAAAATCAAAGGAGCTGCAGCTTCCGCTGCTCCAGCTGGGGCTGGTGACACTGGTTCCAGTGAGGATGGCTCTGGTCCAGACTGGTGACACTGGTTTCAGCCAAGAGGGGATCCAGTCCAGCTCCTGGCCCCCCTGTGCCTCGTGCCTGCTCCTCCGTAACCTTTGCAAACTCTGGGCAGCCGAGCCCTGGGGGAATGTGGGGCTCCTGCACCCCAGGCACTCCCAGAGGTGCAGAGATTTTTCTCCAGGTTCACTTCCCTGCAGCCTGCTCTGCTCCCCAGGAGCTCTCAGGCAGCAAATGGGCCTTGGGAGCTGGGGGACAGCAGGGGGACAGCAGGGGGACAGCTGGGGACAGCTGGGTCCTGGTGAGGGCAGGGGCTGCCCCATGAACCACATCCCACCTGACACTGATGCTCCTGAACCACAGATCTCACCTGGATGGTGCCTTCCAGCCCTCACCACAGTTTGGTTCTTTGCCAGAAGAAGGTGGCTGAGTGGTCCCCGGGCTGGGGGAGGGGAGGGAGGGTCCCTGGTCCCCTCCTGCATCCCCAGAGCTCAGGGATGCTCCCGGCTCCTCGAGGCCTGGCTGGGAGCCTCCAGCCACAAGAAAGCCCCAAAGGCTGGAAGCTGGAGATGAAAGCCCAGGGGTGGATGGTTTGATGTTAATAAAAACAAAGCCCAGCCCAAAGCCTCAAAACAACGTTTGAGGGCAGCTGCTGAAGCTGAAAGCAAAGCAGTGCCTTGCAGCCCTCAGAGATCGTGAGTCAGGGCCCCAGACTCCTGAGGCTGCCATGAAAACAGGGAGGCTGGGGAAAACCTAATTACTTAATCCTTTTTTGAATTGACATTTGGGGTTTGTGATAAATCTCATGAGTTCAAGGCTTCCCCTGCTAAGGCTGACTCAGGGCTGGGCTGCAGGGCCAAGTCTGTGGTGGAATCCTGGACCATCACACAGATCCCTGCACAGACCTGTCTGTGCCAGCTGGGAATTTGGGGACCATCGCTGTGCTGGCCCCTGGAAAGGTCCCAGGGAGTGGCAGTGGGAACAGAGCAGTTGGAGAGGATTTACTATGGTTGGGTGGAAGGGCGTGCTGGGGACAGCGGTGGCAGGCACAGATGTCCCAGTCCAAGGCAGGGCTCTCCAAAGGCTTGGCTCCCCTCTCACTGCACAAGTGGAGTGGAGTCCATGTGGATTTTATTCCAACCAGCAGCAAAAGGTGACCCCGACACCATCTGGGTTTGGGAATGTAAAGGGCTGGCTCCTCGCTGGAGCAAAGTGCTAAAATGTGATTTTTTTCCCCCCTTTTTTCAGTTTTTAATTTATTTGGCGGGGGCTTTGCCTCGCTCCGGTTGCCAATTTCCTACTGGTTTAATATTGGAGATTTATGATCCCTAATCCCTGGGTGTGCCCTGGTGCTGGGGGACCCCTCACTGCCCCGGCCCTCTCCCTCAGCACGTGGCTCCAGCAGGGACTGCTCAGCTCCAGGAATGGGATTTCTCCACCTTCCAAGCAGTGGAAGGGGCTCTGAGTGCCGGGGCTGGTGCTTCCCCCCTGCCTTGGGTTTTTTTGGGGACTCGGGTTTTTCTCCCCCCTCCCTCCCTCTTTTCAAGCTGCCTTTTGAAAACACGTTTTCCTTTTTTCCAGCAGCCCCTGCCAAACTCCTCTCGACAAAGGGGGTGACTAAGAGAAGGCTCCGCTGAAGGAAGGATTTTTTTACTTTTTTTTTCCAAGAAAGGGCAAAGTGAGCAGATGATCTCACCTTTCGGATGAGGATTCTGTTCCCCAGCCCCGTTCCCTGCCCAGTGCTGGGATGGGGATGCAGGGCCGGCACGGGGCGATGCCTGGGGCCACAGTGCTGCTACAAAAACATTCCAGCATCATCCGTGCAGCACCGGCCCTGCTGCAGCACAGGCAGCTCAGCATCAGGGCCAAAGTGGAGATTTAAAAGCTCCAAGTTTCCTTTACCACAGAGAGCGGGAACATCCCCAAAATCGGGCAGAAAATGTGGCACCTGAGGGAGTACAGGCTGGTCACATCTCACCTGGACCAGCATCACCTGCTCTCATCAGATAACCCCCTCTCCTTCTGGGAATCTCCACCCTCGGCGGGTTCAGCCGGAATCCCTTCTGCTTCCCCGGGATTTAAGTGCCCCCACCCCAGCAAACCCCTCCTCTCTCCCTGCTTTTCTGGGCCCTGCGCTCCCCCACGCAGCCAAAAAAACCCAGAAAAAGCTTTTCTGCCTCTGCTCCTGCCTCCCCCCTCCCTGAATCTCCCGGCCTGCCCTCCCCGCGTCCTGTCGCACTCCAAATATTTGCAGCCAAACCCATCTCGCGGGGAAAAAGCCCAAATTAAAATAAAAAGGAAAAAAACCACAAACCCGACAAAAACAAACAGATACGAAAAATAAATAAGGGAAAATATCCCCTTTGAAAGGCTGAATGAAGCGGGGAGCTAAAAAGCCCCATTGAGGAGCGGGGCGGATGATAGCTCCCGATTGAGCCCGCGGGAGAAGGAACTCTGTTCAAGCTAATTAGGGCCTTTTAGGACATTCAGCCCAGCGATGCCAGCAGAACGGTGAGGAAAAGAGCCTCCTAATTGGCTTCCTGCTGGGGTGTCAGTCCCAAAGTCTTTATTATCCCTCCCTGCACCTTTTCAACCCTTTCTTCCCTCCCTGGCCCTGCTGAAAGCCGGGGCTGCCCCGGCATCGCTCACCCCGCTGCCTCACCGCCATGGTTTGTCCTC
Source organism: Ploceus nigricollis (assembly GCA_013399945.1). Classification (NCBI taxonomy): domain Eukaryota; kingdom Metazoa; phylum Chordata; class Aves; order Passeriformes; family Ploceidae; genus Ploceus; species Ploceus nigricollis. Next base: position 94,842 of record VXBC01012148.1, read on the forward strand.
GAAAAAGCAAATTGCCGTGGCTGTGGGGCTGGCTGGGGCCCTGGGGCTGTGGGGGACACTTCCATGGCCAGGAGGGTCGGGTGGGAGCACCCCAGTGCCAGCAGCACTGGGACAGTGTCCCCCGCACCTGAACCAGCCCCAGCACACGGCTCTGGCTCACTCGTGAAGGTGCAGAAGTGATGCTGAGCGAGAAAAGAGAAGGGGAAAGCTCTTTGCAGCTCCCCTGATCGCTGCTCCAGTGGCACCTCGGCCCTATCCATTGGGATCTCCTGCCTGAGACACCTCCTGAGCCACCCACACCTCCCCAGGGTCTGCTGGAGCCCACAGGGCAGCCCCAAAGAGAACCGAGTGTGAGTGTCACCCAAAATTCCTACAGAACCGAGTGTGTCACCCAAAATTCCTACAGAACCAGGTGTGTCACCCAATTCCAACAGAACTGGGTGTGTCACCCAAAACTGCAACAGAACCAGGTGTGAGTGTCACCCAAAATTCCAACAGAACTGGGTGCGAGTGTCACCCAACAGAACTGAGCATGAGTGTCACCCAAAACTGCAACAGAACCGGGTGTGAGTGTCACCCAAACCTCCAACAGAACTGTGTCACCCAAACTTCCAACAGAGCCAAGTGTGTCACTCAAACTTCCAACAGAACTGTGTCACCCAAACTTCCAACAGAACCGGGTGTGAGCTGTCCCAGGGCTGCTCCACCCTCTGAAGTCTCCTGGGAATTATGGGGGGATTGGATCCAGGTGACAGGGAACTGCTTGCTGCTCATCCCCACAGCAAAAAATATTTTAAATATTTTAAAAACACTGGAAAGCACTTGGAAAATACGAGTCTTCTGCAGATGCTGGGACACCCCCCAGATCAGGGTCCACGGCGTGCTCATGCCAAGTGACACACGGCATCGCTNCTGCAGCCTGCCGTGAATAAGCAGCGTGCCTGTGATATCCATCTGCCGGGCCCGGCTGGGGCGGCGGGGGCATTGAGAAACCCTTCCTTTCTAAAGAAAGCTGCTCACAAAGGAGCCCGTCCTCCCTCCGCCTCCCCCGG
>VXBC01012148.1:96671-110820 GCA_013399945.1 Ploceus nigricollis
GCCTCCCTTATTGTGCCACCCAGAGCTTTTGAGAGCCACACAAATTCCCCTTGTTCTCCAGCTCCCAACTGGAGCCTGCCCGGAGCCCACAGAGGCCCCATTGTCACCCCTAACCCGGGCCGGTGTCAGCCTTTGGCATTCATTGCCGAGAGATTCGGGCTGGGGTCACCCCGCCACAATGCGGGTCAGAGAGGAAATTAGCAGCCCATGAAGCATTAGCAAAGCCTTTTGGTGTCCACTCTACTGAAGTGTGCAAATAAAATACCCCAGTAGGAACATTTCATTTCTAATGGGCCCCCACTGCTGGGACACGCTGGCCTGGCCCGGGCGGCCGGCGGGAGCCTGGCACGGCCCCCTGGCACTGCCACCGCCGCTGGCCACGGGCCACGGCCCACGGGCACGGCCCTGGAGCCTGCAGGGACACCCAGCCCTGCCCCGGGAGCTGCTGGCCCTGCAGCGGGTGGGCAGTGCCCTCCGGCCACCGCCGGGAGCGGCCCCATGGCACCGGGGCCGTGCACAGGGCCTGCCCATGCCAGCTGCCAGCACCAGGGTGGGCTCATGGACGTGCTGCCCGTGCACATCCACGGCTCCTCAGCACCCACAGAATTACTGAGTGAGGGAGAAAGGGCACGGCTGTCTGCACAGGAGGCCTTGGCACTGTCACTGCCCTTGGAGGCCTCCATCTCTCCCAGCACTGTCCTTCCCCAGCCACTGCTGGGGCACAGGGGGGGAACCTGCTGAAGTGCCCCAGCGGGGCCCCAGGGGGCTGTGGGGAAGGTGACAATGCTGCTGGCATCCCATGGCCAGCTCACCCTGGGTGCCAAGACCATGAGGAGCCCCCTCAGCACCAGCCCCTGTGAGCCCTGTGTGCCCCAGCCCCTCTCAGCGTGGCCATGCAGAGTCCCCAGCTCAGCCCCATGGCTCCCTGCTGCTCCTGCTCCTCAGGAGAGACCCTCAGGCCAACCAGGCTTCCTGCTCTTCCAGCATGACCCAGCCAGGGCCAAATCCAAACCAAACCCAAATCCAAACCCAAACCCAAACCCAAACCCTGAGATCTTCCTCCTGCAAGAGCCCCAGCTGAGCTCTGTGCCCAGCTACAGCCCAGCCACGGCCCCTCCAAACCCTGGTGGCTGAGGGCTTCCAGCCACTCGTGCCTCCCATTTGTTTTTCTCATCTCACATTTCTGAACATCAAATAAAACTTGAAATGCACTGAGGAAGGAGTGGATATTCCATCACAACTGTAGCTGAGGGGATGGAGGTGTGCTAGCAGAGACCCAGCCATGCCCACGTGGCAGGATGCCACCGTGCAGTGGGACGTGGCTGCCTGGTGTCACTGAGCTCAGGGAACAGAAACATTCCTGATCCAATGTGCTGCTCAGATGTTCCTGGCCATAAACCTTGAAGGAAAAGTCTCTAAGGGAACTGAATGTCTGTGCAGTGACCTAAGGGTCCGGGGAGGCTTCCCCTGAGCCTTTTGGGGGAGCAGGGACAGGCCTGGCTGCTCTGCCAGGCTGCTGGCACCACTCTGCCCAGCCCAGGCTGCTGATGTCCTCAGGACACCGGTGTGGCTGTGATAGAGCTGCTGATGGCTGTCCCTGGCACAGGAATCCTGGAGCTCTGTGGATGTTCACTGCTGCTGTCACACCTCAGCGCTGGGCAGAACAAGAGGTGACACAAGGACAGGTGGGCAGGGACAAGCCTGGAAGCTCTGGCTGCACATCCCTCCTGCCCTGGCCAAATCCAGGACACGCTGGCCACCAGCTGGCCCCAGGCACCGGGGGTGGGCAGCAGCTCCCACCTGCACATTCATGGTCAGCCCTCAAGGGATCTCCAGCAGCCAGGCTGGCAGAGCACACCTGCAGAAGATCCCCTGCAGCCCCACTGCTGCTGGGATCCAGCCCAAGAAACAGCAATCAGGGACACCACTGCTCTGGACTCCAGTCCAGAACCCTCACGAGAGCAACCCCAAGTCACCTCAGCAACCTGTCCCCACAGAAACATCCCTGACCACAGCTGAGCTCCCCATCCCTGCACCACATTCCACAATGGCAAGGTAATTCCATTCTGCCTGAGCTTACAGACCTGCTGGGAGCCCCCCGGGGCTGTGGGGAGATGGGACAGCTGCCCCCACACCCTGCAGGACAGCACCCACAGCCTCTGCTTCTCCCAGGGTGACAACCTGGGGCTCAGGACACTCGGTCCAGGCAGGGCTGACCCTGCTTGGCCTGCACACACCCTGCCCTGTCCCTGTCCCTGGCCCTGTCCCTGTCCCTGTCCTCGCTCCCCAGCCCCAGGGGCTGTGCCAGAGCCCCAGCTGGTTTGAATTGGAGCAGCCTGGCCAGAGCCAGCTCTGTAAATCACTGGGAATCCCCAGATGCCAGCGCTGCTTTCGTGGCAGGGGCATCTGCTCCGGTTCATCTCCTTTGCTTCCCTCGTGGAGGGCTCTTCTGCCTCCTGGGTGACTTGGAGACCCTCTGGGGCCTATTTGGGAGGGCAAATGGGATATTTCTGAGCCAGGCACTGAGCTCTGTGGGTGTGTGGGTGTGTTTGTGTGTGGGGGGTGTGGGTGGTGCTGAGGCCACTCTGCCTTCGGGACAGAGCACGGAGGGGACGCTGCAGGATGTGTCAGCGCTGCCAGGAACAGACCCTGCTCTCCTCACCAAGACACTCCTCAGCAGTCTGGGCTCTGGGGAAGCTTTGCTGAGCTGCTGCTCCTCGCTGGGGAAGGGATGGGAGGAGAAGGTGGATGTGGAGCTCAATGAGTCGTGGGTGTGCACAGGAGACACAAATGATGTGAGACTCTGGCAGAATTTGTCCCCAGGTGTTTATGTGACAATCCTCAGGAGTCCCCAGACCTGTGGTGCCTGGCTGTGCCAGGGGCTCCTTGTCCTGCAGGTGCTTCTGGCCCCTGTCCCTGAGGCTGCAGAGGATCAGCCTGGGATAACCTGCCCGTGGGAGGTGATGCCAGAGCCTGGCCAGGAACCAGGCTGAGCATTCCCAGAGCTGCCCTAAGGACACCCTTCTGGTATGGGGGGGTCAGTGTCCAGCAGGAGCTGCAGGAGTGAGGAGGGGGGCAGCAGGATGGGCCCAGCTCCCTGTCCCACTGTGCTGCACAAGTGTCCCCCGCCCCGGGGGCAGAGCAGGGCGTGGTGCTCACCCTGCTGCTGTCCTGCCTGTCCCCCTGGCCCCGGCAGGGCTCAGCTGTCCCCAACAGAGCTGGCACCTCGCTGAGCCCCTCTCAGCCGTGCCCAGCCCAGCCCCCGGTGCAGGACAGACCCGCGGTGGCTCCCAGCCCTGCTCCTGGCCCTTTCCTCCCCGACTTCGCTCAGCTGCACAAATATTCCAGAGCAAACCCCAGCTCCAGCGGCACGGGCACAAAGCACAGGCAGCCCTCGGTGGGTTTTTGGGGCAGCCCTGCGTCCCCCCGGGCTGGGGGAAGCAGCAGCTCCCCGCGATGAGCAGAGCAGAGCAGAGCAGCTCGCACAGGGAGCAGGTGCTGGGCGGCTGCTTCGTGTCGCTCGCAGCTCAGTAAAACGTGTCAGCACAGCCTTCAGCAGCTTTGCAGCTCAGCCCATCCCCTTGATAGAACTAATTCTCTGGCTGGGCAGAGACTTTTCACAGCTAAACACCTTCTTTGTTTTGCTTAATTTGGGTTTTTTTGTTTGGTTTTTTTGTTTTTTTGGTTTTTTTTTTTTTAGAAACTTGAATTTCTTTTCTGTTTAAACATCCTCGGTTTGGGGGTTGTCTGGGGTTGCTGTGGTGAGGCTGAGAGCTGCAGGGTGCTGAGTGCTCCTGCCGTGGTTTGTTAATGGATCCCGCTCTTCCCAGAGCGCTGATGCTCCCGGGGCTGGGCAGGAAGGAGGTGCTGGCAGCAGCGCTGCGGGTGCTGAGTGTTGCTGCAGGGAAGACCCTGCCCCAGGCACCTCTTGCTGCGCTCTCAGTTCCAAAACCAGCTTTGAGCCGCTGCGAAAGCCACATGTCGGGAACGGAAATTAAAGGCCCTTGATTCTGACATGATAGAGCGATTAAAGCCACATTTCTTGGCCTGGGTACATAACTGGAAATGCAGATATAAGGCTTAGATCCCCAAGGGGATTCAGATTTCTAATCCCAATTTATGCAGCTAAATTCCTATTGATTTCCCCCAGGTAGGGCCCTAAATGCCTTTGTGGGCTGGGATCCAAAGTGGAGGTGGTGTGGCTCAGGAGGGGAGCCCCGGCCCTGAGAGCTGACCCCAGCACTTGGGGTGAGGGGCACTTTGCTGCCCTCCCTCCCTCGCAGGGAGGCTCCCTGGGGGCTCTGCAGGTGGGGTCTGGGTGCCCACATCTCCTGTTGGCACTGGCAGAGGTGTGCAACCAGACTGAGCCACTCAATGAAGGTGCAGCCCCAAATATCAAATCCTAAAGCCGTGATTCCTTTACCAGAGAGAGCAGGACTGAGAAAACGGGAGTGGGGTCGGCCTGGGCTCCCAGACACCCCCAGAGAGGGTCAGGGCAGAGCAGCAGGGCTGGTTTGGTTTGCTGCAATGCAAGGGGAGGCTGGTGGTGAGCAGCTTTGGATTCCTGCCCTTTTCTCTCCCTCCCCGGAGTCACTGGTCAGAACTCTGTGCATGAGCTGCCCCTCACGATGGGGGTGAGCAGCAGTGACCGTGGGGGACACGGCAGCTTCCAGCTCCCCGCTGGCTCTGGCCAAATCTGAGCTGAACTTCTCCACAGGCACCCCTGAACGTGCACATTGCTGCATCCTGGCTTCCCAACAGCCCTGCAGTGGGAGGGTCTGTCCCCAGCTGAGGGATGGCATTTGTATTTCAGTGCTGTAGAGCCCCCACGAGTGCCCAGGGGGAGGAAGGTGCATTTTTGTGTATTTGTTAGAGCGATCTCTCCCTTCACCAGGAGTTGGGGAATCCCAGCTCTCAGCTGTGTCTGTGCCTCGATCCCCCTGTTCCCAACCACAGCCTGGGCTGGCTCCCTGAGCCCCTCCAACAACCACAGAACTCTTCCAGGTGCCCCCAAGAACTGCTGCAGTCCTGGGGGATGTGCAGGACATCGTGTACAGCTGCTCCATGGCTCTGCAGAGCTTCCTGCTGCCCCATCCCCACAGGGCTGAGAGCTCCTCCAGGCTGTCCAGGCTCTGGAAAGAAATTTCCAGCCCCTTTTACAGGCTGCAGGCCCACATCCTCAGCTTGTGGCTGGGGCCTGGAGGAAAAGCTCATAGAGCAAAAGGGGGTGCACGGGGGGCTGCCCCTGGGGAGGGCAGGAGCAGCAACGTTGTGTGTCTGCTCTGGGGCTGAGTGTGAGCTCAGAATGTTCCCCTGGGCAGGAAAACCTTTCTGTGAGCTACCCCAGAGCACCCCAAAGGCAGCTGGGAGCCCCAGTCCCAAGGGACACGGGATAAAATGCAATCCAGCCCTGGGACAGGAGAGGATGGCCCTGTAGCAGTCGTGGCAGGGATGCCTTTGGCTCCCAGACCTCTGGAGATTTCCCCAGATGACCACGAACTCCTGCCTCACTTCCCACAGCACTGAAGCTGCCCCTTGCTTCCATCCCAAGGAATTATTTTACCGTCTCCTCCACCAGTCCCAGGGAGTGACTGCTAGAGTCATTTGGAGAGCTCCAGCCCTGCTTGCTCCAAGCTGCTGGCCCTGGGCCTGTGCTGACCACACGTCCTAGGGAAGGAGGGGGTGCTCAGCAGGAGCCCTCTCCTTTCCCAGGGAGCAGGGATGGGCTCATCCCGGTGGGACAAGTGCAGGAACTGCAGCCTCTGGCTCACAGTGACCGTGGGGGATCACTGCTGTAATTTAATTTGTGCAAGGCTCCACTGGGAGTCTTTGTCTCAGAGCTGGCTGCTTTAATGTAAAGAAGCTTTAATAAAATAGCAAAGCTAAGGCAGAGAATCCTTCACAGGTTATTCATTTCAGCAGTGGCATCACTTATCCTGTGCTTTGCTGCACCCCTGTCTGGCCACTGAGTGGACAGGGCTCTGTTATCACTAAACTGGCTCTGTTATCACTAAACTGGCTCTTCTCCTCTCACCTGGCCGTGACCCAGCTGTCCTGCACGATGCCCTTTGCAATTATCATGTGCAAATTAGTGCCCTTCATCCCTGGCCAGCTGCAGGACAGCTGGTGTCCCCAGCAGGGTGGCCTTGGCCGTTCCTCCAGCATGGCCAGCAGCTGGAGCAGGGAGCCACATCCCTTCCAGGCCATGGACCTGGGATGAGCTGGGTGCTGTGTTATCTACAGGATGGTCCCCAGGTCTGCAGCAGTCTCAGCCTGTGGGCAGGGATTCCAGGGCTCTGGCTCTGCCCCCAGAGGGTCCGTGCCAAGCCTTGGTGCCCGGCAAGCCTCTGGCTTGGTGGTATTTAACCAAGTGACCGTGGTCTGTCCTTGGTCACCTCCCAGCAGGGAGCAGCAGTCCCCAGGACTGGCAGGGGTCTGTCCCACCAGCTGAGGGGGGTCTGTGACCAGTCTGCCAAGGCAGAGGCACCTGCTGAGCATCAGAGCATCTTCTGCTCTCCAAAGCTGGCTGAGGAGCCCTTGGCACCAGCACAGGAGTGTGGGGGCACCGAGGGCAGCCCTGCCCTGTGCCGGGCACAGCCCCCACGGCACTGAGCCGTGCCACTCCCGGGCAGGGCAGGAGTAATTTCCGCTCTTATTCCTTTGTTTGTTTTGGTGCTTTGCAGACCCAGACCTTCCCCTGGGACCCCACTGCAATCCCTGGCCATGGATACACAAAACCTTTCCTGCGGGATGCCACCTTGGGAGCAGCTGGCAGGAGCATCCCGAGCCCTGCCTGCAGCGGCTCCTCACAACCAGCGCGTCCCAAAGTCCCGAAGATGCTGCCCGTGCCGCTCGGGAACTCGCTGCCTGTGCTGCGGGAGAGGATCCCGGAGCTCCCGGGCAGGCAGCGCCGATCCCGGCGGATAACGGCCATTAACCTCTCCCTTGGAACAAGAAGGTGCAAATGAGCCCACAGTAGCCTCCTTTCTTCTGGCTGAGCAAGATTGATTGAAAAACAAATTGGCGCAAATAAAGCATGTAATTAGATTAAAGCCTCTCGCCTGGAGCGGCTGGAAAGCGGCAGCGAGGGATTCCCGGGAGCGCGCAGCCCCGTCCCACCTCCGCAGCCCCAGCTCGCCCTGGGGCCACCAGCCCCGGTGGTCCAGCAGGACCCCCAGCAGCACCTCCAGGATGTGCCCAGGCTGTCCCCTCCACATCCCGGCAATGTCCCTGCAGGCCCCTCGTGCTCGGCCGCTCCGGCTGGGTCCGGGCACGGTTGGGGTGCCTCTGGTCCATCCCTGGCAGCTCTGGTCACGGTCACCGCCGCAGCCACCCCCCAGCGCCGCTGCAGCTCGGGGGGAGCTCACTCCCTGCCTCCGGAGCTGCCTGGGGCCGGTTTGGGGATGCGGATGAACGGCCGGAGGGATTTTTGGTGCTTCAGGACAGGAGTGGCCTCAGCAGCAGCATCCCGACTTTGCCGGGTGTGAAGGGAGCAGGAGATGGCTGCTGGTGGCACAGCGGGGACAGGCCAGCTGTGCAGACACCACTGGAAACGCTGCACTGGAAAAGCCTGCGGTAGGAACACTGCACTGGAAAACACCTCGCTGGAAAACTCCACACCAACACGGAGTTTTACAGCTCTTCCACATCACCTCTGCCCCTCCTCAGCCCTCTCCCAGGGTTGGCTGCACATTTCCTATCCCTTCCCACAGGATTTATCCGGTGTTGAGCCCCAGGACACGTTGGGGACACGGGGTACAGATCCAGGGGTGCCCTGCCAAGAGCCACTGCCAACACCGTGGAATACATTCCTGGGAAAAGATCTGTCCTCGGGAGCCGAGCACCCCGCAAATTCCTGCCTGACAGCAGCTCCCAGCCTAGGGGGAAAATCACAGTTTTCTGTTCGGGGAGAGACGCAGAAACAGCGAGCTGGTGCTGGGGACAAGAGCTTTGTGTCTCCAGGGGGAATCAGCCTCTGGAAATGGCCCAGGATGGGGAGAGGGAGCTTGTCAGTCCTGACTCTGAAGCTCGAGGCTTGGCTATGGTGGCATGTGGGGATAAAGGGTTGCAGGGATTAAGGGATATGGGATGAAAGAATAAGGGGGTGGAGGAATGGAGGGGTTTGGAGGAATGCAGGGATTTAGGGGTGGAGGGATGCAGGGATGGAGGAATGAATGGATGTGGGGCTGCAGGAAGCCCGGCACTGGCATGATAAGAGCACGGTGCCGTTGTGCATGAAGCTTATCTGCATTTCAGCAGTTTTGGGGCTTGTTTTAGGTTTTTTCCTCCAGATTTTCTGAGCTGTTTTGAAGCGAGCAGGAGCTCCCTCACTGGAAGCCCCTCTCCCCTATTGTGCTCCCAGCCATTCACTGGGTTCACCATGAGAAACCTTTCAGAGGGAGCTCCAGCTGCTGATCAATCAATCGGTCAATCAATCACGCAGCCAATCCATCACCTCTCTCACAGCCGGGACAAGGCAGAGAAAGCCCGGGCAGGGCTGAATGAATTCCTCCTTTGGATGGGTACAAAGCTGGAGGCTCCCAGGCTGAGCCTCGATTTACCCCAGGGTGAATGAAATGACGATTTCCCCTCCCCTGTGCCGCGGCGCTTTGTTCCCAGGCTCCGGGATGCTCCCGGCTCTCCACAGGGCTGACACCTCCCCGCAGCCAAGGGCTCGGGCTTTTCTCCCTGCCAGTGCTGAACCAGGAGCTCCAGCTCATCAGCGAGGGCAGTTTTCCCGTTCCTGGTTCTTGGGGGAGGAGTCGGGCTAAAATTTGGGTACCACAGCATGCAGCCAGCTCTGCCCTGGGTCTCCTCTGCCCCCTGGGAAAGCTGCAACCTGCAGCCAAAGCTGCTCTGGGTCTGGGGATCCTGGCCAGGGATCCCTCAGAGCTGGCTTTTCCCTTTCCTGCATTTACATCCAGCCTCTCCCCACCAGCCAGGAACAAGAGGGCCCAAAATGACATTTGGAAGGGCCAGATCTGGATTTGAAACTGCAGAGGTTGATTTCCAGGGGAAAACCATGGGGAGCTGCATCAATCCAATCACCTGGATTTATTTAAGGCCCCTGGCTGAAATCATCCACCTCAGATAATCATTCTCCAGAAAATCTGGATTTGATTCAGATAAGACAAGGACTGACTGGCAGGTTTGTAAACCCTGACTCCCCCACTGCTATTTTTGTTTGCCCTTTCACTGTGGTCTCTCCTGTCTGAGAGGGACCAAAGAAGGACCAGAAAAGCTCCTCTTGCCTGGCAGCAGAAATGAGGAGCAGCCCCTCCTCTTCCTCCAATCTCCCAGCATGGGAGAGCACGGATGCATTTCATCTAAACAATCCAGTTTTGGCCTGTTTTCCCAAACTGATTGGGACCCCTGAGAGTAAAGCAGAGCCAGGCAGGACCCCCCACACCAGAGCTGACATTGCCCCAGCCCTCGTTCCAAGGCCAGCTTTGGCCCGTGGTGCTCTGCACTGGCCCAGGTTGGGGTGATGCTCCCTCAGCTCCTGGCCACTTTCTGTCCCACGTGGCCACGAGCACAGGAGATGGAGCAGCACCTCTCCCACAACTGCCTGCACTCAAAGTCTCCCCCTAATTGCTTTTCCCATCTTGTTTCCAACCCTTTTTCTCCCATAGATGGGAGCTGTGGCTCGCAGACACGGATTTAGGGATTTGTGAATAACCCCAGAGGTTTCAGCAGGGTGGGGGTGGGAGCTGAGAGATGCCAAGACACAGCACTGCTCGATGCTCCCTGTTGGGGAAAAGGGATGGAATGTGCAGGGTTCAAGCTCCTTGGACAAAGCAGTGCTTAAAAACTCCAATAAAATCCCAGTGAGAAGAATTCTGATGGGATTCTGGGCCTGATGGATTGCTCAGCTTGGCTCAGCCTTCACTGGGCTTTCATTGGAAGGTGGCACAGGAGGCTCCTGGTGGGATGCCCTGGTCACCCCTTGGGGCAGGGAATGGGGGCATCTGGCCCTCCGGGGACACAGGGATCCACCAATCGCTTGGCGCGCATTTTCCATCCCTCACAGAGCGTGGATAACCTGTTCCAGGCTCCAGCCAGGGCTCCTGAGCTAAGGCAGGGCTCTAACCCTGCTGATGTTCTCAGTTATTGGCTTTATGCAAACTCAGCTGGGCTTTGGGTCCCCGAGCAGCCCCTCTCCCGTGGCAGGGTGCAGCACTGTGTTTGCTGGGTAAAACCTGTCCCTTCAGTCAGTGCCACAGAACCCTGGGATCAACCTTCTGTGACACTGGGGACTGAAGGTGTCCCCTGCTCCTGAGCCTGGGTGACAATCCCTGCCACAGCACTTGGCTCAGGGATCAATCCAAGGTGACATCCGTCACTTTTAGTACAAACTCCTTAATTTATGAATCCTCCTGCTGCTGAGACAGGAGTAAACAGCTTTTACACCTCATGTCCTTCACAGCTGGGGCTCAAACACCCCGGGAGCCTCCAGGCAGCAGCACAGGACAAGCCAGCCTTTCCCGGGACCCTCTGGCTCCTGCTGTCATCCCCTGGTCCAACAGGAGGGCACTGGGAACAGAGAGGTCCCTCGGTGACACGGGGGACAGCTGTGGTTCCACTCGGATCCAACGCTGGGGAACCCCCCTGTGCTCACAGGTCAGCAGGAAAGCCTCCCGCACCCTCCCTGCCCGCCGAGGAGCAGCAGCCTCTCGGGACGCTGCACGCGTGTTTGCAGCACATCTGGGCACAAAAGGAAACCACTCGTCCCGGGACAAGCAACAGGATTTACGCCTTTGGTGGAATTTGTCTCGAGGGAAGCGATTGCTGGAGGGACGTTTAGCACCGAGATGCTCCAAAGGAAGAGATCGTACCTGCGGGCTCCTCCGCGCTGCTGGCGGCCGTGGTGGGCGGAGCAGCCGGGATCTCTGCGGGACAGAGAGGAGACAAAAGGACGATTATTGCAAACCCCAAAGAGCCTGGTCCCTGCACACGCTGCAGGTTCCCCTCCCAGCCGTGTCTGCCAGCGAGGAGGGCTCCCAGCAAGAGCCCCCAAACCAGTACAGCGGGGACTGGGGAACCAGGTCCCTCAAAGCTGCTGCAAAGGGGGTTTTTAACAGAAAATGTTGGCTTTTGGCTGCGTGCTGCGCTGTGCCCACCCCTGTGGGCTGCTGTCACTGCCTGTCCCTGCGCTGTCCCCTCCAGCTGCTGCCACCAGCTCGGGGGCAGTGCTGGCGCTCCCCTGGGGAGAGGCAGGGTGCAGGTACAGCACTGCAGCTCTGCTGGAGTGCAAGGGGTGCCTCCCACATTTACAGGAAACACAAACACATCTGGTGCCAATTCCCTGGTCCCTGGCTCTGATTTGGGGCCAGCTCTGCAGAGCTGAAACCACATCACGCTCTGGAGGTTGATTCCCAGGCCCGGCTGTGTCTGTTGAGAGGATGGGCTGTGGATGGAGGGAGCTGTATGGTCCCAGCTGTGCAGGACGCTCCCCCTGCATGTCCTTCCTGCATTTAGGGCACGGTGCTGCCATTCTGAGCATTCCTGCAATCCTGGGGGGGGAACACCCCACCAGTCCAGTCTGAAGGCGGAATTTAGGCATGAGCTGGGAGTGGGAATCTGCCTCTTTCTGCTGGTGCTCTTGGAGCAATGCACGGCCACCACGGCAGGGTTTGCTGGGGGTGTGGCAGCAGCTTCTAGGGCTGCAGCCCAGTCAGCAGCAGGTGGTTTTTGGGGTGCCTCACCCTCATGCAATTAAACACAGCACAAGACACGGGGCATGGCCAGGCAGCACTGAGAGCCAGCACAGCCATCCCAAAGCTGGGCTGGGGGTGCTCATGCCTGGCCTGACACAGACCCCACCCTATGGGGTCTCGCTCCTTCCCCCAAGGTGTTCTTTGCATGGCTCCAGGTCTCTGGGAACAGGGAATTACGAGCAGTGGTAAATCAGAGAGTGACTGTGCCCAGCCCCAAACCCTGGCTGGGCCATGTTGAAATCCTGGGTCTGTCTTTATTTAGTGCCGTGAATCCTGAGGGAGCTGATGCAAGGAACAATTTACTCTCTGATTTCCCCTGGCCCTGGGGAATGATTAATGATAAACCTTTGTGCACACTTGCTGCAGAGCAGACTGGAGCCACGGCTGGAGGGCTTGGGGACAACAAGCCTCTGCTTTGGGCTCTTGCTGTCCCATTGCAACACGGAGAAAAATGAATCTCAAGTGACCCCAAACCACCCTGGAATGTATGTTTTCTTCAGCAGGAGAAGGTGGAGAAAGGGTCTCTGCCCCAGAATTTGGCAATGGCCATGCTGGGGGGGCAATGGTGTGGGAACAGAGTGTGGGTCCCCAACAAAGGCTTCAATCTTTTAACCTTCACTTTCTTGCTGGGCCTTTTTCTCCTTTTAGCAGCAGGGAATCACCCCTCAGGGGTTCCTCCTTCCCATCCCATCCCAGGCACACTAATTTTGATGCTTTGTTTTGTTAGGGCAGGTGGGGATGTCCCACAAGGAACATGACCCACTGGAAGATCCAAGAGCAGCAAACCCCACAGGCAGCAGAGAGGGGCACAAGGCTGAACCCCAACTTCCCAGGCAGAGAGAGCTCCGAGGGCTGAGGGGATCCAGGTGTTTGCAGAGCAGATGCTGCAGTGGAGGCATTTTGGGAGCTGTACCTGGTGCTTCTGCTGTTGTTTCAAGAGCAGAGGGTGAGAGCAGCCTTGGGAAGGCAAATTGAAAACAAACCCAAGGAAGCCAATGGTAAAACCACCCGTGCTCCTGGGAGGGCTCTGTGAGTGCAAGAGCCCCTTCAGCAACCCAGGGCTTCTCAGCTGTGATGGCAACTCCCTCAAAGGGGCAGCTCCTCTGGGCTGAGCTCTGTGCCAGTGCAGCACTTTTGGAGAGAAGAACCTGTTTGTAGCGATCTGTTTTAGCATCCAGCCCTGATGGGACACCCCTAAATAAATGTGCTCTTGGGACACCTCTGTTACATGAAGCAAAATTGAATTCCCAGCAAACTTGGCTGTAGATGCACCCACAGAACCCCCCAGGAAGGCAGGAGAGCTGCTGGAAGCTGCTGTGGATTTTGGACCCTGTTTGGGCAGAGCAGAGGGCAGGGGTCCCAGGCAGCTCTGCCCCCCGAGCGCTCTGGGGTTCAGCAGCCCAGCCTGGCAGCGGCTCCGGCAGGGATTTAAGGGTTAAAATCTCTACTCCAGGGAGAAAGAAGATCCACCTACTTATGCAGGGGGCGATGGGGGAGCGGCTCTGCTGGTAGCCCTTGGCGCAGCGGTTGCAGGTGATGCCGGTGACGCCGTCCTTGCAGGGACACTGGCCCGTGGTCTGGTTGCAGGTCTGGCCGGCGGCACCCACGGGGTGACAGTCGCACTCTGCGGGGGGACACACGACAGCAGGGTCAGGGGAGGGCACAGCGGGCACAGCTGGCGGGGTGGCATCGGCGGGGAGCGGGGCAGCTCCCCCGGCACCGCTCCACCTTCTCTGCACTCCGGCAAACCCCCCCGAGTGACCCGGAGCAGAGGTGGCATTTGGCACAGGGGCTGGGGGACAGCGCTGGAGAGGAGGTGACCCTGTCACAGCCCCACTGCGGGGACAAAAGTGCAGCCAGGATGACAGGGAGGCAGCGTGGGGGTTCAAACCACGGACACAACTCCTCACGCCGTGAGTGCTGAGATCAGGAGTCTGCAGGATTTAAAGGCAGGGGAGCAGCACCCACTGCCCCCAGCCAGCAGCCCCGAACTCCCGGGGGCGGTGGCAGGGCTGGTACAGAGGTACAAACCCAGCAGGGTTCCACCAGCCCTCAGCTCAGGCAGGAAGCAATCGCTTGGGAATTCATTTCACGCGCACTCCAAGGAAAATCAAACCAGTCCTTTCAGAGCTCTCGCTCGAGCCCTTCCCGCTGAGCAGCATCCCTGGCAGCTGGCACTGCGGGCACAGGAAGGAAATGCCCTTGTGGGATGCAGGCGGGCTGGAGGACCTGCTGTTCCCGGCCAGATGGATGCAGCCCTGACGGCAGAGCTGGGCAGATGTGAAGGGTTTGGCAGGGGATGTAAATACTGCACTTGAAAACATTCACCATCTCATTTCCCACAGTGGGACTTTACTGGCACAGCTGTTTGGGGGGGGAAAAGTTTAAAAAAGGCAAAAAGAGGAAAAGCAAAAAAAAAAAGAAAAAAAAAA
>VXBC01012148.1:110838-145753 GCA_013399945.1 Ploceus nigricollis
AAGCATCAGGGCTTGTTATCATCACTGCTCCAAAAGGATTACGGCCTCGCACATTTGTTAACAGCCCTGATTTCTAAGAGCTGCAAGCGCCGTGCCAGACTGTGGGCTGCCCCTGCTGAGCGGTGGCAGGGACAGGCAGGCGGGCAGGAAAGCTTTCCTTTTCTTCTGCAGCATCCCCGGGAAGGAGCCAGCCAAATCCCTCTCTGGGGAGCACTGATCCCGCTCTCCTCCTGCCCCTCAGGGGAGCTGCCTGCCAGGAACAGGGGCTGGGGGAAGCCTGTCCCACTGCCTGGGCCCTGGAGGGGGCTGTGCTGGGGGGGCAGCCCCAGGGCGAGTGTCCCCATGGGCTTCAAAGCCCCCAAGCCCCCCAAACTGGGCACATCACCCCAAGAGGGCTTTTTCTGGACTCTGCAGTTCTGCTTGGTTTGTTCTGCACGCCCCTGGCTCTCAAACACCCTAAAAGTGCCTCATTTGGGGACAGCAGACCGCATCCCATGCTGGTTTTGGGTTTCCAGGTTTTGGTGTCTGGCTGGAGGCTCCCTCCAAGCCAGCCCAGCAGGATCCTCCTCCCTGCAGCAGCAGCCCCCAGTGTGACCCTCCCTGGGCAGCAGCTCCCTGGCCCTCCGGGGCTGCTAGCAGGGTTTGGGTGCTGCCTGGAGCACCCCTGCCCTGGGATGTCAAACTTCCCCCTGGGGACATCTAGAGCTCCAGCACACTGCCACCAGCCCTGACCCCACAGGTCCTGGCTGGGAAGAGACAGAGCCTTGCCAAAACCCGATGATTTTTCACACGAGAGGGAAAGAAACCCCTCAAGGAACCAAGAAAGGTTTTGCTTCTTTTCTCCTCTTTTCCTAACACTTCCAATTTGGAATTTTTGATTAAAAATCCCTCTCTTCCCCCTGCCCTGAGCTGCCCCTGGGAAACGGCTGCTTGCAAACCTGCCCACAGCAGAAATCCCCTTTTCTAAAGCTAATTTAGACTGGAAAAGTTTGAACGGGAAATCAGCGTGGCTGGTGATGAGCAGAGGGATGCTTGGGTGGGAAAACCTTCACGCTGCAGCCCCAAGGGATGGCTCGGGTAATGCCGGGGGAGAGGAAATAAAAACACATTAAGCAAAGGCCTGCAGGAGGAACAGGAGAGAAAAGAGTTAAAGAAGAGCAGAGAGTCGGGAGTTAACACAAAAATAAGCAGATCAGGGAAGGGTTACCCAAGGAGAGGCAAAGGGCAGGGATGGGGCCTCCGGGGCTGCTCCCGGCCATCCTGTGAGGAGCCCCCCACGCGAGAGGATCGCCCTCATTTCAGTGGCACCGCTCGGGGAAAAGAGGGAAGAAAGCTTTGGTGATGAGTAAGATCCCAGACTCAGGGTCTTGGAGGCCGGGCTGGGAGCACGGAGCGCTCTTTGGACAGCACAGAAATCAAGAAATGAATCCAATGCTGCTGCTTCCTTCCCTCATGAGCTGCCGGGTTATTTGCAGATCCCCATCTCTCTGAGGTTGTGTCCTGTCCCCCCAGGCCGGGCTCTGTGAGGGCTCTGATGTCCCCATGTGTGATGTGATGTCCCCATGTGTGATGTGATGTCCCCATGTGTGATGTGCCCAGGGCTGCAGGGGACAGAGGGTGGGGGACTCACCGGCCCGTGGCCAGGGTTTCACCGGGATGAGATCCCGGCCGATTTCTGCCACACCGAGGGGAAAATCCTCTCTGGGTGACGGGACGGGCTCTGTGTCACCTGTCCCCAGCGTCCCCCGGGGCCCAGCCCGTCCTGCCCGGTCTGCCTTCCCCAGACTCCGGGAAGCAGCGCTGCCGGCGCGGGGAGCAGGAGCGGCTCTCGGCAGTGTCGCAGATGGGGATTTGCTGTCCCTGTCCTCGAGAAACTGAACCAGCGCCAGCAATTAGGAGCAATTAAAGGTAATTTACAGCTCCCCGGCCAGTGCAAACACTTGCAGCCAGCAATTACAGGCTCTTCTCCTTCCCCAGCCATGGAGGGCAGGGCTGCTGGTGCTTGATGCTGATTTTCCCAATCCAGTTCAAATTCCTTTGGGCTGTAACCCCAAACTGAGGGAAGGCTGCACCAGGATGCCAGCGGGGGGGTGATCGCTGCTTTGGCATCGCCGCTGCCTTTCCGATGGCACCCTGGGACTCACAGAACGCGTTTGCATTCCTGAACTCCCCTGGCTTTCATCCCTGAACTTCCCTGGGTGCAAGGATTTGTGGATTTGTTAATCACCCACCGAGGTGCAGAAATTCAGCAGTGCCCTGCGCTGAGCAGAGCCCTCGAGGCACCAGAGCTGAGGGCACCTCTGTGAGCAGGATAGGAAAGCGTCCAGGACATCCCTGGAGATGATAAGGAGGATCACGCGGGGCTTTTCCTCATGCCCTGCTTGAAAGGATCACCCCGCAGAGGGTACGGTGAGATGGGAGAGAAGCATACGGGGATGCTGGAGCAAGAAAAATGCCCACAGAACATCGGGGGAAGGAAAATAACTCTCAGGATTTCGGTTTTTTTTCCTAAAATCTTTAAGAAAAATTTATGCTGTCTGTGGCAGAGATGACCAGGAATTCCTAGTGAAAAATGAAGTTATTTTTTGTTTGAAAACATGGCTGTGGAGGAGAAAACAAGGAGCAGGAATCTGTGGGGAGGCTTTGAGGGCAATGAGGGCAGCAGGGGGGGTGCCTCTGCTCCCAGAAGCTGATTTTCCCTATAAAATAACCCTGAGGAAAGCAGGGAGCTGAGAGCACTCCCAGGTGAGCACCTTGAGCTCGGCTGCTCCAGATGTGAGGAGACCACGTCGCTCTTTGCGAGACAGACCCGAAGTAGCCGAGTGGATGAGGGGACAGCAGCCAAAATCCGGAGTGCAGAAGGAGGCATAATTGGAAGGAGGGAACAGGATGGCTCATCCACGCTGAAGGGTCCCAATTAACTGCATCCACTCCAGGAAAAGATCTGGGAGTCAATGAAACATCTGGCTGATTGCAGCGGAGCTCAGAAGAGCCACAAGATGGGAGGCTGTGCTGTGAAAGGGGGAGAGAGAAACTCTGAATTCATATCAGGGCACTATAGAAATCAATAGCACGTCCTCAGCTGGGAGCTGGAGTGAAAGGCATGGAGAGCACCCACGGAAAAGATTCGGAATGCCTTGCCAAGAGACGGTGGAGGGCTGCCAAGCAATGCACAGCGCCGGCAAGGTCAGACAGGTGCTCCTCTTCACTGGTCCTTAAAGCCCCGCAACAAAGGGACATTGAGGGCGTTGAAAAGGCAACCTTTTCAACGATAAAAGGAATCGCTGCTTTGCACCGCACGTAATTAACTCGTAGAACTCCTGCTACGAGACACCATGGCAAGGGCCCAACAGGATTAGATAGGGCTCTGAATGAGAACATCTGTAGTTACATTAGCTGGGATTAATATATATACGGATATAAGCACTGCCAGGCAGCTCCTCACCGCCTGCAGCCAGGAGATTTCCCCCGGGGCCAGGCTCTGCCGAACTGGCTGCCGTGGGCTTTTATAGCTCTGTCTGGAGCTCCCAAATCAGCCCCTATTTTCTGTACAAACCTGCTGAGGCAGAGCATTGCCCACCGCAGCCCAGCCAGCGATGCCTTCCTGTGCTTCAGCTCAGGTTTGAGGCTAAAAAACACCTGGAAGGATCTTGGGGCCGTGCTCGGGATAAAAAAACCCCACGGTTTTTCAGTTCAGGTGGTTGAACCTGCTGAGATGGTTCTGCCCCGCTGAAGGTTGACAAATAGCACGACAAAAATGCAAATATTTTCGCACCCCCGGTGTTCGGGCGGAGGTATTCCCAGCCGCTAATCCTGCCCCGCACACGTGTGGTGAAAGGTAAACAGAGGGATAAATCTCCAGGCTCAGCTCTCCTCAAGTGTGACCTTTATGGAGAAGGTGCCTGAAAAGATCTGCATTTTTGGAGAATTAGCATCTTCCTGTTTTCGGGGAAGCTGCTTCCTTGGGAGGTTTTCAGAGTGATGAAAAATCCTTTTGCCTGGACAAGAAAAAAAAAAGGCTGGATTTGCCAGGGTGTCCAGATTTCCTCTTGTCACCCTGGATGTGCCAGGATCACAAACCTCACAGGGCTCCACATCCAGCCTCTGGACTGAGCAGGAACCCAACGATGCATTAAACTGGAAAAAACTCTTAATTTGCAATAATCAGTGATGAAGGCTCCTGTGTTCAGAAATCACACTCAGTTGGAAGTACAAATTCAATCCCAGGTAGCCAATGTGCCTTAGGTGAACATTTATATTTAACCAGGCTTTAAAATGCTTTTCCAGAATCATGGCCCAAAATTGCTTCCTTTTGGTTGCTTCCCTTCTTTCCTCCAAAGACTTCAAAGGGAGAAAAATGGGAGAAAACTTCTGCTGGAAAAAACCACAACAAACCCAGGTTTGTTGTCAAAATGTCAAAACAAATTCAATTTAAATTCTCCTGTTGCCTCAACAACGCATCCTGATGCAGCAAACATGTCTCACTTAACCTTGTGGTTTAGCATTTAGAGGGGTGGTTCTGGCATTATTACTGAAGTGAGGTTTTTTTGTTGTAGAGTTGATTTTTCCTGCTCCACTGTCTTTAGGAGCTCAGGTACTTTAAATCCTGCTCCCTCTGAACACATCTTCCCAGGGAACTCAAGGTGTGAGAATTCCTGGAGTGCCCCCATAGCTGGAATCCATCCCAGAGGTGACCTTGAAGTGGTCCCAGGGAGGACAGGATGTTTTCACAGCTTTTCTTTGGCTCCTGTGTTTGGGAAATCAATTCAGAACAAGCAAGGCTCTTCCTTTGGGTACCTATCCCGGTTATTTGTGCGTGGATGAGGGAGGTCTGAGCTGAACCCGTGCACCTGAGCGCTGAGGAGAGGTTCGTGCTGGCTCTGGGGACCTCCCGTGGGGATGGCAGAGCCACTGGCACTGCCAGGGCATCTCCAGCACGGGCAGCACGTCCTGCGAATCCCAGGCATTTATGGGGAAGAGAAGCTGGAATTCGGTGTGCACCCACCCAGTCTGGCCCCAGCTGGTTTGCGAAGCAGAAGCAGGGGTGGAAATGTCTCTGTGCTAGCTCTGAATGCCAACAATGACTTTAAATATTAACCACTCACTGCTCTGCCTGAGCTCCTCAGCCTGTCTGCACACTGGGAGCTGGATTTAGCCCTCCAAAGGATCATGTTCGTGCTCAGTGTCCCTCAGCACATTCTCCTGGAGATTTAAAGGGTTCTTGCCAGCAGAACATGAATTCCTCCTTTTATTGGGCAGAGCCAAACAATCTCTGGGTGTCTCCTGCTGTCCCTCCTTCCGCGCCACTTCTCAGGGCTCTCCCGTTTCCCCTCCTGGACTGGCACTCGGGGGAGCCAAGGGCTTTGGTGCCCTGCAGTTTGGGCCAAATTTCACAGATTAGACCTTGGCTTTGTCTTCTCCATAACAAGGAACAGACGGGGCCACAAAGCCTCCACTGAGCCGGAGTCGCCGCTAATCCTGAGGGGCCTTGGAACCCCGGCAATAAATCCACTTTTTGGGCAGGGGCACTGTGGGCAGGCATTAGTGACACACACAATGGGACAATTATGGCAGCGCTCCCCAAATGCTGGAAAATTCCCTTGTTCCAAAATTGTTAAAACTTCCCCTGTGCACTGAGAGCTCCACTTCCCACGTGATTCCAGCAGGGCTGGAGAAGCTGCCAGGGATGCTGAGGTGAAGCATTGGGGTTTCCTTCACCCCACTTTGCTGGCAAGGCTTGGGTTTTATCGTGGAGGATGTGATCCCTTTGATTTTTCCATCAGAAATGTCAGAGCTGCAGGGGCAGCTCCGGCCAGGCCGAGAGCAGCAGCTCAGTGGGGCACGGTGGCCTCCTGGATCTAAAGCAAAGCCCAGCTCCCCCTGCTCTCAGGGGAGATGTTGCACGAGGAAGAGTGGGTTGGGAATGCTGTTATTGAAGGAAAAAAAAAGAGAGGCAAAGTTTTTCTCTTCCTGATGTGTTTTTAGGCTGGCTCTGGAGGAAACGAGGTTCCTACAAGTGCATCCTCCCTCTAATAATAAAAATCAAATCTGGCAGCAGAGCAGAAGTCTCGGAGATAATGAGGTTGCCACAAGCCTCGGGAAAGGAGGCAGTGGGGAAGGTGAGGGAGAAGTGGAAAAGCTCTGCAGAAAAGGATCCCTGTGGTGTGCACAGCCCTCATGGGACACCAAAGCATCCACAGTGGGGAGAGTCCCCACACCCCAAGAGCGGGGAGAAATCCCAGTGAGAGCTCCTGGGGCACAAATCCCAGCCCCTCGTTTGTGATGCTCTGAGAAGCATCTGTTTAACTGGAAAAGAAATCCTTTCCTACCAGAAAAAAACCCTTTTCACTTTAGTATGCTGAAAACCAGAGTGTGGGGATGAGCAGAACTGAGCTTGGGTTTAATTCTCAGGATCTGAGAGCCTGAAGCACTTTCCACTCCTGAGAACTGTTCTGAAGCAGGAAATTATCTCCATTATTGGAAAACATTTATGGGGAAGGCAAATTATTCCTTTTCTTTCCTCTGTCTCGTGGATATGCAAAGGTCTGGCTTTGCAAGTGAATTTAGCAACTTTTGTCCTTAGTCTGAGACCAGCAATGGAGAGCTGGGGTTTAGTCTGGTTTTATTTTCTTAATAGGGTGCAAATTCCCCTCTATTGTGTCGCCACTTCTGACAAACCACATCCCAACCTGCCCTCCAGGATTGCTCCTGGATGTTTCTCTGCTGGAAACCCAAAGCCAAGCCCCAGTTTGGAAGGTGGCCGGCCCCCAGTTCATCCAGTAAACTCCTGCTGGGCACCAGCACTGCCAGGATGTGATTTTTCAGGAATGCGGGGCCGGCTCTGGTCCGGGAATCAATGCTGTCTGCATTTTCCTACTGAGCTGGGCCATCCACGTCTGCCGTGGATTCAGCACTCAGCTGTGAGCTGTGTCTCTCCTCTGAAGGTGCTGAGGTGGTTTCCAGGTGGCAATGGAGATTGCAGCTCCTTCTGAGCAGCCTCCTCCATCTCCTCATGGCTCCCTGGATTCAGCAGTGTCTTGCCCTGAATTCCACAACTCAGCAAACTCTGCCCACTCTGCCTCACACAGAGGCAGCTGCCTCATTTGATGCGTCTGCTCATCCATCATTAAAATGTGGATTTTAATGGATTTCTAAAAAGCTGGCATGGAATGGGACATGCCTTGTGTTAAGCTTTAGTCTTACTTGAATAAAAAAATCACTGCTTTTCCATGGTTTCATTCTACAAACTCAGAACAGCATGAGCGTTTCAGTAATGCTCGTGTCCCTTCCTTTCTCTGGGATCCTTCCAGCCCAGGTGAGTGAATGGTGCAGCTCTGCCCTGGGTCGTGCTGGTGCCATGGAGGAGGTGACACTTGGTGGCACTCGAGCCCCAGGACGCTCCCACAGTGACCTGTGAGCACGGACAGCTTCAAGCTGCATTTCTAGGAACCTTCTCTGATGGTCTGTGTGTGTCTGGGGCTGTGATGACAAGTTTTAGATGCAGAAGCCACAAATCAGCTCTCAGGGCTTGCAATAATACTGATCTAAGGAATTATGGGGCTGTGGGGAAGGGTGACTCAGGCACAGCCACTGACAAATGCAGGATGGAAATGCAACTAGAAAATTGTTCTTGTGGCAGTGGAAGAGAATCTCCACAGTCCTGGGGAGGAACTGAAGTCTGTGCTTGGCAGATCGATGCCTGGGAAGTCTGGAATTTCTCCAGGGATGTGATTTCTCAGAGGTGACCAAGCCCTGACACAAGAGCCCAACCCCAGCCCTGCCAGCACCACGGGCTGGCTCCTCTCTCATCTCCACAGTGGCTCCAGCTGGAATCCAAAGAGGAGCAAAAGGAGGAAAGGAAGGGAAGGAAGTTTGACCATTAAGGACAACTCCCTGGGGTGAATTCCTGGAAAGTATTGCCTTGGAGTTTGCCTTAAAACCACAGCTGAGCTGGATGAGAGATGGGCATCAAAATGAGGCAGCTCTGGAGAGGGGAGCACCTCCCTCAGGCTGCACTTCAGCCCTCTGCTCTGGTACCCCAAGGGCAGAGCTGTGCTGGTCCCAGCAGAAACCTGCAGTGAGGAAAGGCTGGGGACAGAGCCCTGCAGGAGCCACCACTGCTGGCCCTGCTGGCCCTGCTGGCCCTGGTGTGGGGATCCAGCCAGGCCACCCCAATGTCTCTGGCATGCTCCAGCTGTGAGCTTGTCTGCCCCACCCAGGCGTGGACTGGGGACCGTGGTGACAGGGGACATCTCCAAGGCTGGAGGGATGCTGACCACAACTGGAACCATGGACAGCCTGGTGTCCCTGTGCTACACCCTGACAGCAGCACTGGGACACCTCTGGTGGCAGTGCCACCATTCTCAGCCTCTGCTCTGGTGGCAGTGGCACCATTCTCAGCCTCTGCTGTCTGCCGTGGGTGCTCCCCCTGCCACCTCCTGCGCCCCAGCTTCCCAGCAGGACCCAGCAGCAGGAGCAGAGAGGATCCATCTCCCCTGGCCCAGCCTCCAGGGAATGAGCTCTCAGCTCTAAGCTGGTCACGCAGCTCCCTCTATAGTCACTGGAGAGAGACGGGGACTGGTGCCACTGTCCCTGTCACCGAGGGCTCTGCTCGGCTCTCCCACAGCCAAAGGGGTTCAGGTTCTGCCTCACTCAATGTCTGCAGCTGGGTGAGGAAAGCCCTTTATGTGCACCCATGAAATCAAGGACGGGAGGCTGAGCCCATGGGGACAGATCTCACCTCCCTCTGCTCCAGCCCAAACTGCCTCCAAAATGCAAATGTCAAGTCTTGACCCTTGGTGGGTGCAGGGCAGGACGGGCAGGGAGGCTGGGATGCTTTTTGGGGTTTGCACAAGGCATGAAATCCTGCAGCACAGCTGGAAAGCTCCCCAGGCTGCAGCAGCACCAGGCACACAGACAATCCCATTTCCTCCCTAAACACGGAGCCCTGATGAATGTGACCTCTCCAGGTGTCAAATCCTGCCCCTGCACGAGGGGTTTGTGCTGGCAGCCTCAGCACAAGTGCATTCAGAGCACGTCTCGTTTGTCATCTTTTCATCAAAAAGTGTGCAAAGCCTCTCCCTGAAGTGCAGAGCTGTTTTACAGCCAGGCCATAAAACCCTGCAGACTCTCTACTCCAATGGAATTACATTAGTGCCAATAATCTGGCAAATATCAGGAGGGAGTTTAATCAAAAGAACCAACAGCAGGGCCCTGATTTACAGCGGCCCATGACAGGCTGGACGAGGGTTTGCAGGACCCAGATGTGGAATTTCACTTGCAACATCATTTGGAGCAGAGGGAAAGCAGAAGGAACTGGAAGCAGAGCTTCAGCGTGCTGGGAGCTCTTGGTGATTTCTCAAAAACCAGGGAGAAAAGAGGAACAATTCATCCTTGTCTGAGTCTGAAAAATCGAACATGAACATTTCTTATACCCTGAGTTTTGTTGCTTCTCGGGACAGCCGCCACACGAGGGGTGTGCCCAGGATGGGGGTGTGATGTGTCTGCCAGGACAAAGGGCATCCTGCTCCCCTGGCGGCTGGGATGAGCCCACCCACCCCCCTGGAGGAGGAGCAGCGGGACCATCGGGCTCCTCCAGCCCAGGATCCATGGCTGGGACAGGGATCAGCTGCAGTCTGACCTCGGAATGCCAGGGGAGCCCTGGCTTGGTGTCCCAGGGACTGCCTGACCACCCACCCGGAGCAGCCACGTCCTCCATGCCCAGCTCCCTGCCCAGCTGCAGCCTGGCAGGCTCTGGCACACACCCAGCATTGCCACTCCATGCAATATCCCTGCTCCATCTGTCATCAATTCCTTTGCCTGTGGTTTGCAGCCTCCTTGCCACGGCCTGCCTGGCGTGGCTCTGTCCCAGGGCACCTCTGGCCACTGACAACTTCCAGGCTTTTATCATTTTTGCAAGGAAAACCACTGGAAGCAAACACAGAGCAAAGCACCTGGCACGGCTGGATCACTGTTAGCCATCAGGGAAAACCTTCCTCAAACCCCAGCTCCTGATGCCTTCACCTGCACTGCTGATCTGAACTTCAGATCATTAGAAAAGTCTTTTATTTATCAATTATTAAAGGTTTGGCTGTTGGAAACACAAGCAGCCCTGAGCTGGGCAGGGGGTGTTGCCCAGCTCTGCTTTCTGCTCACCTGAGCCTCACTCCTGCCCTGCAACACGTGCAAAAGTTTGTGGAATTCTCCTTTTCTCCAAGTTAAAAAGAAGGAGACATTGTGCAAGCATTTCTGCAATGTCATATTTTTGCATAATTACCCAAACCAACCATTTCAAACAATGCAACTCCAGCCTCTTTAATTTGCTGATGTTTGATGTGTTGTGAGTGGAGGCACCTCGTGCATGGGATGGAGTGGGAGATGAGGAATGCAAGGCACAGGAGAGGCAGCTTAGCTGGATGTGTCTCTTAGGCTGAATAAAGGGAGATGTATTAATGAAAAAATGTCTCTGGCAGCTCTTTCATGGAGCCTTTGCTGTGAGATCACCCGAGACCTTGCTGGGGTGGGTGAGAACCACGAGCTCCTCAGCAGCTCCCAGGGCACCAGGGCTCTCTGAGGTGCTTTTATTTAAATTTATTATGTGTGGGACATGATCAGAGTGATGTGGTGGATTAAAGAATCAGGTTTTATAGAGGAAATACAGAGAAAATATGGTTCTGCTGGGTGCAGGCAGTGATGAGGGGGGTGGCAGGAGCTCAGGATGGTTAATTCCTTAATTTTAACCACATTCAGTGGAGATGAGGCTCTGGGAGTGTTGGTTTGGTGAGATGGTAAATGAATGTTGTTATCAATAGGGAGGTGGCTGGAGCTGTTAAATGGGAGGGCTGGGTTTAAACCTGCCCCTTTGCAGCAATGATTTCAGCACAAGCCCCGAGTCAGGAGAAAAACCAGAGGGAACAGAAACCCCACTGTGTGACAAACCGAGCTGGGGAACAGGAGCTTTCAAAGGGATGCTGGTGCTGTGGGGAACTCATTCACTGCTGCTGTAGGGACAGTTTTTGCCCCCACAGAAACCCCTCAGGGCTGGGAAATGCCACCCATGGGCCCAGCACAGTTACCACAAACCTTTGTTTGGTGGCTCTGATGGGCAGAGGTTTGTCATAAACCCGGCTGGAGGAGAGATGAGATTTGGCCATCTCCAGCTTCAAGTGAGGGAGAGGCTCCAGAAGGCAGAGCAAGAGAACAGAGCAATTGCAAAGAGGATTTCATAGAGAGAATGATCCTGCAGCCAGATCCTTCAGCCTGAAAACCTCCCAGAGGCCAGTGATGTCTTCTTGGTGCTCGCTTGGGGAAACTGAGGCATGGAATGGTGCAGAGGTCTCCCACCTGCAGGTGCCACCTGGCCAGGTTTTAGGGCAGGACTCGGTGCTGTCAGTGACACTGAAGGGCCAGGGGACAGCAAGGAGAGACAGACAGGAGAGGGGAACAGCTGCCAGAGGTGAGCTGGGAAAAGCAGGAATGAGCACCTGGGAAATATCAAAAAATATCTCATTGGAATTGTTTTTTACAAGGTTCAAAAAGGGGGAGTAGGACTGTCTGAAAAAGGGATTTCTTTTCTGCTATGGCAAAAAATATCTGTTTTCAGTAGAGAAAAAAAAAACAAAACAAAAATTGAAAATGCTGGAGACCCAAAACTTCCCAGCCAAAAATACTGATCTGAAGCTAAAAGCTTTCCATTTCTTGTTGAAATGAATCTTTAGAGAGAAAAGAGCTGAGCATTTCTGTGGGAAACCCCAGCATTTTCTAACCTGGCTTTTGAATGTTTGCTCGACTCCTTTCACTGCACCTCAGGTTCAGGATTTCCATCTCTCCCAGCAGCAGCTGAGAGTAAAAAGGGTTCATTTGCAGGATTTGCTCTTCTTGCTGCTCCCGCCCCAGCTGAATCCCAGCTCGCCTCCACGGCCACACGAGGAAACCTCAAAATACTCCGAGCTCAAAATAAACTCGTTTCCCCTTTTTCTGTTCTCTCCTCGTCTGGAGGAGTGACAAGTTCTGTGCGTGGGCTCAGCTCTGCCTGAAGGGTGGGAGCTGGAGACGGGGCTTGGGGGAGGCTGATTTAAATTCTACATCTCACCCATGCCTGGGATTTTGTGCCCCTCTGCCCCTGCAGAGTGATGTCCAGGTAGGAGCAGATGAAGCACCATTTCTAAAGTGATAAACCCTGAAATAATTTGAAGTCCTCCTCAGCAGTGAGGGCTTCTATTTCCATGGCCTGGTCCTCAGCAGGCGGCTGGGGAGAGCAGGGAGAGGTGGTGGCAGGGGATGTGGGTGGCCTTGTCCTCACCAGGAGGCTGCAGAGGTGACAGCAGTGAACGTGGGGGCACGAGAAGCCATTCCGAACGGCAAAAAAAGCAATTTCAAACGAGTTTGGGAGAGGGAGAAGCGGGAGGAGCCGGGCGAGAGGGAGAGCTGCGGGAGCAGAGCTGCAGGGAGGGGCTGGGGAAGGAGGAGCCGGGCGCTCCCACCCCCCGTCCGTGAGTCCGTACCTTTGCAGGCCTTGCGGTGGGAGATGGGCTTGCTGAGGTCGCGGTAGAAGCCCTCCTTGCAGTAGTGGCAGTGCCTGCCCGCCGTGTTGTGCCGGCAGTTGAGGCACACGCCGCCGCTCTTGCGCCCCGACAGCTTGAACAGCTCCATGTTGAAGCGGCAGCGCCTCGCGTGCAGGTTGCAGTTGCAGGCTGAGAGAGGCAAAGAGGGGACATTGTCACCGTCTGTGCCCACACAGGGAGGTGCCAACCCCGGGGAGCCCCTCTGTGTGTGCCCTGTCAGACTGGGTGGCACCTCTGCCTGTGGGAAGGAGGTGAGCCCATTGGCATGGGCCATTGCCCTCCAGCTTTTTGGAGGGCAAAACGAGGTTGCCAAGAGGAGATTTCACCGTCCTGACTTGCATTAACTATGGCTTTGCCTCTCCCTGCTCGCAGTGGGGGTTACAGGGGGCTGTGAGGACAGGGGCCCACCCGTGGGCAGAGGACAGAGCACACAGACCCCTGTGGCACCTTTGTCACAAGCGCTTTCCCCATGGAAGCACCCCTCATTTCCCTTCCCATCCACTCTCCCTTTGTGTTGTTACTGCTCAGTGCAAAGGTCCCCAGACTGCTGAGGAACCCCCACTTCCCAGCACCTCAGGAACCCCCTCAGTCCCTGTGAGTGTTCCATCATCACCTGCCCGACCTTCCCCGTTTCCCACTCTCACCAGTTCTGACACACACATGTTTGAGCTCTGAATACCATTCCAAGACCTTCCTAGCTGGTTTCTCCCTCAGCTTTCCACACCACAGGCTCTGTCACTCACCTGCAGCCCTGACCATGCTGATAATTCCTCATTTCTGTCCCTGCATCCCCCATCCCTCCTGGGACAGGCCCAGCCTGACGCCCAGTTAGCCAAATTCCAAAACGTGCCCCCTTGCTTTGATTGCTGTGACTGAGCTGTCCAATTCCTCCACCATATGCAGCCTAAAGTCAACACCAGGCCTATTTTAACAGGGGGCCTTTGCAAAGGACAACTCTGGGACTTCAAAAGCTCGACCCCTCGCCCGCCTCTCCCCAGAGCTGTCACGGGGCCATCAGGACGCAGTTGCTGGGGCTCTGTGCTTTGCTGAGAATTTTATAGCTTGTTTTCTTTTCCCGTGGCTTTTATTTGCTCTTCACCCCTGAACAATGCAGCTGTGCCATGCCAGCCCACAGCTGGGCCCCTCGCCTCGGCACGGAGGTGTCACAGCTCCGGCCTTGTCACCTTCCCTCAGAGCAGAGACGTCTTAATCCCTCATTCCTTCCTGTTTACCTTATGGTGCTCTCCCAACACAAAGCCACGCTGTATTTGCTCAATTATCAAGTTTCAGCCCAGAAAAGGACAGCGCAGCTCCGGAGTGTTTCTCAGGAACAATCCCCAGCTGACACAGGCCGTGACAGCGCAGGGGAGAGCAGAGCCCCCCATCCCCGTGCCCCCAGCGGGACGGAGCCGCTGGCTCCGTGCTCTGCCGTCGGAATTCCTCCAGCTGACACGGACAGGCCAAACCTCACGTCCCCACGGAGGCTGGCAGAGCAGGAGCAGCAGCCACCGACGTGCTGATGGTGACAGGAGCGGCCCGGGAGCGCTGTGCCAGGCGTGAGGGACGGAGATTCCTGCCATGGAGCTGGGCCACGGCTTTGAGCCGCGGTTTGGCCCTCCTGGGACGAGCCCAGCAGCCTGCAGGAGCTTTTGTCATCTCCCCAACAGGACACAACCGTGAGGGAGCCCGGAGACAGCGCTCCTGCCTCCAGAGGCAATGGCTGTTTCAGGTCTGGCCAGTCCCACACGTGCTGAAGCTGCACTTCCAGCAGCTCAAAGCAGCACGCACCAGGCACTTGTGTGTCCCCCCTCGTGCCTTTCCCCCTTCCATGGAAAGCTCAGGAAGAGCAGCCTGCTGTGCCCTGCTCAGCTCTGCTTTCTCCTCATCCCACACGTGCTCAGCAGCCCCAGCCCACACCGCGGCTCCACCACAAAAAGGGTTTGAGAGGCAATTCCTGCCCTGCAGAATGCACCAGCAAAGCTTTTGGGAAGCAGGTGGTGGTTTAAAATTCCCAGCCCTTGTTTTAGAGAGGTGACCAAGCGAGGTTGAACCCTTTTCCTGGAGGTGCAGGACTCAGGGCTGGTTCCTACCCTCAGGGCAGAGCCTTCCCAAGGGCACAGGGCTGGGACACAGGGAATGATCCCTGGCCACACCTAACCCCCAAGGCAGCACCTGTACCCATGGCACAGCCTCTGGACACGGCTCAGACAGAGGAAAAAGTATTTAAATCCCTCGGCCTGAGGGCTCTCGTAGGTTGTGACCACATCTCCATCGTTCAAAGCCTCGAGGCTCAGGAGCAGCTCTGCCTTTGGTGCCACAAACCACAGGATCTGGTCCCTGCTGATCAACATGAAAGGACATTTCTCCAGGGAGTGGCATGGCCTCACAGAAGCCTTAGTTCTCCCTCAAATCTGTCAGAAATGCATGTTTTCCCAGGAGAATGAAAGCTCACCTCCTCCTAAAACTTGTATTTTAGGAGAGCTGGACTTGGCACTGGAGTATTTTGCAAGATTGCATTGGCAAATCCCTTTTTAAAATTCAAAGCTGAGCCCACACGAAGAGTGAGTGAAAATCTTCATATTTCTTTGGGTTGCTTGATAACCAGAAATGTTTTTGCAAAGCCAGGAAAACAGAACTCTGGGGATTTTCTCGAGTTCTTTGCTAACATTTCCACTGGTGCCACCAGAGCAGAGCTGCACAGGAATGTGGAGGAATAAGTGGAGTGCACAGCTCCTCCCAGCTCTGCTCTCAGGATGAGTTTTCCATTGGTGTTCCAGGGACAGGAAAATCCTGAAGAAGGCAAGAAGCTGAACCTCACAAGAAGCTGCAAGGAGCTCCCCAAAACAGCCAACCCTGTCCTCATCCAGAGTCAACGACCTAAGCACTGTGGATGCCCTGGGGGATAAACCCTGCAGGGAGCAGTGAGTGAGCTGTGGGAAGGCGTGCTCTGGTCCAGCCCCACGCCATGGTCAGCACAGCCTCCCTCCAGCCCCCCACAGACACCCAGGGAGCCACAGCCACCTCCCCACTGTGACCTCTCAGCTTGTTTTGGCTCCATCAGCTCAGCCTTGCTTCTGTCTGCTCCTTCCACTCCCAGGGCACTGAGGGAACAGCTGGAAACAGCTGGGCACTGATTCCCTCCCAACCCCGTACACCTGGCTGCTTTTCCAGCACCCACCCCTCCTGATCCACCTGTTTCTGCAGTCAAAAGGGGCCAAACTTAGGGAGAACGGCCTTAATTGCAATTACTGTGTCCTGTGGCCACCCTGAGTGCCTGGGCCGGAGTGGCCAGTGCTGTGCACTGCTGGCCACCAGCCAGGGCAAGCTGGCAGCTCTGCCTGCAGCCTGGTGTGTCTGCAGAATGCCCAGTGGGAGAGGCTTGGTCTGGCTGAAGGAAAATACCCATCCCATTTCTCCTGACAATGGCACACAGGGATGGAGGGACTGAAGGAAAATACCCATCCCATTTCTCCTGACAATGGCACACAGGGACGCAGGAACTGGGGCAATGCAAGGAATGTCCCAGCCAGCCGTCACAAAGCCCTTGTGGGGACAGGCAGGGACACGCCGTGGTGGTGGGATCACTCTGGAGGTGCAGAGTGTGGGCACTGCCTGGGCACACTGCTGGCCCCAGCAGCAGGTCGGGGTGGTTGTGGATCCCAGCTCCAGATCTGTGCATGTCCCCAGGGCGTGTGGCTCCCCGGCCACATTTTCCCTGGACAGAGGCGCTCAGGAAGCGGCTCCCGCCCTCCCTCTGCTCTGCCCAAAGTTCATCCCCTGCTGTGCTGAAGCTTTTTGCCTTGTTCCTAACATGACTTGGCCTGGCTTTAATTTTCTGCCACTGCTTCTTGGTTTGAATTTCCCTGAATTCAAGTGGCTCTTTAGCAACCCGTTTTTTCTTTCTATGAACGCCTTTGAGGGCTGTAATAAAAATCACCTCCCAGGACTGGCATCGTGTCCGTTCCTCCCAAGCCCAAAACCATGTGGTGGAGAAGACACCCCTGCACCCCTGCAGACCCAGCTATGAGCAAAACCTGGCCAGGTGCTGAGGGCTCTGCGAGGAAAGGTTTTGGCTCCAGTTGCTCCACTGAGCCCAGTGCTGCTGCCTCCCGCTCTCTTCTTTCTCTTACTCTGCCAAGGACCTCACAAGCCTTTTGTTCCCTGACTTTATTGTGCACAGATGTGCAGAGCTTCATCACAGCATCTCTACCTGAGCTGCCAGGCCTGGATAACTGGCTCTGGATAACCAGATTTCATTTAAACACAGATGTTCCAAGACCTGGAAAAGGTTGAAGAGGGAAAGAGGAAAGCTGCGGTTTGGAGCCAGGCGGAGAAAACACCGCAGAATCTTCTCCCTGTTAAAACCAGTGACTTGGTCAAATGAACCCCTCCAGGAGGTCAAGGTGGGCAGGATTTTCCATGTGGAAGGAGGAAAGGAGGGCCATGAATGGAGGCGCAGGCTGGGGCTGTGCTCTGGGAGCTGTGGTTGTGGTCTTTGTGCTGCCACCACGTCCCCAGCGCCCTGCGTCTCCCAGGACGAATTCCTCTCCGTGGTTTTTATTCAGCAATGACAATGCTGCCCTTTCAAAAGACCCCACCCTCCCAAAGCGTATATTTTGGCAATTTTTAAAATGCAAATTGCTTTTTAAACAAACGAAAACCCCAAAACATTTTGTTTTAATTTTTGCAAACAATAATTCGGGGGAGGGGGGAAGGAAAAGGGGAGGATGGAAGAATCCAGAGACTGAAAGTAATCTCTAAATTTGACTTGAATTTATGAACAGTCTCAGTCTCCTTAAAATTATCCTTTTCCCAAACAAATTTTCTTTTCCCAGAAAATTGCTAGCTCAGCCTGAGCCACTATTTCTCTTTTGCAGGAGAAATCCTGACATGCAGGGTCCCTGAGAGGGACCCCCTACCCGTGCCCATCCTGGGGGCGCTTTGCTTCCAGAGAATCCCTGGAGATACCTTCAGGGATGTTATTTCTGAGCACCATAATGGTCAAGGGAACACCCACAGGGACAACAGAGGTGAAGCAGCCAGAGCCAGTGGAGACCTGTCTGGACTGGGAGGTGGAGAGAAATCGCCCATGGAGACAGCAGGAGGGTGTCCCTACAGTGTCCCTTCAAGCCACTGCCAACTGGTTTGGGCTTTTGGAGCAGCTGGGCACGAAGCTGGCAGTGGTGGGTGAGCTCTCACAGCACTACAGGTCACTGGGCCACAGCAGTCCAGCACAGGCTGCCAGGGCTGTGCCCCGGAGTGGTTCCAGGTGTGGCCCTGCAGGGATCTCTCCCGGGGGTTTGGATGAGCCCAGGCTGGGAGAGGGTTCCTGTCCATGCAGCAGAATGGCCAAGCAAGGATGAACACCAGTGACAAAGTCCTGCAGAGCAGAGTCACCACAGGTGGCCCCAGGAGCTTGGAGCTGTAGGGACTGAGGGGTCACACCCAGCTCTGCTCACAGGACAGGCGTCCCCATGCCCTCCCCTGTGGCCCAGTGCCACCCACCCCAGCCCAAGCTGGCCACCATCAAACAAAACATTTGCTCAGGAGAATCCATCTGCATGAGCAGTTGGGTGTGAGTAAGAGGAGGCTGGAGGTTGGTTGGGTTGGCTCAGGCAAGGGGAAATCCACGGGGGTGTTGTGGCTGCGAGGGGCAGACACGAGGGCTGCGCCAGGCCCGGGTTTTCCTGCCAGTCAGAGCTCAGGGATGGAGGGAAGTGTGTGGACACACCACAAAAAATGCAGCTGTGGCCAGCACTGCCCCGGGGCCAGAGCCACAGAGCCAGCCTGCAGCAACAGCCAGTGGGGATGGGGGAGGGAAGGAAAGGCAGAGCCCCAGCCTTGCTGGGACCCCCTGTTGGGGTGAGGGCTTTTCGGGAGCCCCTCACACTCTGATCACTCCTCATGAGGCCAAATGCCTCTGACCGTGCTCCACCTGAGAGCAGGGAATGGCCAAACTGCCCGTGCAGGAGAGGCAAGGGGAGGATCCTGGGGAGGAACACTCTGAGGACATCTCCCCATCTCCCCCTCGGCACAAAAAGGGCTCGGGGACCAGAACGCTTCTCCATGTCTGAAGATCCTCAGGAATGGCAGTTCTGTGGAAAAGCTCTGGAGGAGATGTCACCAGAGTGACTCAGGACCTCCCTGGGGAGGCTGCACAGCCCAAGTGCCCTTCACTTCCCACTTTGCCAGTTCCCAAATCCCCACATGCCTTAGGGACAGAGAGGCCTGGCCATGTCCTGCTGTCAGCGTTGCTTCTGCGAAGTGTGACAGCTCTGTGACACTGCAGTTGGTAACAGAACACTGACACCCGCCTGGGATTTCCAAGGATAAGACCCTCATTCTCTTTTCCATAAAAAAAGCCAGACTCTGGGTTGAAGTGTTTGAGGCTGGGTGTCTGAGTCAGGCTGAGCATTTCTAGAAAAGTCCCTGCTCAAATGATTCAGCTGGAAATGAGAAACAAGGCGAGTGAAAAATCCTCTGCTGTGCCAACCCTAACAAATTTGGGGATTTATTTCCTTAAAGAAAATCTATTGCCCTTATGTTTGAAGCCAAGGCTTAAAAAGAAAAACACTGCTCTCTGCTAGGGATGTGTCTGTTGCTGTCTCTAAGATGAGCTGCTCAACCTTGGCTGCATTTCTCAGTCACTGAAAAAGGGGGGACATTTGCTCCAAGCTGATGGAGTTCTGCAGCTGAATTCCCTGAAAATCTGATTTTCACTGCCCAAACCAAGCCCAAAACCATGCCTCATCGAGTGGGGCAGGGGATTGCTGTCCTGCTGGTGGATTCTCAGGTGCTGAGCGTGGCAGTGCCACCCTGATGCCTCCTGCCTGAGGTTCACTGCATCCAGCAGGACTTCCTGGTGGAGCCCTGCCCTGCCATGGCCATCGTCAGGCCCATCAGCAGGAAGGGAGAGCTCCAGCAGAGGCTGGGGAGTGGCGAGGAGAAGCAAACGCTGAACAGCAGAGCTTGGAGATTGAAGCTGTGAATGTTTTCATTCACCCCATGAATGTTTCACTGGGGTGAGGGATTGCCCTCACCCCAGTGACAATAGGGGCAGACCAGGCATGTCCGTGGTGAACCAGCTGTCCATCAACCCCAGAGCCAGATGAAACAGTGCCCATCCAAAGTGGGCAGCAGATGGACAGCTTGGCACGACCTAATCCCAACATGTGGGGTCTGGTTTTGAGAGCAGGTCCAGGGAGAAAGTCCAGAGCTGCCCACAGATCAAGCCCCAAAGAGGAAAGAACAAGTCCTCTCAGATCAGCTGCTGAGGGTTAATTGTTGACACTCACAATTATCAACTTCCTGCAGCGTGGTGAGACCAAAACTCTTCCCAACAGCACCAGATCCCTTTGGAGAGCACCCAGCAGCTGCTGCCCACCAGGCACTGGGCTGCCCCTCCATCCTCCAGCCCCACAGGCCACGGGAGCTGATCCCAACAGCCACGGACACCACTGGGAACTTGACCTGCTGGGCTGGGGTCTGGCCTAGGTTTGGATTCATTTCATGGAGGGAGAGATTTCCATAACTCTTCCCACATGTATTGGTTCCAGCCTGGACTGGAGCACCAGAACCTCCCGAGCTATTTCCTGGCTGTACACGTGGAGTTTCTGGCCCCACAGGAAGCACCAGAGGGGCAAGAGCAAGACTTATCCTGGGAGATTTACAGCTCCCAGATATTCGGATTTTGAGCCAGATTTGAACAATCTCTGGGCAGGGAAGCTCTCCCCACTGCCAGGCAGCACACGTGGCAAACAGCTGCTGGCAGCCCTCGAGGTCCAGCTGAGCTCTGTGTTCCTTGCTGGAGTCCTCGGGGACATGTCCAGTGACCTGCAATGGCTCCTTCAAAGCCACCCTGAAGCTGAGGGTCCATCAGCAGGCGATGGGGGTGGAGGAGGAACCTACGGCCGGCTGTGCTGCATTGAAATGTTGGGATTTGTGGCAGCCTCTGTCTCACCCAAGGCGTTTTCTCCCAAGACAAAAGCTCTCTTACTCAACACAGGATGGAGCACAAAGCCGGCCTTGCCCTGGTGCAGCGCACACGGCCGGACTCCGAGCGCCTGGAAATGGGCTGCGAACTGCCCTCGCTTCCCCCGGAGCGCTGCGGCGGGACAGCGCTGCCCTGAGACCGGAGCGGAGCCTTCTCCCGGCCGGAGCACCTCTGGGAGCTGTCTCAGGGTGAGCCTTCAGCCTCACCAGGAGCCAGCCTCAGCAGGAGCCAGCCTCAGGAGCCGGCTCTGAGCGCTGGGATGGAGCTCCAGGGGACCTCACCTGCGGGCTGCTCTGTGGCGTGGGCAGAGCGTGTCCCCTGTCTGTCCTGCACGGACTGCCAGCACCTGCCACAGCCAGGCCCTGCTGTGACAGTGAAGGGACGGCGCTCACAAGCACGGAACCAACGAGGCTGGAAAAGACCTTGGAGATCATCGAGTCCAACCTGTGACCCAACACCCCCTTGTCACTAGACCACGGCACTGAGTGCCACATCCAGGCTTTTTTAACCTCCGGGGATGGTGACTCCACCACCTCCATGTGCAGCCCATTCCAATGCCCAGCCACTCTTTCTGTAACAAAGTTTTTCTAATGTCTCACCTAAACTTCCCCTGGTGCAACTTAAAGCATCCAGCAAAAGCTGTGACCAGGATTTGATTTAGATTTGACCTGGAGATTTTCCCTGCAAACCAGGTGTTGTGCAGAAAGTTTGCAGATAAACCTCTGATGGGAAAGAGCTTAATATATTTTTTTAAAAAGAAGGGAAAAGTCAAGAAGTGAACTCTTTATTTCACTCTGGGAGATGATACCAGCCTGTCATCAGCTTGCTTTGTTTAATTTCACCATCCAAGCCCAGTCTCCTGAGACTGTCAATCCTTTGAAATGAATTGTTTGCATCCCGTAATTCATCCACATGCCATTCGGAGGCAGGAGCTGATGGGAGAGCTCACCCTGCAGTCCCTGGGTTATCAGGGAGAGCACAGAGCCCCCAGCCCCTGCTCGGCCCCCCCAGCCCAGCCCCAGGGTGCTCCTGAAGCGTCAGTGTTTATTTAGAGTGGAGGGGAATCCACTTGGGAACAATTTCCCCACTTAGACTCTGCCCTTGTGGTTTCCCTCTTATCTGGTACCGGTCTCAGCAGCAGCTTCCCTCAGCTGCTCCGGGGCTCCGGTGCTTTCCAGGACCTTTCTCCTCTCTCTGTCCCACACCTTGGTGTTTCTTGTCCAGCCTGACGACCTGCGGGCAGCTCTGAACTGCTGCAGGTTGAGGGAATGCTTTTCAAATCGCCCAAATCCTCATCCCAGTCCCCAGGTGCTCGGTCTCCGTACGTTTGTGTTTCTGTAAAACCAGAGCCCTGCATCTCAAAAGGAGGGCACGCGGTGGGGCTGAGCACCCCAAAGCTCCAGGTGATCGTCCAGGACAGTTTCCTATAAGCTCTCCTGCATTTCTGCCCCAGGAGGGATCAGCCACTTCAGTGTTAAAGCCACAGCACAAACAGACACTGAAGGAATTTGCTCATTCAGAGCAAAGGTTACCCAAAATGCACAAGGCTGATAACACAACCAGCCCGGCGAAGAGTCAAAGGCTTTGCAAATCTGGATTAAAACCGTTCAGCCCAGAGGGACCAGGGATACAAACAGCCTCAGCTCTGCTTCCATCCGTGCCCCAGGGAGCCGGGAAACTTGGCCGTGCTCCCCCACAGCCCGGGATGAAAGCAAAGCCAGGCGGTTTTAAACCAGCCCAGGCTGTGCTTCCCCCAGAGCAGACCCAGCTCAGAGTGGTGCCGCTCCCGTGCCCGCTCCCCGCGAATTCAGCCTCCTGTGAGGTCGGGCTGTGCCGGGCTCCTCTCCATAAACAGCGTTCGGGAACGTGATGTGTTGTTTTAACCCCAGATCATTTCCCAATCTCCTCTGGAGCAGGGCCAGGGGAATTGTTAAACCAGCCCCAGCCAGCCCCACTTCCGAAGGGACCCTGTGGCTGCTGCCAGAACCCAGCACGGAGCTGGGCACAGCCCAGGGCTCATCATCCCTCCCCAAACCCAGCAGCATCCCCACCACGGTGCCACTGCACCAAAAGCGCCTCTCTGAAGTCCAGCTCCTGCAGATTTCCCTCTCCTTTTGTCCTCCCCAGCCCTGGTCTGCTGCTGCCTGCCCTCCTCTCTGCAGGATGCCATGGCCTCATCCTCCCGGGCAGTGCCAGCCGTGCAGCTGTGGATTCACACCCCAGCCCCCACATCCTGTGGCAGCAGGAACAGGGATCCCCAGCCAGGGGGTAACACCCTCCTTGGAGAGAGCATCCACCCCCCTGGAGCTGGGGAAGCACCTCATCCTGCAGGCAGACCCCAGGAATCCTGGGATGGACACAAGCCCCGGGGAGGAGGGCTCTCCAAGGGGATGGTGCCCTGGGTTTGTCACACGTTCCTGGGAGCTGCTCCTGCCCGTGCCGGTCCCCGGGAGATGGAGCTCCGGGTGGCTTTGGGAGCGCTGCCGTTCCCGTGAGTGACAAACCTCAGCCTGGCCACTCGAGGTGCCAGACAGTAACCCAGGCTTGACAGATGAGGGCTCTGGGGAAGGGATTTGGTTTCTCTCCGAGCCCAGCTGGCTCAGGGGAGCCGTTGGCAGCTCAGCGCCTTCCTTCTGCTCGGGGCTGGGGTGGAGAGCTCGGCCCTGGGCTGCCCCGGGAGCCCCACGGCCTGGGCTCAGCCACTGCTGCTCAGCTCTCTGTCCTTGGAGAGGAGATGCTCCAAGGATGCAGGAAATTCCCTGTCATGGCTCGGCCTAACTCCGCTGTGCCTCAGTTTCCCTTTCTGGAAGCAGGGAGAGGGACCCTGGGAGGGCGGAGAGCTCTGGGTGACAGGAGCCAGAACGGTCTGTGGATCTGCAGAACGATGTTGGATGACATAAAAACTCAGCTCCAGCTGGGAAAGCTCAGCAGAGATGGATTTTACTTCTGCTTCCAAGCCTTCCTAAACCTGAGCTAATCCTGCAACCCAGTCCAAGCACGAGTCACGGTGGTGAGGGGTGAGCATCCAGCTCCCATCCTGCAGCCACCTGGAGCCCGCTCCGGGCTGGCTTTGGGAAAGCGCCACAGGTGTGAAGAGCTGTGTTTGCCCAGGGATATTCGCACCTTCGGGGCTGTGGACAAAGCTCTGCTGCGTGCCCTGGGTAAACAGAGCTATCTTATCTCCGGGACACTATCGGGGCATCCGAGAGGGAAGGAAAAAACTCCGGCTGATGAGCCTGACATCCCAGCTGTTATCGCGGCGAGGACATGACGGTATTTCAGGGAGGTGTTGGGACGAGCTGTCTGCCCTGCTGCCCCCACGCCGCGGCTCTCTGCTCCCGGCCGGGCTGGGCGGTCCTGGGACTCCCGACAAGGCACTGGTGTATTTTGTTTTCTTGGAGATTGGGGTTTTATCAAAAGCTGACAGGCTTATCCTGCCTTATCAGGGCAGCTGTGCTACTGTTAATGGTTTTCTGTAGCAGGCTCTGGGCAGAAATGTGGATTGTGATTGTGCTCGGGTAGCTCAGGGAGGCCGGGCGGCCCCGGCCGGGCTCAGCATCCCCTGCGGGCTCTCCCTGGAATGCAGCACCACGATCCCAGCAGGAATGGGGCCGTCCTGCACTGCCCGTGTTTAACACCCAGACCCCAACACCAGAACATCTGAGGCCCTCTCCTCCCCTGGAGGAGCAGTGCCAGCTCGGGGGTCCCACACCCACCTGGAACAGGGCACTTCCCCTCCTGGCTTCCCCTGGCACTGCCATGGGATTCCTGATTTCTCTGTTCTGGGGCTCCCCAGCTGAGCAGCCATGGCCTGTGCTGCTGGAAGCTCCCCTGGGACGGCTCTGGGCTGGGTGTGATGGTCTGGTTCATGTGCTCCTCACATGCAGCACCTCCAGGAGCTCATGGTCCGTGTGTGCTCACCCCTCCCTGCTCCTCCACCCCAAGGCTGGGGGACAGCAGAGGTGTGAGGCTCCTACAGAAAGAATTCTGAGCTGCAAACACAAATCTCTTTGGGGTCATGGGGCTGTTGTAGGGCAGGGACTTCGAGCCAAGTCTCATCTGCCTTAAGTGAGTGTTTGGATGGAGAAATGCCTGGTGGTGCAGGCCAGGGGGAGTGGGTGGGTATGGACACACTGCCAGCAGCAGAGGACACCCTATGCAGGACACAGCTCCTGCCTCCAGCCCCGAGGTGCTGTGGGGCACTGACCCAGCAGCACTAAGAATGAAACAGGCAGACACCTACTCAATGCTGAGTCCAAATCTGACCCCACGGCCTCCCTCGGGCAAGGCCGACACACCTGGAACTGCAGCAGCTCCTGCCTGCCCAGCCCAGAGCCTGCAGCTGGGCTCACTTTTCGGGTCACCCAGGGCAAACTTTGATGGCTTCAAGTCAAAACACACAGCCCCAGGAAGGCTGTTGCTGTTTGTCTCTGAGGGATTTAATCCAGATCAAAGCTAGTCAAACACAGGGATTTCCCAGCTTTTCTGCCGGGATCAGCCTCCCGCACATGCCATGGCCCTGGGACACTGCCTTGGCCAGCCTGGCCCTTGCTGCTTCTTCCCCCCCGGCAGGGAGGCCAGGGAAGACCAGGACTGCTTGAGAGGATGGGTAATCCCTGGATGGGACAGCATTCCTGGAAACCAGTCAGGTCTTTGGAGAGGAGCTCGACAGGAGCACCCAGAGACATAAAGCTGCACATTCTGCAGGGCAGCAAAGGCTGTGGCAAGTCTTTACTTTTCATTTTGGCCAGACTTGAGGAATGGGAATGCCTGGGAGTGGAGGATTCTGTGCCCCCTTTCTGAACACCCCATCATCCACATCTTCTGAGCCCCTCGTTCCCCACGGGGCTGTGGCCGTGCAGCCACTGCCACCAGCCCAGGTCACAGCTGGAACCCCAGGGTCACTGCCAACACCGACCCCGAGCACAGAAACCAGACAGCCCAGGCCCAGGCAAAGGTGTTAACAACCCCTGAGGGCAGGGGAGGAGGAAGGGGTGTGATGGAGCTCTGGGTGTCCCAGCAGCCACCTTCTCCCTCGCCCTGTGGGACACCGGGGCCACCAGAGCTCCTGTGCCTGCCAGGCAGATTTTATCGGGACCCTTTAATTAGCTGATCACGGGCAATTAGCTCTGACCGCCGCGGCACGGGCTGCAGACCTGGCTGGTTCCAAAGGGAGCCTGCAGAGGTGCAGACATTCCCGGGAATCGGGGTGGGAGCACAGCGCTGGCCACGGTGAGGAGGATGCTCAGAGATGCCCTCGTGCCACTCAGAGCCTGGGCTGTGCCACTTTGTCCCTAGAACTGCCCGTCCCACCACCCTGAGGGCAGGCTCCATTCTGTCCTGGGACCGTGGTGGTGGCCCCTGGCCACCCTGCAGGGAGGATCAGGCTGGTGCTTGCAGGGCCATGGCACAGCCTGGGCACAGCAGGACCTGAGCCATGTGCCCACAAATCCTGGCACCAGCCACGAACAGATTCCCATCCCAAAATCTGCTGGAGCTACGCCCAAAGCTTAAACCTGCCCTGCCAGGGACACTGCAGGGACTGACTCGTGTCCAGAGTGTCCTCCCTCCTGCCCATCCCATGGGAACGGCCTCTGGATGTGTGACAGGGACAGCTGGGCCAGGCCTGCCCTGTGCCAGCGCCCACGGGGTGCTAAGGATGCTGCAGGGGTGACCTGGCTCTCGTGGGACAGTTCCATGAGATGTGGCTGCTCCTCAGGTCACACCTCAGGGGACACCTCACTGCTGCAGGACAGGCTTGGACAAGCTGATGTCCATGGGAGGGTCACCGTGTGGGGCAGGGTGACAGCCTAATCCCTCCATCCCAGGGGTTGTTCCTCCTCTCTGTGCGTGATCCCCACTCTCCTGCAGTGCAGCTGCTGCTCCAGACCCACACGGAGCCTGTCTCAGTGGGACACTGCTCCGGGCTTCAGCTGCAGTTCCTGAAGTTTGCCCAAAAGTTACAGAGAGGAGATTGCATTTCTCTGAAGGAAACTGCATTTCCTCCAGTTCCAGCAACAGGCTGGGAGCAGTCCTGGGTTTTCATCTGGCTTTTGAGTCTTGGATGCTGCTCTGAGCCAAACCTCTGATCCTGCTGTGGTTCATTTTCAGGCGCGTGTGCCCCAGAAACTTTTTTTTCCTAAATTAATTTTTCATACAGAATTCTTTCGTTTGATGGATGCAGTGAGAAACTATTTCCCAAACAGGAAAGAGGACCTCCCTCCCCCTCCTCTGTGCCGTGGATGTTTTTAATAACAGCATCAATTGTCTGCAAACAACTTATTCCTTTCTGACCTCAAAACAACTCCTGGTTAGTGCATTCCAGCATGGCCACAGATCGAGGCTCAGTCACTTCCCAGGGCCTTCAGGAGCTTTTCCATCACAATGCCTGCTCAGGGAAGGGCCTGATCTGGCACACGGGACCTTGGCTTTGCCAGGAGGAGGATGCTGAGCAGCTCAGAAGCACACCTGAGCACTGGTGCTGCTGTGCCAGTGGTTTCCCTGGCGTTCCTCATTTCAGCTGCCCCCTCCTCCCCCAGGTCTCCAGGCAGGGGGACATCCCTGCTTGTCCTTTGTCCTGGAGGGCCACAGGTGTTTCTGCTGTGGGCTCCCCGTGCCTGAGCCAGCTGTGCTGGCAGGAGCAGCAGGAGACACCTCCCAGGACTTGCTGATGCCTGTGCAGATCGAGGAGGGGTTTTGAGGGGGGTCAGAGGGAAGGGGAGTCTGCAGCCCCCCAGTGCCATCGAGGGGGGATGTGTCCCCTACCCTGCTGCAGGCTGTGCCACCCACCCTGGCCGAGGGTCAATGGGATAGTGCAGACACAGAGCAGCATTTAAACCCAGGTCTGACCTGGCAAGGGGGATCATCTTCCAATTCCATCCCCCACTCCCACAGGGATCACCGTGCACTGGTGAGGTGGCCAGCACAGATGGTTCCCTCACAGCCACCTCCCGTGGGGGCACATCAGGCCCTGCCCTTGGCCAGGGCAGAAAATCTGCTGAGTCCCTGGAGCAGCCCCAGGAGTGCTCCTGGTTCAGAGGCTCCTCTCTGGATACTGCACATTCACAGCTCTTACACCCCATTGTCACATTGGTGATGCTGCACAGCTGGACCGCAGGGACCACAGCTGGACAGCAGGGACCACAGCTGGACAGCAGGGATCACCACAGGACCCAGACCCACCGGCCCCAGGACTGCGGGATCCCAACCTGGCTGGGGACACTTCCAGCCAAATAAATTATTGATTATGAAAGCAGCTTGGGGCCAGCTGGAGCTGCTCACGAAGTCGGGGTGGTGGAGCTGTGAGGAACCGCTCCTTTTCCTGTTAGCTCACTGGAAATACCCGTCTGGGCAGTTCTGAAATGCAATATTTTGGTTTTCCGGTGTGAAAGGGCACTGCAAAGCCAAGGTCACCTCAAGGCAGGCAGAGGAGGGATGTCAGACCACAGAGAATCCAGCCACAGGGAGCTGTGCTGGGGGGATCACATCAAACATTTCCATGGCCTGAAACGCTGCAGGGAAGGGGGAGGGGAAGTGTGCAGGACAGCAGATGCTTTGGCAGGGAAAAGGGAGCAGGCTTGAGCTCGAGCCCACCTCCGGACAGAAAAGCTTTTGCAGTTCCCAGCTTGGCCAGAGCCGCCGGCACTCGCCCACTCCTGGCTCCCTCCGGGGCCACCGAGCTGTGTCCTGGGATGGGAGACCCCTCCAGACTGGAGGTGACCACCCCACACCCCCTCCCACCCCGACCTGCCTGAAGCACAGCCCTGCCGGGCCTTTGCTGGCCCCAAAACAAACCCGCAGCTCTGGGACAGACCCAGACTGTGAACTCCACACTGCCTGGCTGCAGCAGGGCTGATGT
Source organism: Ploceus nigricollis (assembly GCA_013399945.1). Classification (NCBI taxonomy): domain Eukaryota; kingdom Metazoa; phylum Chordata; class Aves; order Passeriformes; family Ploceidae; genus Ploceus; species Ploceus nigricollis. The sequence continues at coordinate 139,253 of VXBC01012148.1, forward strand.
GCAAAGCCTCTCCCACAGAAGCTTTCCTGGCTGCTTTTGCAGCCCAGCTGCTCTGCAGAACAGCAGCAGCTCCGTGGGGAGGCCCAGCTGTGCCCCCAGAGCTGGTGGGTGCCTCTGTCCCTCATGGGCCAAGCTTTGGAGCTGAGTGGGACAGCCATCCCCACCCTTCCCAGAGCAGCTCGGGTGCCCTGCCACAGCAGCTCCCTTCACACCCTCCTCGGGGTGACCCTTCCCAAGCCGAAGCCCTGAGATGTCCGTGGCTTGCCCAGTGCTGAACACCGGCTGTGAATCCTCGTTTGCCGTGGTTTGTATCCCTGAGCTCGCTGCAGCCCTGGAAATAACCCTGAGCTGGAGCTGCTCCCCAGGGCAGGAAATCCACGTCATTTTCTGAGCGTTAGCAGCAGCGATCCCGCAGGAGCAGCGGCATTTCCCAGGAGCCCAGCTGTTTGTGAGCCCAGGAGCTGCTGACACTCGGCTCAGAGTTTTCACAATCCCAAAAGCCTGTTCTTTCAGGCATAACAGCCCCAAACAAACACCACACAAACCGAAGCTCAGGGGCTCTGCCTGGCTGCAAGAACTGCTGCTTTCAGAACGGCTGGAGGTGAAGAGGATGGGCCATGGGCACGGCATGCTCAGCTGGTCTCAGAGAGAGGGGACCTCAAGGTCCCACCCTGTGGTGGCACTTTGGGATGCTCTCCGCGGGTTCCAGCAGTGCGGGGAATGGGGAAAGGGCTGCGTGCTCCATCCCAGGGCGCTCAGGATGACTCCATTTCCCCTGAGGGCACACCGGCACGGAGAAGAGACACAGCCCATAAAACCTGGCCTTCCGCCCCCGCGTCATTTATCCCTTCATCCATAGCAGCACCCGCCCCAGGAAACGGGCATGGGGGGGTTTTCCCCCTGGCCACAGAGGTGTTTAACTCAGCCTCGTCCACCTCCAGCGTTACTCCTTGTGCAGTTCTCTGTCCCTTTAGAAATGCGGGGTACAGCTCCCTTAGGAGGGCTCTTAGGCTCGGTTCCAAGCCTGCAGCCCGCTCTGAGCTGGCCCTTGCCCTTCCAAGCAGCCCGGGGAGCGCTGCCATCCCCGTGAGCCCGGCACGTCCCGGTGCTCCGGCTCAGCTCGGCTCAGCTCGGCTCAGCTCTGCCCGGATCGTTTTTAACCTTGCCCGGCTTTGGCTGCGGCAGAGCCGAGGCTGCTCGGTGGGAAGCCGGCTCCAAGCAGCGCTGCCTTGTATTCGCCTCTCCAGGTGGTAACGGGCTGAAAAGCGCCTGTAATCCCCCTGAATGAATCCCAGAGCACGGAAACAAGGTCAGGCTCCGCTGAGTTGTGTTCATCCCCTCTTAACACGGGCTGCTTCAGCCACCCAAGACAAAGCAGCGAGGATCCCCCAGCTCCCTGTGCCAGCACCCCGAAGGAAGGGGTAGGAAAGGTTCACCAGGCCCTGCCGTGCTTTGTTGGCAGAGCTGCTGCTGCTCTTGCCACCCGTTTTTTTTTACTAAATCGAGGGAAAAATTCTCCTGGCCCATCTCCTGCCACAACTGGTGCCTTTCACCGCATTTTTGGCAAAGTTCAATCTGATTTTTTCTGCAGCCTTAGTGGGGCTCCCCATTTGACCAGAAAAGCTCCTTTTAGGGCATCATGGCTACAAATGGGAGACACAGGTTCAGCTGAAAGGCATCATCCAACTGACCCCTGAGACATCTCTGCAGCCCCAAGGTCAATGATGAACCTTTTCAAAGAGTTCACTCAGCAGGGACTGCCAAACCTTCTCTACGCCAAGCATCACATTTATGTCTCGTTTCTTCAGGTCAGCTTCAGGTCTTCTGCAAAGATTGTGGGCAGGAAACTCTGGATAATCCTTGGCTGGTTCAGTTTGTGGACCTGCTGCTCTGCTCCCTGACCCCTGGCATGACCAGAGGGATGGGATTTGTGCCCAGAGGCTGCCCTGGCACTGCTCAGAGTGGCTGAGGATGCAGAGGCAAAGGCAGAGCTCAGCCCCAGCCCCAGAGCTGCATTTTGCTGCCTCATGGAAAGGTGGTACAGAGTTTGGAGGTGGTCACACACCAAATCCAGCCCCTGCTTTGCTTGCACAGCAACTGCTCAGGGTGGCAGCCAAAAGTGAGCTCTGTGCCCCTCCTCGGGGCAATCCCTCTCCCAGCCCAGCTGGTCCCACCGTGCTCTCGGTGCTGTGCAGCCAAGCCAGGGGTGCTCCACACCTCCGTGTCCAGCTCCTGCTCATTCCCAGCAGCTCCAGGTGCTGAGAGCCCTGGGTCAGTACAGTTGGCTCTGTGCTGGAGCTCAAATCCTGCTCCAGCTCCATCCAGGGCCCTGCTGGGAAGGCTCCCACTGGGATCCTGAGAGCTCCCGAGCTGGGAGGGACTGGGACTGGGAGGGGGCTCAGGGCAGCTGCTGGACCCACCCCTGGCTGGGAGTGCCCAGTGTTGGACCCTGTGCTGGAGCTCAGGGCCGGCAGGGGCTGTGCCTGACCCCAGCCCAGTTCCCAGCTCCAGGCAGGACACGGGCTGCCCTGTGCTGCCCTTTGCAGCTCTCCCTTCCCACGGAGGAGCCACAGCTTTGCCTCCCTGACCTGGAGCTGCTCAGGCCAAGATGAACAAGAGCTCAGCGAGGAAGCAGCCGTGAGCTGGGCTCTGCTTGAGTGAAAACAACTGCCCTCTGCCAGTTCAAACACAGCTCCCCTTGCCTTACTTATATAACATGGGAACCTTCTGGCCACAAATTCCCTTTATTCCTGGCCCAGCAAAGCATTACAAGCCTTTATGTTTCTTGGCCAGCACGGCCGAGACCCTCGGAGCAAAGGTGGAGTCAGAGCCGGGTGCACCTCGCTGGGGCCTGGCCAGGCTCAGGTGAAGCCCTGCCTGAGGGAAGGGCTGATGTGTGCTGAGGGCAGGGGGAGCTGCCAGGGTGAGGGAGTTTCTGCTGCTGGATCTCTGCCTCGTGTCACCGCAGAGCTGGATGTGAGCACAGAAATATCAGCACTGCTCAGGCACCTTGGCACCTCCTGAGCGGGGCCTGCCTTCCATCCAGCACACCTTGGGTGGCCCCAGGCACGTCCCTGCCCCAGCCTGGGAACAGCCCTGCTCTCCCTGCCTCCAGCTGCACAGGGCTTCCAACAGCATGGGGCAGGACAGGATTTCTGCTTTGGGCTCTCACAGCTCTGAAACCGGTGCTGCATCCCAGCACCTTCACCAGAAGGCAGGTCTGGCTCGTCAGGAAAGGGCTGGAGGAGGATCTGGTAGAGGTGGAGCTTCCACTGCTGATCCCAAGCCGTGCTGGGGACGGGCAGTGGCAGATCCAGGGAGATCCACCTTGGTGCTGTCCACTGGGAGCTGTGCCTGCTGCGTCAATGGCCGGGCAGTCCCTTCATCAGCTCTTGTTTGGGAAGGTGTCTCCTCAGCCCAGGCTTGTCCAAGAACATCAGAGCCTTGGCAGGGCCAGGCTGCAGCCCGAGGTTAACAAAACAGCCTGGTGCAGCTCTCAGAGGAGTGCTCAGCCAGCTCTGCTCTGTGCCCCGGAGCCGTGTGAGCACCTGGGATGTCCCTCCCTCACCTCCCCTGCCCTCCCGGAGCCTGGGGGCAGCTCGTGTCCCTGGGGCAGCCCACGAGGTGCCCAGGAGAGCAATCCCTGCCGGGGACACAGCCCTTGCCTGGCTCCTCAGGCTTTCCTCCACCACAAACGGGCGCCGGAGCCAAGAGCAACCTCGGCTCCGTCCAAGGCGTCTCCTCCGTCCCAGGGGACAGCCCAGCTGGAAATGCCATCAGTCTGTGTCACCTCTGCCTGCCTGGAAGGGTTCATCGGAGGAGGAGCTGGCGTTTAACGAGCCCTTTCATGGTGCCTGACCGGGGAGCAAGGAAATGCACCACCACCACCACCCCTCCCCCAAGAAAAACAGATTTTCCAATAAAATTTATAGAGCATGGAAAGGGCTCCTGGTGCTGGGGTTCAGAGGTGGCCGGCCCCGTGCCTGTGGAGGCACCACTCTCCTCCTCCTCCTCCTCCTCACGGGATGCAAACCAAACAAACAAGCAGAGAAATTCCGGGAGCAGATAAGTGAAGGCACGTCCTCGCTGGAATGACCGAGGTGCTGCTGCTGGTGGTGGTGGGTGACCCTTGGATGGACAGATGGAGCCCCTGAGGCTGCTGGGCTCTACAGGACAGGCCCACATCCACCAGCTGTGCTCAGCTCCTGCAGGAGCCCCGGGGACATCCCTGGCCACCAGGAGCAGGCTCAGAGGCTTTCCTTGCCTTGGAGCTCAGGAGCCTCACCCCAGGGCCGTGGCTGTGCGGGGATGCTCTCACGGAGAGCTCGCACAAGGTGCACCCAGAGGATGAGCAAACCGTGGCCCTGGGGGAAGCCCACAGGCCTCAGCCTGTGCTTCAGTAGCCACGTGGGCTACCCTGGAGCCAGACACCCCAGTTCCCTTCCAGAGCCACGGGGGAGAAGCTGCCACCCCTGGGGCACGTCCAGGTGTGCAGGGAGCTGCTGGCAGCATCCCCTGCTCTGGGTGAGATTCTCAGTGACCCCTTCCAGCCCTGGGCCACAGAGAGGAGTGTCCCCAGGTTGTCACTCCCTCTGTGAGGGGACAGGGATCCCCTGAGGGCAGAGCAGGACTTTGGGGGTCAGCATCCCCAGGTGGGGGAGGGCCGGGGGCTGGAGCCTGCCCTGGAAGTGGAGCAGGATCTCCGTGCCCAGCCAGGAGAACAAATTACCCTGCACAGCCCACCCTCGCCTCCAGTCCCGAGTAATCCTTGCAACCATGACAGCCACTTCTCCTGGCCCCAGAGAATTGTATAAATCAGAGCAGAACAAAAGTCCTTTGCTGGGAGCTGGGCATGTGCGCTGCCTTTCAAAGGGGAGGCACATTTCTCTATAGATCTGCATTCTCTGGGGACTGCCACTCTGACAGCAGAGAGATTAAGCAAAACAACCCACTCAACCTTCCCTTCTCCAGCATCTCCATGGGTGGAACAAACCCATCCCAGGCAAACCACAGGGCTGGGCCGTAATTCACACTTGTTGCTTTGCTCCTTGGTTGTTTAATGGCCTATTTTTCCTCCTTTAAGTTTTCAAAGTTTTGAGTAATAATTACATCGAATACAGCCTCCTTTGGCGTTAGGGCTGGAAAACTTGGAAATAATGAGGCACAGCAAGCCAAGTGCAGCAATTTTGGAGCCCTGGGGGAACCTGCAGGGCTGCAGGGAGCTGGATGCAGACGTGGAGTGCAGCCACTGCGGCTGCATTCCTCACTGGAGCGGGGCACACGCACGGCCCTCGCCCACACAGCCCAGAGAAAAGCTCTAAATCAGCCCCCCCACACCAGGCACGGCTTCAGAGTCAAACATTCCTTTGTCACCAGCAGTGCCACAGGCTGCAGGTGCCCCTCGGAGCTGCTGGTGGTGTTTGTCACTGCCAGCCCCGGGACAGGTGATGGAGAGAGCCCCAGAGATGCCTCCTGTGCTCTGCCAGGCCAGGGGGTGGCTCTGGGAGCTCTGGGAGCAGCCAGGGCAGCAAACTCGTTCCTTCTGCTCCTGTCTTTGCCCCAGGGGGGACCTGGCCCAGCCCCACTGACCGAGGGGCTGAGAGTCAGAGCTGGGCAGTTCAGGCCCTGCAGCTCCTCAGGGCTGGCTCGGGAAGGGGCTGTTTTCCAGTCACACCCCTGTCTGTGTGGGTAAATTTGGCTTTCTGGCTCGTGCCCTGCTGCCTGCTCCAAGGCTTGGGCCCTGGGGAGGTGTGGGATTGTGACTCTGTCACCTCCTGTGATTCCCCACTGCTCCAAGGCTGGCAGGAGCAGATTTTGGTGCTCTCTGTGACCCCAGCCCTGAGCTGCCTCTCATCTCCTGCAGAAGCCTGTCCTGGCTCTGGGGACCAGTCCCCACCCTGCTGGCAGTGCTGGGGAGGGAGGAATGCTCCTGAGCTCTCTGCAGAGGGCATGGTGGGCAAGGGACACTCTGAATGTCCCCTGAGCCAGCTTGGAGCCACCCAGCCCCTCCAGGGACAGCAGAACCAGGGACAGCAGATGAGCCCAGCTGCAAACCTGGCCTGGCTTTGGAGGAAAAGGAAGCATTAAAGAGCAAAGGATGAACAACAACCACATGTGAGCATCATCAGTCAGACGAAGAAGTGCCACACCCAAACCTGTGCGTTTCCTGTGCTGTTCTTCCTGTGCTGTTCCTCTGCAGGAGGGGGAACAGGGAATTGTGCAGCTCCCGTGGATGTCAGAGCACCGAGCCCGAGCTGGGGAGCTGAGCTTGGCTTCTGCCAGCCTGCCTGGGTGTCAAACCCAGAGCTGATCACAGCGTGGGCCCCAGACAGAAATCACGGGGGGCTTGGAGGCTGTGGCAGGAAGAACTTTCATTTTTCCAAGGAAAAACATCAAGACGTAGTACAAACATTTTTGGGTGTATTTCAGATTTAAATGATTTCATTTGGGGTTTTGAAAGCCAAGCCAAAAGTTTGGGTTTCAAACAAAAAAAAAAAAAAA